>WAAF01010241.1:4703-19231 GCA_013400475.1 Tricholaema leucomelas | reverse complement strand
TTTTTTCTTTTTCTTTTCTTTTTTTTCTTTTTCTTTTCTCTTTTCTCTTTTTTCTTTATTCTCTTTCCTCATTTCTCTTTTTCCTTTTTTTTTTTTATTTTTTCTTTTTCCTTTTTTCTTTTTTATCTTCTTTTTCAGTTTGTTAATAACTGTGGTTGACAATGTTTACACTTAAGTTGTTGTTGTGGGTTTAAGACTGGATGTCTTAACCACTGTGAAAAGTCTTCCAGAAGTATCACAGAAGTACAAAGAAGAAGTAGAGACCAGAAAGTGTAATATTTGTTAGTTTATTCCCATCAGGCTGTGCCACAATACAGAGGCTGTTCTGCCCTTTCTTCTCTCTCTTTCTGTTTCCCAGTGCTGACCCTTCTCTTTTGCAGTGCAGTGGAGGTTTGTGGCCTTCTGTGACTTGGGCAAAGCTATTTTTTGCTGTGTAGTTCAGGTCTGGTACAGGGCAGAAGCAAGGAGGCATGGGGTGGGCATTGAGGCCTGGCATTTGGTCTGGTTGGGGAAAAGGTTTGGGAAGGTGCAGGTGTGGTGAGGATTTTGGAAAAAGCCCAGGTTGGAGAACTGGGCCAAGGCTAAATACAAATCTGTGTATTTTGTATATCTATATATGTATATTTGTGAGTAGTATTTCCATTTAAACTTCCTGTCCTCTGTGGAGGGTTTTTATTGTATTCCTTTAGGAAGGGGTAAGACATCTTTTTGTCCTATAGAATAGAATAGAATAGAATCAACCAGGTTGGAAGAGACCTCCAAGATCATCCAGGCCAACCTATCGCCCAGCCCTATCCAGTCAACCAGACCATGGCACTAAGTGCCTCATCCAGGCTTTTCCTGAACACCCCCAGGGATGGTGACTCCACCACCTCCCTGGGCAGCCCCTTCCAATGCCAATCACTCTCTGTCCCAACAACTTCCTCCTAACATCCAGCCTATACTTCCCCTGGCACAACTTGCCTGGGGGCAATCACTACTTGATTTGCCCTGGGCAGCTCATGGCTCAAAACATGAGCAGTTATTAATCTGAACAATACTGAACGTGATCCTAGACGATGTGTCCTGTGAAAGCAGAAGTACAGCTAACACTATTTCCTTCATATGCTCAAGCAAGCTCACTTAACTTTTTACTGCTGTTAAAAAGACCTCAGTTCTTATTGACTGAGCATCTTACCTATTCAAGGAATAAGATGCAAGCAGTTTTCACAGCAGTTTATCACTTAAACTGACAAAACCATGTTGATCGTCAATAAGAAATAAATCAAGCCTGATTAAAAAGTGTAAACATAAGTTTGCTATTATGCACATTCTTTTAAGTGTATTTTATCAAAAAGACCAAACTGTCAGAATATTAATTAAGCCAGGAAATAGCATCTTTATATTGGATGAGGGGAAGTTAAAATTCTGGTTTGATTTGTCAGCACGACACACGCTGTTGAGCTTGATTTACTACCAACTGCCTTATCAACTGCAGAAGATGCTGCCTCGAACAAGCTAATTTAATCAGTGTAGTGTCTGTATCATGAAACGTAAGATACTCAGATAACACAGTCTGTATAGTGTGTGTATACATATGTGTGTACATCCCATAGAGGGCACAATAAAGTGGAATCACAATTGTATTACCTGAGGTGTACTCTTGCCAAGCTGCAGTGAACTGGGGTTGTTTAGCCTGGAAAAGAGGAGGCTCAGGGGTGATTTCATTATCTCATTGCTGTCTACAACTACCTGAAGGGAGGCTGTAGCCACGTGGGGGTTGGGCTCTTCTCCCAGACAACCAGCAACAGAACAAGGGGACACAGTCTCAAGTTGTGCCAGGGGAAGTATAGGCTGGATGTTAGGAGGAAGTTGTTGGCAGAGAGAGTGACTGGCATTGGAATGGGCTGCCCAGGGAGGTGGTGGAGTCACCATCACTGGAGGTGTTCAAGCAAAGCCTGGATGAGGCACTTAGTGCCATGGTCTAGTTGACTGGATAGGGCTGGGTGATAGGTTGGACTGGATGAGCTTGGAGTTCTCTTCCAACCTGGAGACTGTGTTGCCTGGGAGAAGAGACCATCTCCCACCTGGCTACAACCTCCCTTCAGGTAGTTGTAGGCAGCAATGAGGTCCCCCCTGAGCCTTCTCTTCTCCAGGCTAAACAACCCCAGCTCCCTCAGCCTCTCCTCATAGGGTTTGTGTTCCAGGCCCTTCACCAGCCTTGTTGCCCTTCTCTGGACACCTTCCAGCACCTCAACATCTGTTACCATCCAGTTTTAATTTTACCAGGTTAAAAAAAGGAAATCTTTACAAGCATGAAGCTAGACAAGTTTCAAAACAATGCAAAGTGGTTCTTCATTCTCTATGCAGACTTGACTATGTGACACCAAAAACAGAGATGGTGACAGGGAGCCCTGTAGAAAAAGATTAATGACAATAGAATTTACCAGCTTGGTGCTTACACTGCACTTTCCGAGTGCAGGGACAAACTGTTTGTTTTCCCTTTTAGATTGCTTACCACTGCTTGATTTACTGGGCAGCAGAGTGAAGACAAGCTTTTAAATAACTGTGGCATGGCTACCATTCTTCTCAGCAAGCAACTGCCCTTCTATAAGAGACTGAAAAAGATTGCTTGTTCTGGGGAAATAATGCAATACTTCTTGCTGCTAGGATTTTCTTCATGAAATGTGACCTTAGTGGATACTTCAGTTGCAAGTCACTTCTGGGTTTGGAGATTTCTGAAACCCTTTAGCCAAGAAGAATCAAATTTTTGAGAAAGGAAAGCATCTGCAAATAGATCCCTAAAAAGATTACACAGGGATTAGTACCTTTCACCTGTCCAAGAGTATGCATGCAAGAATCAAAATAAGTGCTGTGTTATGTAGTGAGTTTAACAAGTTGCAACCACCTCACAGCTGTCTAAGTGGCTATGGTACAACCTGACATTGGATGGAAATCTGCTACTTGGTTATTCAACTGAAACCTAATTGAGTTTAATTCAGCTACAATTAGGGAAGTCTATACAACTTGTCAAAGGAAAGAGCAATAAGGATGCTCATAGGGCTGGAGCACCTTTTCTATGAAGACAGACTGAGAGAGTTGGGGTTGTTCAATGTGAAGAAGAGAAGACTCCAAGGAGATCTTATTGCAGCCTTCCAGTATCTGACAGGGGCCTACAGAAATGCTGGGGAGGGACTTTTTCAGATGTTAGGTAGTGATAGGACTGGGAGGAACGGAGAAAAACTAGAAGTGGGTAGATTCAGACTGGATGTTAGGAAGAAGTTCACCATGAGGGTGGTGAGTCACTGGCTCATCTTCAGCTACTATCTACCAGTACCCCCAGGTCCCTTTCTTCCTGGCTGCTCTCAGCCACTCTGTCCCCAGCCTGTAGTGCTGCTTGGGGTTGTTGTGGCCAAAGTGTAGAACCCTGCACTTGGCCTTGTTCAATCTCATCCCATTGGCCTCTGCCCACCCATCCAGCCTGTCCAGGTCCCTCTGCAGGGCTCTGCTACCCTCCAACAGATCCACACCTGCTCCTAGCTTGGTGTCATCTGCAAATGTACTGATGCTGGACTCAATCCCCTTGTCCAGATCATGAACAAAAATATTGAACACGACTGGGTCCAGCACTGATCCTTGGGGAACATCACTAATGACTGCTTGCCAGATAGATGTGTCACCATGGCTTCATTGTAATTCCACTAGTGAATAATCCAGGGAAGGTGAGATTTGACACTTAAGATGAGCTTATCTGAGGATTGACTTCAGTATTACTTGCATAGTATATAGTGTATAACACTAAGTTAAGACTCTAACTTCCAAACAGTTTTGCTTAGACTTTTTGCATTGGGTGAGAAAAGCAAGAACCTCAAGTGAGTAAAAAAGGAACAAAAAAAAAAGGGTGGGGTGGGGAAGGTTTACCCAATTTAAATGACTTAAATGTACTTCCACTCTAAATCTGTGGCATAAAGACCCTCTTTAACGTTTCTTGTGTTTTCATGAAGGGTATTCAAGTTAAATCCAATGGAACACCTCCAGAGCAAGACTGGTGAGTCATTAAACTCCAGCACCTGCATGGTGGAATTTGTGTCATCCACAATGAGATTCTAGAAATCTCTTTTATTTCTTGAAATGGAATCTGTTGCCTTCTAGAGATGTCCAATCCTCTTTATTTTACCCTAATGTTGGGTTGGTGTGTTTAAACAAATGTATGATCTATTGATCCAACTGCCTGTATGCTTCTCCTAACTAGCATAAATGTCCTCACATATACCTTTGATGTAAAGTTATTTGGTCTACACTTCAAAGCTATACATTGAACTAAACATTTTTGTACACTAATCTGGGCTAGTTTAGCTAAGCAGACATTGAAATAAACTAGCTCAATGTCCTCATTCAGATAAGGTCTTAAAACATATCCTGCAACATTCATCATCACCCTTGCTTCAGTCAAAACTTAGCAACAGGCCAACAAATTGTTAAAGCTGAACTGTAATTGAGAAAGAGCTGCCTCTGCAGTTATACTTCCAGATGCACCAGGTGTCAATCTGCAGCAGGCAGCATGTGTGCAGGATGATAATAAGAAGCTGTCAAATAGGCTGTGGCCACTTCTTAGCATAGATCAGCACCAGCTGGAACAACACATCCAGCTCTACTCATAATTGTCTATTTCATTTAGGAGCTTTGGAAAATTTAGACCAGAAACTAAAATGTCTTCTTCACACATTAGAAAATATCATCAGTGCATTTTCTTACATCAGCAATTTCATTTATAGAATCATAGAATGGTTTAGGTTGGAAGGCACCTCAAGGATCATCCAGCTCCAGCCAGTTGAGGTTTAAGTGCAGCCATGGGCAAAGTTGGACATGGTGTTATAAGTTCAGTGCTGCTGTACATTTACAGGGAAGATACTTTCCCTCTTTCTTTTTACCAGTTGGATTCACTGAAATAACTTTGTATGTCTCCCTGTGCTGCGAAAAGCCAAGTGGAAGGTAAATCAACAGTGCTGAGGCACAAAGCATGTGGAAATAAGATTAGTTGAAGCAACATTCAAAACCAAAATTGACAGAACATTTAATTCATAATTAAAAATCAGAAAGCAAATGGAATTAGTTCTGCTTCTGAGGTTTTGCTTTCAGAACAAATACCTTATAGCCGAGTGGGGGTCGGTTTCTTCTCCCAGACGGCCAGCGGTGGAACAGGGGTATGCGGTCTTGGGTTGTGCCGTGGGAGGTATGGGCTGGATGTTGGGGGGAAGCTCTTCACTGAGTGAATTGCCATTGGAATGGGCTGCCCAAGGAGGTGATGGAGTTGCCATTCCTGGAGGTGTTCAAGAAAAGCCTCATGAAGCTCTTAGTGCCATGGTCTAATTGATTGGACAAGGCTGGGTGCTAGGTTGGCCTGGATGATCTTGGAGGTCTCTTCCAACCTGGTTGATTCTATGATTCTATGATTCGGTATCACGATAATACACAGTAGCACCATGGAAGTAGGAGGGAGGTCAAAAGTAGCACCCAAACTGTAACAATACCATTTAGCCATGTGGTTTTAAAAGCCCACTAATTTCAGTAGAAACCTTTCCACTGCACCACAACCCATTTGTGTAGTTGGGTTTTTCAAATGAGCTAAATACTGTGCTGTATTACACCTTAGTCCTCCAGGAAACCCAACATTCCTTAGAAGGGATTTTCATTTACACCTGAATCCCTCCACACAGACAAATAATTTCTGGAAGAAAATGTTTGGGGGAAAATGAAGTTCAGTCATAGAATTATGGAGTCTTCAGATTGGATCAGTATCTTGTCTCCAGGGGAAATCTTCTGGAAGCAAACCAGCTACAAAATTTCACATACTTAATTCTGTGTCCCAAAAAAAAAAAAAAGTGTTTTTTTTTGGTGTTATGCTTATCTCTGAAGGAAAAAAAGAAATAGAGATGTTTCTGACACCATAGTCTTTAGGGAAGGGGGTAACAAACTCGTTGCTGGTTGAGGTTTGAATCAGTGTGTGGATATAGTATTTTTAAAACACTACAATTAGATTTTCCAATATATTGTTCCAGGAATTTTTCCTGTAGCTCCACATAAATTTACTTTGCCATAGAAGCACTCATCCCTCTGGCTGCAGTTGCCATGTATTCTAACACAGGTATTAATGGGTTTAAGCTGGAGGAGGGGAGATTTAGACTGGACGTTAGGAGGAAGTTCTTTACAGTGAGGGTGGTAAGGTTTGGACTTGATGATCTGTGAGGTGTCTTCCAACACTGATGATACTATGATACTATGATACTGTGACACTGGAATGGGTTGCCCAAGGAGGTTGTGGATGCTTCCTCTCTAGAGGCATTTAAGGCCAGGCTGGATGAGGCCTTGAGCAGCCTGCTCTAGTGGGAGGTGTCCCTGCCTATGGCAGGGGGTTGGAGCTGGATGATCCTTGAGGTCCCTTCCAACCTAAACCATTCTATGATTCTATTAGTCAAAGGGTGAAAATAGAAGGCCTCTTTTGTTTTACACTTCTAGAATGATCACTACCAAGAGGGAAACCTCCAAAATAATCATTTTTCTCTCCCCAGCCTTACTCCTTCTTTCAATTTTGATAGTGGATTTACCCTTTAAAAGAAAACAGTTTGCCTGATTCTTGCTTGTACTCAATAATCTTGCAGAAAGCATTCTGCTAACAGAAAATGTATGCCTATGAAATTGCACGTCTCAAACTCCTTGCTCACATGGTCAGGGTCATCTCCTGGTTAGAGCAAAGATATGAGTCAGGAAACTAATATTCTAGTTATCACTTTGTTACTGATTTACTGTGAGATTTTGGACAAACTCTATTCCCATCTGTGCCTCCAATTCCCATATAGAGACACTGAGAATATTATTCATCGCAGTTTTAAGATTCTTTGAGAATCTCCTTAAAGATGCTTAGTATTATGATTAATTATTACTTTCAGCATGTGTATAGAGTAATAAAACCAGATCACATTTAAATAGCAAAGCTGTCTCTGGCATTTGTACAGTATACAGATATGAGAAAATGAGAAAGGACTGTTTCAAAAGTTAATCTCATGATATGTGAAATTTGAGACAAAGCAGAGAATGACTGAAATGATCTCTCCCTTCTTTTTCTTTTCTTTCTTATTTTTTTTCCCTGTAGATAACTGCAGCTTTAAAAAAACACAGCCCAAACAAGCAAAAACTAGTCTGGCTAGCTTTATCTTCTGATTGCTACTTCCCTTTGTTTTACTGAAGAGCTGAACCAAACTTACAGATACTTAACTAAATATAGATTTACTATAAAACTGGATAGTAGTGCTTGTGGATGTCTTTGCCCTGGAGTTCAAGGCCAGGTTGAGGCTTTGAGTAACCTGGTCTAGTGGGAGGTGTCCCTGCCTATGGCAGGGGGGTTGTGACTAGATGATGATGACACTGAGCCAGCAGTGTGCCCAGGTGGCCAAGAGAGCCAATGGCATCCTGGCCTGCATCAGGAATGGTGTGGCCAGCAGGGGCAGGGAGGTCATTCTGCCCCTGTACTCTGCACTGGTTAGACTGCACCCTGAGCACTGTGTCCAGTTCTGGGCCCCCCAGTTTAAGAGGGACATTGAGATGCTTGAGCGTGTCCAGAGAAGGGCACCGAGGCTGGGGAGAGGCCTCGAGCACAGCCCTACGAGGAGAGGCTGAGGGAGCTGGGATTGTTTAGCCTGGAGAAGAGGAGGCTCAGGGCAGACCTTATTGCTGTCTACAACTACCTGAGGGGTGGTTGTAGCCAGGAGGAGGTTGCTCTCTTCTCTCAGGCAGCCAGCACCAGAACAAGAGGACACAGCCTCAAGCTGCGCCAGGGGAAATTTAGGCTTGAGGTGAGGAGAAAGTTCTTCACTGAGAGAGTCATTGGCTACTGGAATGGGCTGCCCAGGGAGGTGGTGGAGTCGCCATCCCTGGAGCTGTTCAAGGCAGGATTGGACGTGGCACTTGGTGCCATGGTCTAGCCTTGAGCTCTGTGGTAACAGGTTGGACTTGATGATCTATGAGGTCTCTTCCAACCTTGGTAATACTGTGAGACTGTGATCTTCAAGATTCCTTCCAACCTAAAACATTCTATGAGTCTATGAATCTATGAATCTTGCTTTGAAGATACATAGAATCATAGAAGACAATCAACCAGGTCAGAAGAGACCTTCAAGATCATCCAGTCCAATGTATTAACCAAACATGATGTGGCTATGATTTGCAGGGCACTAAAAGGCTTTTTAGTTTTGTGATTTAAAAATCATTTAGCAGCTAAAATGCTAATGTGGTGTAAATGGCATACTACATCCTAACTGAAATTTACAACATTGCCTGATCAGAGTGGCAGTTAGCTGAGCTTGACCATATTAGGTGAAACTACAGGCTTGTTATACCCAAATTTGGGACGAACATAGACCTTGCATGAGGCAGGCACAAGCCAAGTGTATGTACCTTGTTTACCACAGGATGTAAGTATGACCATAACAAGTCTAGACAAGCCAGGGTCCCTAGACTCAGTGGCTCCAGGTTCTTTGTCCTCTTTCCCGTGATTGCTTCTCCCCATAGCAGAAGGAGGGAGAGCAGAAGAGTGTGTCTGGGTGTGCTAGTTTGAAGCTAGCTAGAATGTTTTGGTGAGAAGGACTAGATTACAGGCTGTGAAAGGAAAAAAATGTTTTGTTTGGTGTGCAGTGGCAAAGGGGATAGAATAGAATAGAATCAACCAGGTTGGAAGAGACCTCCAAGATCATCCAGTCCAACCTAGCACCCAGCCCTAGCCAGTCAACTAGACCATGGCACCAAGTGCTTCATCCAGGCTTTTCCTGAACACCCCCAGGGATGGCAACTCCACCACCTCCCTGGGCAGCCCATTCCAATGCCAATCACTCTCTCTGTGTAGAACTTCCTCCTAACACCCAGCCTATACTTCCCCCAGCGCAACTTGAGACTGTGTCCCCTTGTCCTGTTGCTGGTTGTCTGGGAG
Organism: Tricholaema leucomelas; assembly: GCA_013400475.1. Lineage (NCBI taxonomy): Eukaryota > Metazoa > Chordata > Aves > Piciformes > Lybiidae > Tricholaema lacrymosa > Tricholaema leucomelas. The sequence goes on along the minus strand of WAAF01010241.1, from coordinate 10,272 downwards.
AAGAGACCAACCCCCACCTGGCTACAGCCTCCCTTCAGGTAGTTGCAGACAGCAATGAGGTCTGCCCTGAACTTCCTCTTCTGCAGGCTGTACACCCCCATCTCCCTCAGCCTCACCTCATAGGGTTTGTGTTCCAGGCCCCTCACCAGCCTTGTTGCCCTTCTCTGGACACGTTCCAGCACCTCAACAGCTCTCTTGAATTGAGGAGCACGCCCATCACCCCAAAACAATGGTGATGTCTACTTCGCTCACAGGCTTGCTGAGATGTATAAGAACAATAATCAAAACATAGCTAACCCAACTTTCTTTATCTGCTGTGTATAACCCGGGCTTTATTTAAGGATAGATTGCTTCACACAACAACACACATAATGAAGAGTTGGATTTATCAATGAATACAACCTAACAAACAGCCCAGTCCATAACTAATTGCCTTTTTGGTTAGTTTTTTGGTGTTTTTTTTCCCCACCTTTCCCCAGGAAGTCACTGTAAAGTATATATGTGAAGAATTACAAGCATGTTGCTTCTCGCATTTCCTTGGGTTTAGTTTATTTCTCTATAGGGGCAACTTTGAGCTGTAATGTTTTCAATCTACCAGATGAGTTTACTGCGGGTTCCAAGCAGAGTTGTTTTTATTGCTCTTCTGTCAATGTAATAACGGAGAAATTAGAATTAAACTCATGTTTCAAAATTGTGATTGCCTCCTAGACCACTGGGGTAATATTGAGGACTTGTAAGAGCAACAAGGGATACTCTCAGATGGTGTATTTGTTTGTCAGTTGCTAGAAAGTATTCCACATTTCTCAGCGTCAGAAAAAGTTACTAGCTGCATAAATACAGACACAATATTCCCCCGCTATTGCTTTTTGGCTTTTGTCTTTTTTGGTTTTGCAGTTTCTCTGTTTATTTCTTAACCCAAAACCACCTACTTACATCAGCCAGCAGTGTGCCCAGGTGGCCAAGAGAGCCAATGGCATCCTGGCCTGCATCAGGAATGGTGTGGCCAGCAGGAACAGGGAGGTCATTCTGCCCCTGTACTCTGCAGTGGTTAGACCACACCTTGAGTACTGTGTCCAGTTCTGGGCCCCCCAGTTTAGAAGGGACATTGAGATGCTTGAGCGTGTCCAGAGAAGGGCAATGAGGCTGGGGAGAGGCCTCGAGCACAGCCCTACGAGGAGAGGCTGAGGGAGCTGGGATTGTTTAGCCTGGAGAAGAGGAGGCTCAGGGGAGACCTTATTGCTGTCTACAACTACCTGAGGGGTGGTTGTGGCCAGGGGGAGGTTGCTCTCTTCTCTCAGGCAGCCAGCACCAGAACAAGAGGACACAGCCTCAAGCTATGCCAGGGGAACATTAAGCTTGAGGTGAGGAGAAAGTTCTTCACTGAGAGAGTCATTGGCTACTGGAATGGGCTGCCCAGGGAGGTGGTGGAGTCGCCGTCCCTGGAGCTGTTGAAGGCAGGATTGGACGTGGCACTTGGTGCCATGGTCTAGCCTTGAGCTCTGTGGTAACAGGTTGGACTTGATGATCTATGAGGTCTCTTCCAACCTTGGTAACACTGTGAGACTGTGATACTGTGATACCAAAATGTAAGGTAACACCAAAAAAAGAAAATAATTTTTTGCCCTGGTGTTTGGTTGGGTTTGGGTTTTTTGTTGTTCTTCTTCTTTCTTTCTTTCTTTTTAAAATTCCACTAGGAAAAAAATAATACTTTTTAGTGCACAACAACTACAGTTTAGCTAGAGGGGGGGGGGAAATGTATTGACAGTTGAACAAATAACTGCAAAACCACTTTGGACATGTTGAAAATTAGATGAGAAGAAAGATATGGGCTTCAGCTTACTTTCATTAGTAGTGGCAAAATTCACCTCTGGCTTGACTGCTTATGAGGCAAAAGGAAGATTAAGGATTGTGAACTGTGTTATTATGTTCAAGATTCATTGGGCAGCTTTCACTTTTGTTTATTAAGAGAAGAAATAAAGAAAAAGAGAAGGGGAAAAAAAGAAGAAAAAAAAGGGGGGAAAAAGGGGCAGAGATCTGCAGAGAGGAAATAAAATTCAGACTATCAGATTTAAGTATCCACTTTAGTTTGATGAACTTCAGAGGAGGCAGAAGCAGAAGGAGAGGTGTCATATTTTATCCCTTTAGGAATCTTTGCTAATGAGGACTCTTTAAGGTAGGTAAAGTATATTCCCCTTCCAGTGTATGTTGCTTCCTCTACCAAGTTCTAAAGCTTTTGAAAACTTTCAGTCAGTGGTTTTGAGAGGATCATAATAATGAAGTATTTTGCACAAGCTGAAATTTGCAGTAGTGACTGTGAATCAAAACTCTGAACTGTGGACTGAAGTGCTGAGGCCACAGTTCTCTGTCCTTTACCTTAATGGCAGAGAGTGGGATATTTTTATAATTACTGCTTTAAAGAACTTTTCTCCTGTTGTCAACACAACAAAGGGTAACTGGGAATAGTGGAAAATGTTGAGACTGTATATCAGAGGTGGAAAAGACACACAGTGTGAATAGAATCATGGAATCATAGAATCAACCAGGTTGGAAGAGACCTCCAAGATCACAGTATCACAGTATCATCAGGGTTGGAAGAGACCTCCAAGATCATCCAGTCCAACCTAGCACCCATGCCCATCCAAACAACTAGAACATGGCACTAAGTGCCTCATCCAGTCTCTTCTTGAACAGCTCCAGGGATGGTGACTCCACAACCTCCCTGGGCAGTAGTAGACAGGGATGTAACTAGAAGGTCGCTATATTTATTCCTGCTGCAGTAGGTGCTCCATCTGCAAATGCATGAAAAGCACTTGGGCCTTATGAAATCATATTATTAGCTAATTTTTCCCTTGGATGGTTTTAATTTTCCTAGACATAGCTTGTGCTAACCAACAGAAACTCATTTGTTTGCTCATGGAAGATGTCCTTTTCATAAATTCTTAGTAGTTTGAGCTATGTTTTTTTTTCAGATTCACGTGTGAAGAAAGCAAAATATGTCACAGAGTTGATATGTCAAATTTTATAGGCACATAAAAGGAGTTATGTTAAGGGAAAATATAGCCTAGCACATATTAGGTGCTGGGTGAATTGCTGGAAGTGCACTCCCGAGTGAAGCGCAGTAATTTCTCAGGTGCCAGGGGTTATCTATAAAGAAGTACCTCTTTCGCTGGCAGCCTTTAGAAAACATCATAGGATAGGATAGGATAGGATAGGATAGGATAGGGTAGAATAGAATAGAATGGAATAGAATAGAATCAAGCAGGTTGGAAGAGACCTCCAAGATCAACCAGTCCAACCTAGCACCCAGCCCTATCCAGTCAACCAGACCATGGCACTCAGTGCCTCATCCAGTCTTTTCTTGAACACCTCCAAGGACAGCAACTCCACCACCTCCCTGGGCAGCCCATTCCAATGCCAATCACTCTCTCTGCCAACAACTTCCTCCTAACATCCAGCCTAGACCTCCGCTGGCACAACTTGAGACTGTGTCCCCTTGTCCTGTTGCTGATTGTCTGGGAGAAGAGCCCAACCCCCACCTGGCTAATAAGAAGGTGTCTCTTTTAAAGCAGTTGAATGGCTAATAAATGACTTTTATTACATTATGGTACTAAGAAAAAAAAAACACATGGGCTGAGCAGCAGCATTTGAGGTTTCTAATGCCCTTTGTTGTGCATACTGAAACAAAACCTAACTTCTTGTGTAGGCTGTCTCTCTTCATCCTATTGGACCTTAATGATGCAGCACAACAAATGACAGCACATGCTTATTTATTTATTTATTGAACTATTAATATCAGTAGGTCTTGATAAAGAGTTTTAAAATCGAATCTGAACTCAGAAAAAAAAAGGCAACTGTTGGTTCTTCAAACAAGATGAAGACTCCAGATGTATTTTAAGTGTAGGGCTTTGGGGATTTTGGTTTGCTTTTCTCTTCCTGTGGTGTTGCCTTTTCTGCCCTAGGTGTTTTCAATCAATCCATAATTTCGTGCCAGTCCTTAATAATTACTTCATAACCCTCTCAGTAAACAGTTTGAGGTTTTGACAATAGAGAAATTATGTCTAAATAGGCAATGTGATATAGTTGTTCAGACAGTTGGTTTTTTTTTTCCCTTCTAGCTATCTAAACAGAATTTGGAAGGGGAAAGTGCATGTAAATATATCAGTCTAGAAGTGACAAGCAGAGCTTTGCAAAACACATTTTAAATCAGTGAGATATATATTTTAGCACTATGAAAATATACACTTCTCATTCCTGTGGTAGACAGACAAGATTTGAGATCCTAATATAAGATTTAGATGTCTTAAGAAGAGTTATAGCAGCATATTTAAGGGCCTGATCCCACTTCTAGTGTATTCAGACAGACTTTTCTGGCCAATTAATTAAATAAAGGCAGGAGTTGAGATCCACATTTCCTTGTACAAAAATTCTTCTCACACATCTCTAAATCTATGTAGTCCTAATGTTACCTTCTGCATATTTTCCTTATAAAAATTGTAATTTACTATTTAACATCCTGTAAAACCTTTCCTTTAAGAGACAGAATTTGTTTGCCATGACTCCAGATCAGAGGCAGAGAGGGAAGATTTTGTTACACAGGTTGTAACAGATGGAAAAGCACCAATGTAAAATATATGGAAGTTGAGAGGGCACAGCATGGAGCAGGAGAGGGGGCTTGCTCTACTTTACTTTGCAGACCTGTTAATAATGACTTTGGTAGACATAATTAGTACTCAGGGGGACTCTACAGTTCTTGTCTGGATTGGAACAGAAAGATTAGGCACTCAAAATTGCCTTTGTTATAAAGGCTCATAGCTGTCTCTTTCCTAAAAGCCACCAATATGTGAGGGAATCCCACTGATTTCTTTAGACTTTACATATTTCTTCCTTAAAGAATGCTTGTGCAGCACAAAGGAAAACTACATGTGCAAAGATGCAGTTTCAATATACTATATGGGTGACTGCTTTTCATTATCCATATACTGTATTGTTTTTAAAAACACAAACAAATCTCCTACAATGCTATCACTGTTCTTGGATATTGTGTGTGTAAATCACATATATTAGTGTTTAGTAAAACCAAAAGAAAATAGACCTCAGTATTTTTCCAAACAGTAAGGACATTGTGTATTATAAATGGAAATATTAATTCATCAGGCTGATAATTAATAAATATACAGATGTATCTACCAAAGTTTTCCTGCTTGTTCAGCAACAAAATCCTAGAAAGGGCTAGTCCCAGAAATCCAAGAAAGTGGCTAGCAAGGGAGGTTCTCCTGCCCCTCTACTCTGCTCTGGTGAGGCTGCATCTGGAGTATTGTGTCCAGTTCTGCATCCCCCAGTTCAAGAAGGGCATAGAACTGCTTGAGAGAGTGCAGCGCAGAACCACAAAGATGATTAAGGGGAAAAGAAAAGTGGAAAGAGAAAAGAGAGAAGAGAAAAGAGAAAAGAGAGAAGAGAAAAGAGAAAAAAGAGAAAAAAGAGAAAAGAGAAAAAAGAGAAAAGAGAAAAAAGAGAAAAGAGAAAAGAGAAAAGAGAAAAAAAGAGAAAAGAGAAAAGAGAAAAGAGAAAA
>WAAF01010240.1:1476-26258 GCA_013400475.1 Tricholaema leucomelas | reverse complement strand
TTCTAAGCAGGACCTTCAGGTGCAGAGGCAGATGTTGTGCAGTCTCAGCACCATGTCACGCTGGCCACACAGGCCGATCGCCTGCAGGCATCCAGGGTCTGCTCCTGGTAACTGGCAGCAGTGGAGTTTAGCAGGCAAGCACTAAGGCAGTGTGCAATAGCAGCAGGGCTGGGCACAGCAGAGAGAGCAGGCAAAGGGCAGGGAAGCACAGCAGGTTGTTCACCTGTGTATCTCCTTTTGTCAATGTAGGCCAAGATGAATTGCCCTTTGGACACAGAGCAGCCAATCAGGATGGCAGTTAGCCAAACCTTACTGTATTAAGCTAAGCCATAGGCTCACTTTTCCCTAATCTGGGAAAAGCACAGGCCTTGCACTAGGCAGGCACAAGCTAAGTGTGTGTACCTGACACCACAGGACCCTGGGCAGGCCAGACTCAGTGGCTCCAGGTCCTTTTGTGTCCATTTCCCACACTTGCCTCTCTGGTGCAGCAGGAAAACATGCCTAGGCAAGGCAGGACATGTACAAGCCTATTTTGGGCCTGCCAGGCCTACCACAACAGAAATCCTATTGTGATTGCATAGCCCCCTAGACATCTGCTTTTAGCTTTTAATTTTGGTTGTTTAGGACAGCCTCAGAATAATGCTTTTAATCTGTTCTGTAGTCAGGTTATGAATCACAGTTGCCCCTCACTGATCCTTTGTTGCATCATGTAAAATGAAGAGTAATCCTCCCTCCTCAGAGTGAACTATCAATAAGCATGAGGAAAGCAAGCAGGATATGAAATATTATTGCTCTAGCAGCATACTGCCAGACCTGGGGACTTGCACATCTCACTCCTGTCTCTTGAGATTCAGCTCTTAGAGTTCAATTTTCACCTTTTGGGCTTGAGTTTTCTACAGCAAACTGCAGTGGTCTGAAGAGTTAGAATCTGGCATGATCTACTGTCCAGGTGGAGTGGCTACCACACCAGAAGGCTGTGCTGCCATTCAGCCAGACCTGGTCAGGCTGAGGGTTGGGCAGAGAGAAACTGAATGAAATTCAACAAGGGCAAGTGTAGTCTGGCACCTGGGAAAGAACAGCCCCAGGGATCAGCTGGGGACTGACCTGTTGGAAGGCAGCAAAGGGGAAAAGGATCAGGGGGTCCTAAGTGGATGGGAAGTTGACCATGAGCCAGCAATGTCTCTGGTGGCCAGGAGGGTCAGTGCCATTATGGGGTGTGTTAGAAGGGCTGTGGTTAGTAGGTTGACAGGTTCTCTTGCCCCTCTGCCCTGCTGAGGCCACATCTGGAGTACTGTGTCCAGTTCTGGGCCCCCCAGTTCAAGAGGGACATAGAACTGCTTGAGAGTCAAGCAAAGAGCCACAAAGATGATGAAGGGAATGGAACATCTTCCTTACGAGGAGAGACTGAGAGAGCTGGGACTCTTTAGCTTGGAGAAGAGAAGCCTGAGAGGTGACCTCATTCATGTTTTTACAGATATGCAGGGTGAGTGCCAGGAGGCTGGAGCCAGGCTCTGCTGGGTGATGCCCAATGACAGCACAAGATGCAAGGGTGGAAGCTGAGGCATAGGAAGTTCCATGGAAACATGTGGAGGACTTTTTTCCTTGTGAGGGTGACAGAACACCAGAACAGGCTGCCCAAGGTGGTTGTGGAGTCTCCCTCTCTGGAGATATTCAATTCCTGTCTGGATGTGTTCCTGTCTGATCTGGTCTAGGTGATCCTGCTCTGGCAGGGGCTGGACTGGATGAGCTTTTGAAGTCCCTTCCTCCATTCTCAACTGTTATTTATTTCCCTAGCTGCAAAGAAAGGTTTGCCCTTTTTTCATATATAAAATCCTTTGATTTAAAGGTTCTGAGGTAGAGCTTTTTATCTGTAGTTCTCATCTCAGATAGGTAGGATATATTCCCACTCAGGCTCTGGATGTTAGTGCTGCAGTGGACTGCATTCATCCCGTGGGGATTTCCTCAGGGCCTGTCACTGTGCTCCGTGCTGTTTCCACAGGGACAGCTCTCTCTGATGTCCTGGCTTTGCTGTACCTGACTTTCTTCCCTGCAGTGTAGCCAGGTAGGGGGCTGATCTCTTCTGCCAGGCAACCAACAATAGAACAAGGGGACGCAGTCTCAAGTTGTGCTGGGGAAGTATAGGCTGGATGTTAGGAGGAAGTTCTTCACAGAGAGAGTGATTGGCATTGGAATGGGCTGCCCAGGGAGGTGGTGGAGTCACCGTCCCTGGGGGTGTTCAGGAAAGGACTGGATGAGGCACTTAGTGCCATGGTCTGGTTGATTGGATAGGGCTGGGTGCTAGGTTGGACTGGATGGTCTTGGAGGTCTCTTCCAACCTGGTTGATTCTATGATTCTAAACATCCTTTAACTTTAGTCTATACATTTAGGTTCTGGTTTCCCAAAGTGTTCTCAGGCTGGTTGACTTCCTTTCAGGAGCTAAGTCTCTGTGTTCAGCAAAGCTGCCTCACAGCTATCTGTCACCTCTTGGCATGTCCTGGGGCATGTGCAAGAGGCATTGCTTCCCTCCATCAGTCCTGGAGCATGGCTGAGATCTGGAGACTCTCAGGTAAAATACTCGAGCTTGATATTGGGAGGAAGCACTCCAGAAGGCAGTGGGATCAACATAAAGCAAGGAGTGTCTTATCTGGAGGGTGTCTATTCACAAGGTGGATTTTTCCCTCTGATTGAGTGTTGCTGTCCCCATTACCTGTGCAGTTCTGCACTCCATGTCCGTGCAGCTGACTATTCCTGCTTAAATGTAGTGCTTCATACTGGTCTTTTTTCCCCAGTCACACTATTTCTCAGACCATTTCTCCAGTTTAATAAGAACATAGAATCAGAGAATGTCAGGGGCTGGAAGGGACTTTCAAAGCTCATCCAGTCCAACCTGCCTGCCAGAGCAGGATCACCTAGACTAGATCATACAGGAACGTGTCCAGGTGGGTTTTGAATATCTCCAGAGAGGGAGACTCCACAACTCCCCTGTGCAGCCTGTTCCAGTGTTCTGTCACCCTCACAGGGAAAAAAAATCCTCCTCATGTTGAAATGAAACTTCCTATGCCTCAGCTTCCACCCAGTGCCCCTTGTCCTGGCATTGGACATCACCCAGCAGAGCCTGGCTCCAGCCTCCTGGCACTCACCTTTACATCTTTATAAACATTGATGAGGTCTCCTCTTCTCCAACCTGCAGCTCCCTCAGTCTCTTCTTGTAAGAGAGATGTTCTATTCCCTTCATCATCTTTGTGGCTCTAAGATCCTTTTCTATTCCTGTTCTTAAACCTGCCTGAAGCCATTTCCATCTGGCTATTGAATTCATTTTTACAGTCATCATTCCCAACCTACCATCCAGGTCCAGGCTAAATGTACCAAATGGAGCAGGACCCTTCTAGTCTAAATCCTACCATGAAGGAAAAAGTACATTTGACAGTGAATGTTTATTGCTGGTTGTGCCTGAGAGGGATTTTGCAGCTACCCTGTAACATTTTCATCTAGGTTATTAGTTTGTTCAAATCAAAGCCAAAAGCCCTGCGGTGTGTTTGATGTTTATTGCTCCTCCCTGTCCTTACAGCTTGTTATGCACTCTGAGAATGCAATGCATTGGTTTGCTGTGACTGATTCCCAACGAATGCTCTGGCTTTATCTCTCAGTTTAACTCCAGGTCTATCCAGACAGTTCAGTTACACTGCTGGGTGTAACACTTTTTGCTCCTTTTTGAGCCCCTAGCTGTGGCTGTAACTATTCTGCAATGTGACGAAAAAAGGTTCTTACTCCCTTTTCATCTTGGAGTGTCACCCTAAGGGTCTAAAAGTGTCCAGATTTACTCTGTATGCAAAGGAGAGGAAGGTTGTTGAGAAGAACTGTGACAAACTCCTCCTAAAGTACCAGCCATAGAGTCTTGGAGTCACAGAAAGGTCTGGGTGGGAAGGAACCTCCAAAGGTCATCCAGTCCAACCCCCTCTGCAGTCAGCAGGTAAATCAGGCTGCCCAGAGTCCTGTTAAGCCTCACCTTGAATATCTCCAACCACCTCCCTGGGCAACCCGTTCCAGTATCTTATCAAAGGGCATCTAATGAAAACCCTCTTTGAACTTTGGTCTCCTGTTCTCACTCTCTTACCAGCAAAGGCTGTTTTTAAGGATGTTGTTTCCAGGACTTCTCTTGATACTATTTTTGTGTGTTCCAGTGCCACCTCTCAACTCCAGCCCATCAGCCCAGCAGAGAATCGTTGTCTACCTTGAGAATTCAGATGTGTGGAGCGGATCATCCTGTGCTGAGTAAGTCATGAAGGATGTCTTTACTTTTGCCCTTAAAGCTGCACAGTCTTTATTCTGTCTGACCTTTTCCCTATTATCTTATACTTCCCTTAACTTGTTTACTACCTTTTCAACCTCCTCATTAAATGTGAAGAAGTGTGCAACTCCTGAGAAAAGGCCATGGGTATTGACCAACCTTTGAAACAACAGATCTGTTTCAAAGAGGAACTGAAACTGGTTTCCAGACTCTCAGAACAGTGTGGGCTGGCAGTGTGAATTCTGTTCTCACTTTTAGGCTATCACAACAAATTCTCAGGCAGTGAAATCTGGTCACAAGGTGGTGGCTTGGAAAACATCATGCAAGCTTTTCTCCTCCTCAAAGAGCAGGTGCTTTCTACTTTCGCTTGCTTTATGTTCTTTCCCTGAGAGAGATAAAAGAATATACTGTTAGACCATACATGAAATATACATCTATGAATCAGCTTTAAAGAAAGGATTAATGGAATAAAACAGGAAAGAAAGGAGTTAAGAACAGAATAGGAGAAATCAGTGGGTAAAACAGGGACTTGCTGCAAACAGAGAGCCATGAGAATGATTGGGGGACTTGAGCATCTCCCTTATGGAGAGAGACTGAGAGCCCTGGGGCTGTTCAGTCTGGAGAAGAGAAGGCTGAGAGGAGGTTTGATCAGTGTTTACAAATATCTGAGGGGTGGGTGTCAAGTGGCTGGGGCCAATCTCTTTTGGTGGTCATCAGCAACAGCTACAAACTGGAACAGAGAAGGTTTCACCTCAACATGAGGAGAAACTTCTTTACAGTGAGGGTGACGGAGACCTGAAACAGTCTGCCCAGAGATGTTGTTGAGTCTCCTTCTCTGGAGACTTTCAAAGCCCACTTGGATGCATTCCTCTGTGAACTACTCTAGGGGATCTTGCTTTGGCAGGGTGGTTGGAGTGGGTGATCTTTGAAGGTCCCTTCCAATCTCCAAAGTTCTGTAATTCTGTGAAGTGCAGGAGGTTAAGTGCAATAATTTCCCTTTCTGCCCACATCTTGGTAACCAATTTACTGGGCACTGAGCAGACATGGGCAAAAATAACTCCAGGAGAAGTACCACTCCCAAAGGAAGGCAGAGAGGTTTGGAAAGGACTATCTGTCAGGGCAGTACTGCAGCGTTAAGGCTTCAGAACGCATTACAGCTCCTGCAAAGAGAAACCCTTCCATATGTGTGACTGGTGTTAATAAATTAACAAATTAAACACAATTAAATTCACGAAGTGCACAGTGGACAGGGAAATATAGAGAGGAAAGCAGTACAGAGGAGAGACTGAATACCTTGGTTACACTGGATGTATGAATCAGGAGCTGCCCCAGGCATGCTGAGCTGGAAGCTGAAGAGTCTGAACAGAGTAGACAAAGATTTAATCATAGAATCAATCAGGGTTGAAAGGGACCACGAAGGATCATCTACTTCCACCACCCAAGCCATGGGCAGAGACACCTCACACTAGATCAGGCTGTTTAGACCCTCATCCAGCCTGGCCTTAAACACCTCCAGGGATGAGGCTTCCACCACCTCCCTGGGCAACCCCTTCCAGGCTCTCACCACCCTCATGCTGAAGAACTTCCTCCTAACATCCAGTCTGAATCTACCCATTTCTACCTTTGTTCCATTCCCCCCAGTCCTATCACTCCCTGACAGCTTCAAAAGTCCCTCTTCAGCTTTCTTGTATCCCCCTTAAGATACTGAAAGGCCACAATAAGGTCACCTGGGAGCCTTCTCCTCTCCAGACTGAGCAGCCCCAAATCCCTTGGTCTCTCCTCATAGCAGAGCAGCTCCAGCCCTCTGATCATCCTCATGGCTCTCCTCTGGACACCTTCCAGCACCTCCATGTCCCTCTTGTAATAGGGGCTCCAGAACTCCAGATCTAGACCTATTAAAAAAACTAAATCAAGAGTGAGGAATGTGCAGTCTGTGAGCTGGAAGTCTTCTGTGTTGCTGCTTCAGATCACAGGATGTTAGGGGTTGGAAGGCACCCAAGGAGATCATGGAGTCCAGCCTCCCTGCCAGAGCAGGACAATGACTTACAGCCACATTATTATTAGCAATAATACCACAAATATGTACATTAATAACTACTTTGCTAAATGCAGTGGAGAAAACTATGTCCATTTCAAGGCAAAAAAACCCTTTCTCCATGTGCATTAATGCACCAGAAACAAGGACAGAGAGCCCAGTAAAAGCACCACCTGACATGTGAATGATTTAAAAGCCTCTGAATGTTTCTTTGAAGCAGGAGACCTAAGTAACAGACACTGAAATGCCATAAATATTTTATCACAGGACACAATGTTCTATTGACAGTAATAAATGTATGGAAAATAAACTGATTGCATGTTGCATGGACAGCTACTCTGGGAAGGTGCTCTCTGCAAATGCCATCTAGCCTGGTGGCATTTCCAATTTGGGTACTAAGGAGTTTATGTCTTTTTGGCAGCAGTGTAAAAAAATACAAGACTCATGAAATGGAAATGCAGATGGCATTTTTAGAGAGGAAAATGTTGCCTTGGTCATTTGCAGCTGAGGGAGAAATGAAGTTCAAATGAGCCCGGTCTGACATCAGCATCCAGACAAAAGGAACAGAGTCTAGGTTGAAGTTTTGTGGCTTTGCTTGGAAATCAGACCTCATCTGAGGAAAATGTGGAAAAAAACCTCATGGTTCTTGCCAAAATTAAACTAGGAGGCATTCAATTCAGAGCAGTTAATGAGAAGCATCTCGTTTTAGTGCTTGACTTTCTCTCTTTTGTCTCTTGAGTCGTTTGAAGGAAACCTATTTGGAAATGGCATTGCTGGGATCAACTGAATACATTTGATTGTCTTTTTGTTCCGTGGGTTTCATGTCTCAAAAGAGCCTCCTCTCACTCTTTGCAGCCTGTCAGACAAAGGGCAGCAGGACTGATGTGCATTCAAAAGCAGAACACATCCAGCTGTTCAGCATTTTGCTGGTGAACAGCTTCTCCCTTCCACTTCTTCCTGTCATCAACTTGGAAAACACCAGAGTGTCCCCAGCCAGCTTTTAAATTGCCTGGGGGTGTCACTTTGGTAATCACCAGACAGATTTGCAACCCAAATGCTGAGAGTCACTTTAGTAATCACCAGACAGATTTGAAACCCAAATGCTGGGAGTCACTTTGGTAATCACCAGACAGATTTGAAACCCCAATGCTGGGAGTCACTTTTGTAACCACCACATGGATTAGAAGCCTGAATGCTGGGATGGACACAGGTGCCTCTTTGCAGAAAGCTTTCTGGGGCTGGATTAATCATAGAATCATAGAATGGTTTAGGTTGGAAGAGACCTCAAAGATCATCCAGCTCCAACCCCCTGCCATAGGCAGGGACACCTCCCACTAGAGCAGGTTGCTCAAGGCCTCATCCAGCCTGGCCTTAAAGGCCTCCAGGGAGGAAGCATCCACAACCTCCCTGGGCAACCTGTTCCAGTGTCTTACCACCCTCACTGTAAAGAACTTCCTCCTAACATCCAGTCTAAATCTCCCCTCCTCCAGCTTAAACCCATTTCCCCTCATCCTGACATTACCAGACCTTGTCAATAGTCCCTCCCCAGCCTTCCTGTAGGCTCCCTTCAGATACTGGAAAGCCACTCTAAGGTCTCCTCAAAGCCTTCTCTTCTCCAGGCTGCAGAGCCCCAACTCTCTCAGCCTGTCCTCATAGCAGAGCTACTGCAGCCCTCTGAGCATCTTTGTGGCTCTCCTCTGGACTGGCTCCAGCAGTTCCATGTCCTTCTTGTATTGGGGGCTCCAGAACTGCACACAGTACTCCAGGTGGGGTCTGAGGAGAGCAGAGTAAAGGGGGAGAATCACCTCCCTTGCCCTGCTGCCCACACTGCTCTTGCTGCAGCCCAGCACAGGGTTGCTGTCTGGGCTGCATGTGCACACTGCTGGCTCATGTTGAGCTTTTCATCAACCCAGACCCCCAGGTCCTTTTCCTCAGGGCTGCTCTCAGCCATTCACCACCCAGCCTGGAGCTGTTCCTGAAGGATTTGCACAACTTTGCCTTTGAAATCCTGTCATGGTAGCCAAATGTTGACAAAACAACTCCTCTCCCTAAAGTCAGTGTATTCTTTGTCTCTTTGATGATAAAATGATTAAAATCATTCTTCAGATCATAGGCTATTTGCCAGTGCAAATTGGATTCTGCAGGAGACAGCCTTGATTAGAGTTTCTGTGTAACCTTGTAGTCAGCTATCAGAATGGAGAATCATAGAATCAGTCAGGGTTGGAAGGGACCACAAGGATCATCTAGTTCTAACCCCCCTGCCATGGGCAGGGACACCCTACTCTAGATTAGGCTGCCCAGAGCCCCATCCAGCCTGGCCTAAAACATCTCCAGGGATGAGGCCTCAACCACCTCCCTGGGCAACCCATTCCAGGCTCTCACTGTTCTCATGCTGAAGAACTTCCTCCTCACATCCAGTCTGAACTTACCCATCTCCAGCTTTGCTCCATTCCCCCCAGTCCTGTCACTCCCTGATATCCAAAAAAATCCCTCCCCAGCTTTTCTGTAGGCCACAAGAAGGTCACCTGGGAGCCTTCTCCTCTCCAGACTGAACAGCCCCAACTCTTTCAGTCTGTCCTCATAGCAGAGCTGCTGCAGCCCTCTTAGCATCTTCGTGGTCCTTCTCTGGACACACTCCAGCACATCCACACCCCTCTTGTAATAGGGGCTCCAGAACTGGATGCAGTACTCCAGGTGGGATCTCACCAGAGCGGAGTAGAGGGAAAGAATCACATCCCTGGCCCTGCTGGCCACACTTCTCCTGATGCAGCCCAGGCTCTGGTTGTCCCTCCAGGCTGCAAGTGCACACTGCTGGCTCATGTTGAGCTTCTCATCTACCAGCACTCCCAAGTCCCTCTCCTCAGGGCTTCTCTCCAGCCAGTCACTGCCCAACCTGGATTTGTGCTTGGGGTTGCCCTGACCCAGATGCAGGACACTGCGCTTAGTCTTGTAGAACCTTGTGAGGTTGGCTTGTGCCCACCTTTGCAGCCTGCACAGGTCCCTCTGGATGGATCCCTTCCCTCCAACCTGTCTGCTGCACCACACAGCTTGGTGTCATCAGCAAACTTGCTGAGGCTGCACTCAGTGCCTCTGTCCATGACACTGACAAAGATGTTGAACAAGACTGGTCCCAGGACTGATCCCTGAGGGACTCCACTTGTCACAGGCCTCCACTTGGACCTGGACCCCTTGGCAGCCACTCTTTGGGTGCAGCCATCAAGCCAGTTCTTTATCCATCTCATGGGCCACACATCAAATCTTTGTGTCACCAGCTTGGAGACCAGAATGTGGTGTGGGACAGGTTAACAGGTTTGAGGGCTGGACAACCAGTAAGCCAATCTTCTCTTGTCTTCCATCGTGTTCACCTAATGCTTCTATGGCTCCCCTTTCTGTTTTTGACTTTGTAAAGTCAGGACACACAGAACCTACCAAAGGATACCCAGTATTTCACTATTAAAGCATACCCAGCATCTCAGGTGCCCCTGCAGAGCTTTCCCCACTGCTGGAGGACAGGACCATGGTAGCATGAAGCTTTCATCAGCTTTTCAAAGGATCAAAGGAGGTTAGGGGTTGGAAGGCACCTACAGAGATCATCCAGTCCAACCCCCATTACCAGAGCAGGACCAGAGAATATAGCTCAGGTCACAAAGGAACACCTCCAGACAGGGCTGGGAAGTCACCAGAGAAAGAGACTCAACAACACTTCTGGGCAGCCTGTTCCAGTGCTCTGTCACCCTTAATGTCAAGAAGTTGTTTCTCATGTTGAGGTGGAACTTCCTGTGCTGTAGTTTCAATCCATTACCCCTTGTCTTGTCACAGGGCACAACTGAGAAGAGTTTGTCCCTTCCTTCTTGACCCTCAGATATCTATGAACATTGGTTAGAAACCCTCAAAGTCTTCTCTTCACCAGACCAAGCAGCCCCAGGTCTCTCAGCCTCTCCTCACAGGGCACTGCATCAGCCTCTTCATCCTCTTCATAGTCCTCTGTTGGACTCTTTTAAGTTAGATCCCTGTTCCTCCTGACCTGGGGAGCCCAAAACCAAAGACAATATTCCAGGTGAGGTCTCACCAGGGCAGAGTAGAGGAGCTTTTATTTAACGGGTTGGACTTGATGATCTATGAGGTCTCTTCCAACCTTGGTGACACTGTGATAGTGTAACTGTAAGCTGAAGAGGCTTTTGTCACAGCAGCTGGATTTTTGTGATTCTGTGAACTGGAGGCCACAGCCTCAAGCTGCACCAGGACAGGTTCAGGCTGGATGTTAGGAAGAAGTTCTTCCCAGCAAGAGTGATTGGCATTGGAATGGGCTGCCCGGGGAGGTGATGGAGTTACTGTCCCTGGAGGTGTTTGAGAGGAGGATGGATGAGGCACTTAGTGCCATGGGTTAGTTAATTAGAAGGGTTAGTTAATTAGAAGGGTTAGGTGATAGGTTGGGCTCAGTGATCTCAAAGATCTTTTCCCCCCTGGTTAATTCTGTGATTCTGTGCCAGCCCTTCAGGAGGAGGCATATGGCCAGCAAACATAGGTTCTCTTAATGCTTGTCTGAATGTATTTGTTCAAGGCATTGTAAAATGCAGAGTGGCTCATCTGGCTGCAATGCCTTCAGTCCTGTTCCCTAAACTGAGATTACCAGGGAGTAGCATGATGGGATATCTTTGCAGGATAGTTCAGGTTTTTTGTGGCTTTCATCTTTTGGTCAGAATATTTTTTTTGGTGTGGCTTACAGATGCTATGCAATACAATTTCTGCTCAGGTAAGAGCCCACATTTGTGGCCAAACTTTAGATGAAAAATGCCAACAAGCTGTTTTTACTTCCCTAGCATCCTAAACCCATTGCTAAGACTGCTTAGTCCCTTCTCATGTCAAAGCCAGATGGGTTTAGATGAGATTTTGGTTTAGTTTCTTTTGTGAAACAAAACTACCAGTCAATGTTTAGAGGAGGTCTCTCCTATGGACATGGGCTGAGAGAGTTGAGACTCTTCAGTCTGGAGAGGAGAAGGCTTTGAGGTGACCCTATTGTGGCTTTCCAACATTTAAGGAGCCTACAAGAAAGCTGGGGAGGGACTTTTTAGGATGTCAGGGAGTGATAGGACTGGGGAGAATGGAACCAAGCTAGAAATGGGTAGATTCAGACTGGATGTTAGGAAGAAGTTGTTCGGCATGAGGGTGGTGAGACTCTGGAAGGGCTTGCTCAGGGAGGTGGTGGAAGCCTCATCCCTGGAGGTGTTTAAGACCAGGCTGGATGAGGGTCTGGACAGCCTGATGTAGTGTGAGGTGTCCCTGTCCATGGCAGTGGGATCAGAAGCTTATGATCCTTGAGATCCCTTCCAGTCCTGACAATTCTATGATTCTATGACAGCTGTGCTTTGAATCATTGAGTCAACCAGGTCAGAAGAGATCTCCAAAATCATCCAGTCCAACCTATCACCCAGCCCTGTCCAATCAACTAGCCCATGCTGCATGTGTGTGCCAGTTTGCATTGCAGCTGGGAAGCCCCCAGGCAGCTTAGCTGCAGTTGTATTGTGGTAGAGGTCTGGGCAGCTTCGCCACCACACTTCTGACAACAGCACCAGCAGCCCGGACATGTGAATCTAATTTCACATCTAATTACATTGTTGGATGACAAGACCAATGTTCATGTGAGCTGTTACATGGCATGTTTTGTTTTATAGCAACACAAACAGGCAGGGATTGTATCTGCTGCCAGGCACCCAGGGGCAGAACAAGAGGACACAGCCTCAAGCTGTGCCAGAGCAGGTTCAGGCTGGATGTTAGGAAGAAGTTCTTCCCAGCAGGAGTGATTGGCATTGGAATGGGCTGCCTGGGGAGGTGGTGGAGTCCCTGTTTCTGAAGGTGTTTAAGAGAAGGCTGGATGGGGCACTCAGTGCCATGATTTAGTCAGTTAGAAAGTGTTAGGTGATAGGTTGGACTGGATGATCTCAAAGGTCTTTTCCAACCTGCTTAGTTCTGTGATTCTGTGGAAATCTTTAGGAAGAGTTTAAGCTACAAAGAATCTGTATTCTCAGAAAATGGCTGTGAGCTCCAGTTATCTTCATAACTAATGTTTGATGCCCTATTGTTAGCAGTAATTTATCCAGTTCCAGCTTTGGCCTTAGCTATTATTATGCCCTTGGCAGATTAATAATCCCTCCATTGTCAGATGTTCTCTTTATGTCTGTATGGACTGGAGCAGCTTCACCTTTTAACCTCCTCTTGGAGGAACTGCTATTCAGCTCCTATGTGTCTTTCATGAGAATAGTGAACTCCAGGAAAAGCAGCCCTGGAGTATTTGTTTTTCTGGTGCTTTCAAGAGGATACTGTGAAACTGAGAAGGAGCAAATACCAAAGCAAATGCCCAGCACCCAGCCATGGTGCTGCAAATGGCAGAAGTGGAGCAGGCACAGCCAGCAGCCTGGTGCAACAGGGGTTTGCTATCTATTTAAGGGACACAGGTACTCTGACGAGGGTAGGCTACCTAAAGAGCTGACTGTCCACTGCAATAAATGGTCTGAGCAGTGAGGTCATGCAGAAAGCGAAGAGAGGGCTGGGAAAATGTTGTGTTCAGGGGCTGCAGGTGATCCATCAAGATCTGTGAGAGCAGTCCCTAAACCAGGCTCCAGCTCTGCTGCTAATGAGCTGGATCATTTGCCATCAAATACTCTTCTCCCTCAGGATGATATTCCTCTGCTTTAGTACCCTCACGTCTGAGCTGGAGGCTCCTTCTCTGGAGACTTTCAAAACGTGTCTGGATGCATTCCAGCATGACCTGAGCTAGATTATGGTCCTGCTCTGGCAGGGGGGTTGGACTCAATGATCCATGGAGGTCCCCTCCAGTCCCTAACATCCTGTGAGCCTGTCAGTTGTGGTGGGTGCAGAGTCTGCTTGGTGTTGAGCACAGCACGATACCAGCAGGAGGGAAGCAATTCCACATGGCTAGTTATTCACATTGCAGTTCTAACTAGTGCTTGCTGTCCTGCTCAACCTCAGCCTAGCTACTATCCTAAAGGAACAAGAAAGGTTTGAAAAACCTTCCTACAATGTCCACTTATTTCTGGATGCAGATGAGCTGGAAGAGACAGGGGGAAAGGAGCATTAGGAACTATTGTGTCAGGCACACACACAGAAGGATTTTCTTCTTAATGTCTGTCTCACAGATAGGCAGAACTTCGCTCCCTTGTAGATGTGCTAATTCTGCATTGCCTGTGTTATGCTGATTGCTTCCTTTTAGGGCTCTGTTTGGTCACCTATACAGTGAAGAGTCCCAAGGATCCAGATTTCAAGGTAGTGACTATTGCTATGGTCCCACTGAATCTCTGCTGAAAGCTGCAGAGGTTGCATCCAGCCTGCATTGATATTTCCATAGAATCATAGCATGGCTTATGTTGGAAGGGACCCCAAAGATCATCCAGTTCCAATCCCCTGCCACGGGCAGGGACACCTCCCTCCAGAACAGGTTGCTCAAGGCCTCATCCAACCTGGCCATGAACACCTCCAGGGAGGAAGCAGCCACAACCTCCCTGGTCAACCTGTGCCAGTGTCTCACCACCCTCACTGCAAAGAATTTCTTCCTAACATCCAGTCTAAATCTCCCCTCTGCCCCTTTAAACCCATTCCTTCTCATCCTGTCATTACAAGACCTTGTCAATAGTCCCTCCCCAGCACTCCTGTAGGCCCCCTTCAGATACTGGAAGGCCACTCCATGGTCTCCTCCAAGCCTTCTCTCCTCCAGGCTGCAGAGCCCCAACTCTCATAGCCTGTCCTCGTAGCAGAGCTGCTGCAGCCCTCTGAGCATCTTTGTGGCCCTATTCTCTGTTTCCATGTGTGGAGTGTGAAACAACACACATGGGTTCGGCCAAGAGCTGGAGTCACTCTGTGGCACTGTCCCTGTCAACCCTCCCAATCCTCTCACAGCTGGGAATTGTCCATAAAAGGCTCTTTCTCCTCCAGTGCTAATTGCCACATGTATGACTGAATTAATCAGTAATGCCACTTGTCAGACCCCACCTGCAGTACTGTGTGCAGTTCTGGAGCCCCCAATACAAGAAGGACATGGAACTGCTGGATCCAGTCCAGAGGAGAGCCACGAAGATGCTCAGAGGGCTGCAGTAGCTCTGCTATGAGGACAGTCTGAGAGAGTTGGGGCTCTGCAGCCTGGAGAAGAGAAGGCTTCAAGGAGACCTTATAGTGGCTTTCCAGTATCTGAAGGGAGCCTACAGGAAGGCTGGGGAGGGACTACTGACAAGGTCTGGTAATGTCAGGACAAGGGGGAATGGGTTTAAACTGGCAGAGGGGAGATTTAGACTGGATGCTAGGAGGAAGTTCTTCACAGTGAGGGTGGTAAGACACTGGCACAGGTTGCCCAGGGAGGTTGTGGATGCTTCCTCCCTGGAGGCGTTTAGGGCCAGGCTGGATGAGGCCTTGGGCAGCCTGCTCTAGTGGGAGGTGTCCCTGCCTATGGCAGGGGGTTGGAGCTGGATGATCCTTGAGGTCCCTTCCAACCTAAACCATTCTATGATTCTATGATTGTTATGAGATGGCTGTAACCTGCTGGAGCTTTATAGGAAAAGATAGTTTCTGAGGATGACTCATGTGGGTCTGGCTGCCACTTGGTGAAAGATATGTGGGATGTGGCATAAATTGGCTAGATCTGTTGGGCAGCAATAGCAGAACCTGTGCAGGGAAAAGGTCGAACAATACATGAACTGTTCTCTCCGGTGACACCTTGAAAGGAGGACATCTCAGGGCAACGTGGCCAAATGATCTGGTCAAATAAGATTTTCCTGACAGTAAGTGAGCTGTTAGCCTAATCTTCTGGATTTCACTCTTGGGATCTTGAGCAGAGCTGCAGGCAGCCTTGGTGCTGCTTTGCAAATGCTCACATGTTCCTGCGCTGCTATCAGAAAGGCAGAAAGGACTGTGGCAGCCATGGCCTGTCCACCTGCAGCCCTTGGGACTGCTGTGGTGAGTCAGAGAGAGGGTGGTTTGGGAACAGCCTGAGAGCCAAGCCTGCTTATTACTAATTTTGCTTGTTGCAGTGTTATTTTCAAGCTAGACCCAGTTCACCAGGCAGCTGCCCAAATGCATTCAATGGCAGAGCTGAGAGTCAGTGGTAGGAGGCAGGGAGAGGAATTGGGAGATACAACTCTGCTGTTTAAAGGACTTCTGTGTTTTGAAGCTAATCAACCTCTCAACTCTAGTAGCAGCCCTGGCATTGCAACCTGTCTGCTATTCAGTTTAGCACAGGCATGTGAAAATTTGGTTCTAAGCATGTCCATAACAGCAAAAAAAAAGCCTCTTTAGAGTTCACAGGATGTCAGAGGTTGGAAGGGACCCAAGGAGATCATCCAGTCCAACCCCCCTGACACAGCAGGACCATAATCTAGCTCAGGTCACAGAGGAGCACATCCAGACAGGCCTTGAAAGGCTCCAGAGAAGGAGACTCCACAACACCTCTGGGGAGCCTGTTCCAGTGCTTTGTAAAGAAATTCCCCCTTGTGTTGAGATGGAACCTCCTGTGCTGCAGCTTGAGTTGAGTACGTGTCCAGAACTGGGAGGCTTTGGAGGAAGGGAATCATCTGCTTGTCATGCAGCCACCAGCACTCCTTGGCTGCCCTTGCTGTCAGCTGACAAGGAAGCTGAGTTTTAAAAGATTCAGGACTTGAGAGCTTAATCAGCCAAATTCTTTGGCACCAGTGGGGCTGGGAAGGTCAAACACATAACTTTTATCAAAGTGGGAGTTTTTGAGGACATCCACTGTTTCAGAAGATAGAATCATAGAATCAATCAGGCTGGAAGAGACTTCCAAGATCATCCAGTCCAACCTAGCACCCAGCCCAATCCAGTCACCTAGACCATGGCACTAAATGCCTCATCCAGTCTTTTCTTGAACACCTCCAGGGACAGTCACTCCACCACCTCCCTGGGAAGATCTGTCAGAAGATCTGGAATCTCAGCTACTGAAGCAAAATTGTAGCTCCCTTGTACATCTTTGGGATAAAATGTTTATGTTCTCATACTTCAGGATAGAATATGCTGTGATAGTTGCAGAGGTAAGTGCTTGAAGCCCTTGGTATGTTTAGAATACCAATTGCACTCCTGAGGCTCAGGCAAAGGTAGGAATTCCTGACTGCTAATGCTGCTCTCTTTGTTTGTCCTCAATCTGATGTTTTAATAGGCTAATATCACAAACAAATCCTCCCTGACTGAGAAACTGGGAATACACCTCTGTCCTGGTGTGTGAATTTCACTAACTCATACCTTAGAAGAGTCTGATTAGGATTTTACAGGGTGATTATCAGTCTGGAAACAGTTTAGACTGGGAATTTCACTGCTGCAAGAATATCTTTCCAGTCATCTAATCAACAATTTAATCACAGTGCTACAGAAAACAGCTTTAAACCCCAAATGAGTTTAAATTCAAAGGAATTGCCTAACCTGAGATTTGAGGTGACCTTATTGTGGCCTCTCAGTATATTAAGGGGGGCTGCAGGAAAGCTGAGGAGGGACTTTTGAGGATGTCAGGGAGTGATAGGACTGGGGGGAATGGAACAAAGCTAGAAAGTTGTGCTGGGGGAGGTCTAGGCTGGATGTTAGGAGGAAGTTCTTCCCAGAGAGAGTGATTGGCATTGGAATGGGCTGCCCAGGGAGGTGGTGGAGTCACTGTCCCTGGATGTGTTCAAGCAAAGATTGGATGAGGCACTTAGGTCTGGTTGATTGGTCAGGGCTGGGTGCTAGGTTGGACTGGATGATCTTGGAGGTCTCTTCCAACCTAACTGATTCTATGATTTCATGAAATGGGTAGATTCAGACTGGATGTTAGGAAGAAGTTGTTCAGCATGAGGATGGTGAGAGTCTGGAAGGGGTTGTCCAGGGAGATGGGGGAAGTCTCATCCCTGGAGGTGCTTAAGGCCAGGCTGGATGAGGCTAGAGCCTGATGTAGTGTGAGGTGTCCTTGCCCATGGTAGTGGGCTTGGAACTAGATGATCCCTCCCAACCCAGACTGATTCTGTGTGTGAACCACATGCAGGAACTGCACCAACAAAAAGGTTAGTGGAGTGGTTTGTTAAATGGAGAAGGAGGAATTTCTTTATACCCTATTTCGTGCTTCCTTCTAGTGGCATTTACAGCTATCAGCACTAACTATGCAAACTCAATCAATACCACATCAAGATGAGATGCACAGAGCTGTTAAAAATACTCAGTGCCTTTTCGTCTCAGAGCAAGCTGCTCATCTTGTTAAGATGAATAATAGATGTAAGATAGTCTTAATTATTAAATTATGGATTAATTAACTTACTGCAGGGCAAATGGAAAGTGGTTGTTGTATGGAGAAGTAAACACTGTTACTGACTTTGGATGAGGCTTGTGGTCACTTTGCAGTGCTAATATTGAAGAATCCCTGTCCAGCTTGACACAGGTCCATGTCTGGCTGCCACTGGTTTCTCTTGGGGATGAAATTAGAAGTCCAAAATGCTGAGTTGGTTCACATCTTTGGTATCCCATTAGAGATGCTTAATTGTTTGGAGAGGCTCTGACAAGCTGGTTAATGTGTTTGTTCCATGGCATCCAGCTCCTGCAGGGAACTCTCTATAGCAACATGAGATTGAAAGTGTTTACAAGAAGTTCACCTGAAAAGACCTCAGTTACAGTGTTTGAGATCCCCTGTGGGGATTTATAGCAGGAGTCTTCAAAGGGAAAAAAAAAAGAAGTGAAAGATTTGTAGGTTCAAATGAGTGAACAAAAGATCAAAGCTTCTGAGGGTCTCTTGAGTTACTGATATACTCTTGGTTTTTTTTACTTTAGCTCACTTGCTCCAGGCAGAACTAATTAACTAATAAAGACAGGAGAGAATTGCTGAAGAAGGGATAGAGAACAAAAACATACTCCATTTTAAACAATAAAATATCTCTGCTTCACGTAATGTCTGTTATGTTGATCACTTTAGTGACAACATCCCAAAGGTATTTTGCTAACTGTGCAGAAGTGCCAGGTCCTGCAGGCTGTGTAGTTTCCTACTTTGAAGTTCAAACTGT
The DNA here is from genome assembly GCA_013400475.1 of Tricholaema leucomelas. Classification (NCBI taxonomy): domain Eukaryota; kingdom Metazoa; phylum Chordata; class Aves; order Piciformes; family Lybiidae; genus Tricholaema lacrymosa; species Tricholaema leucomelas. The sequence goes on along the minus strand of WAAF01010240.1, from coordinate 7,902 downwards.
GACTTTACCAGAATTATTGGGGGTGGGAGGGGCTTGTTCTGTAGGTGAAAGAAGTTCAGGCAATCAGACATGATCTCATCCAAAAAAGTGACACACTCCTCTCATGCTGCTTTGATTGAGTCCAGCATCGGTAAGTTTGCAGATGGCACCAAGTTAGGAGCAGGTGTGGATCTGTTGGAGGGTAGGAGAGACCTACAGAGGGACTTTGACAGGCTGGATGGGTGGGCAGAGGCCAATGGGATGAGATTGAACAAGGCCAAGTGCAGGGTTCTACACTTTGGCCACAACAAACCCAAGCAGCACTACAGGCTGGGAACAGAGTGGCTGGAGAGCAGCCAGGCAGAAAGGGACCTGGGGGAGCTGGTAGGGAGGAGCTGAAGATGAGCCAGCAGTGTGCCCAGGTGGCCAAGAGAGCCAATGGCATCCTGCTGGATCAGGAACAGTGTGGCCAGCAGGACAAGGGAGGTTATTCTGCCCTGTACTCAACACTGCTCAGGCCACACTTCGTGTCCAGTTCTGGGTTGCTCAATTCAAGAGAGATGTTGAGGCACTGGAAAGTGTCCAGAGAAGGGCGACAAAGCTGGTGAGGGGCCTGGAGCACAGCCCTGTTAGGAGAGGCTGAGAGAGCTGGGGGTGTTCAGCCTGCAGAAGAGGAGACTCAGGGGGGGCCTCATTGCTGTCTACAACTACCTGAAGGGAGGCTGTGGCCAGGTGGGGTTGGTCTCTTCTCCCAGGCAACCAGCAACAGAACAAGAGAACACAGCTTCAAACTATGCCAGACCAGGTTCAGGCTGGATGTTAGGAAGAAGTTCTTCCCAGCAAGAGTGATTGCCATTGGAATGGGCTGCCCAGGGAGGTGCTGGAGTCACTGTCCCTGGAAGTGTTGAAGAAAAGCCTGGATGAGGCATTTAGTGCCATGGTCTGGTTAATTATAGGTGTTAGGTGATAGGTTGGACTTGATGATCTTGAAGATTTTTTGCAAGCTGGTTGATTCTGTGAATTCAAATGTCTCATGTACAGGGACAGTGCAATGCAGACACATTGTTAGCTCCCAGGGATCATTAATACCCTATCAGGAGCACAGATATCCCCTTTAAAGCATTACAGAGTGATAAGTCCTTCTTTGGCTGGAGCTAATGTCTTGTGTTTACAGTTTTGTAAGTTTAGACCCTCCAGCTGGGTGATTAAGGCATATTTAGAGCCTAGGAGCTGCAAGGCTGTGCTGCTTTAGGGCAGTTGTCTTATGCCATTTCCAGCTATGCTGTCAGGGGTGATGGTGGCCATAGAGCAGCAAGGCAATGCCATGCTAAAGGACATGGAAGGCTCAGGCTGATGCAGTGAACTGTAAGGAAATCTATGGAGCTTCCATTGCCTACTTCTTTGCACCAAATGCACACCTCCTCTGAGCCTTTCAGCTCTCTTCACTTTATGGTCTCTCATCCTGGAGAATCTGATGCATGCAAGTTGCTCCAACAGCTTAGATATGTCTTTGCCCAAGACAAGGGTGTGGAGATATCTCAGTTTTCCACATTTCAGGCTCTCAGAGCTTTGCTTCTGCTTCACCTCCAAGGGGATGGCATTCAATAAGTCCAAGTGCCAGTGTTGCACTTTGGCCACAACAACCCCATGCAGAGCTACAGGCTGGGGTTGGAGTGGCTGGAGAGCAGCCAAACAGAAAGGGATCTTAGGGTGCTGATTGATACCTGCCTGAACATGAGCCAGCAGTGTGCCCAGGTGGCCAAGAGAGCCAATGGCATCCTGGCCTGCATCAGGAATGGTGTGGCCAGCAGGAGCAGGGAGGTCATTCTGCCCCTGTACTCTGCACTGGTTAGACCACACCTTGAGTGCTGTGTCCAGTTCTGGGCCCCCCAATTTAAGAGGGACATTGAGATGCTTGAACGTGTCCAGAGAAGGGCAACGAGGCTGGTGAGAGGCCTCGAGCAGAGCCCTACGAGGAGAGGCTGAGGGAGCTGGGATTGTTTAGCCTGGAGAAGAGGAGGCTCGGGGGAGACCTCATTGCTGTCTACAACTACCTGAGGGGTGGTTGTAGCCAGGAGGAGGTTGCTCTCTTCTCTCAGGTGGCCAGCACCAGAACGAGAGGACACAGCCTCAGGCTGCACCAGGGGAAATTTAGGCTCGAGGTGAGGAGAAAGTTCTTCACTGAGAGAGTCATTGGACACTGGAATGGGCTGCCCAGGGAGGTGGTGGAGTCGCCGTCCCTGGAGCTGTTCAAGGCAGGATTGGACGTGGCACTTGGTGCCATGGTCTAGCCTTGAGCTCTGTGGTAACAGCTTGGACTTGATGATCTGTGAGGTCTCTTCCAACCTTGGTGATACTGTGAGACTGTGAGACTGTGATACTGTGATACCTTTAACAAAAGAGCAAATGCTTGTGATTGTCTCTTCTAAGCCCCAGTGACATGTGATATGTTTTCAGCCAGCCACAGCTTCTGTGATCTCTTTGCTGTCTTGTTCCTTCCTTGCTGCTTCTTTGATAGCCTTTAAGCAGTGTGTAAGCTCAGTCATGTGAAATAGCTTAGTGTTTAGCAACCAACCACCTGGGCTGGAGGGAGGCGACCGCTGCTGCGTGCAGCAGAAAACCAAGTAACCAACTGCAAGAAGAATTTCAGGTGGCTCAAAAAATGGCTTTGTTATGAATTATAGACTACTTCTGAGTCCTGATAATGAGAAGCTCCATCTACTGTGGTTCATTGTCGTTGAGCAGCATTAACTTCAGAGAGAAATGGGACAAAAGGGAAACTGCTCCCTGGGTAATGAGATATTTAGTGTGGGCAAGTGCTGTAGCTATAATAAATTACTTTACTCTGTTCATTCAGATCCGTCCTTCTACGCCCTTTTGATGTTGAAGTTAGGTACTCTAAAGTAAAAAAGTTACTTAAAGAGTGTTTGATTAATCAAAGCAAGGAGCAAGAGGTGTTAATCAGAGAATACAGTCCTGAAATGTTAACAACACTTACACTGATTAAGTTCAGTAGAACGGTGAAAATCCCAAGGGAGGCAGCAGAAAGATCTCTTCTTTTCACAAAGGAAGGCTTTTACAGAGTCACAGAATGTCAGGGGCTGGAAGGGCTCCAAAGCTCATCCAGTCCAAGCCCCCTGCCACAGCAGGATCACCGAGAGCAGATCACACAGGAACACATCCAGACAGGTTTTGAATGTGGGAGACTCCACAACTCCCCTGGGCAGCCTGTTCCAGGATTCTGGCACCCTCACAGGGAAAAAAAAATCGTCCTCATGTTTGCATGGAGCTTCCTATGCCTCAGCTTCCACCCAGTGCCCCTTGCCCTGTCATTGGGCACCACCCAGCAGAGCCTGGCTCCAGCCTCTTTCCACTCACCTTTTACATCTTTATAAACATGAATGAGTTTCCCCCTCAGTGTCGTCCTCTCCAAGCAGCACAGCCCCAGCTCCCTCAGGCTCTCCTCATAAGAGAGATGCTCCATTCCCTTCATCATCTCTGTGGCTCTGTGCTGGACTCTCAAGCAGTTGTGAAGCCAGGATCTCACCAATTAATGCTAAAATAAGTGATGTCCTTTGGACAAAATAACTTCCTCTGACCTCAACCCTTCTGGGCAGCCTGTTTCAGAGTTTTGTCACCCTCACAGGGAAAAAAAAAATCCTCCTTATGTTTCCATGAAGCTTCTTTTGCCTTAACTTCCACCTATTGCCCCTTGTCCTGTCATTGGGCAAGTGTGAGACCAAAGATTACCTCATTGGGAGTTATTTTATAGGAGACTGTTAAATTGGGGCACCCAGTTATTTAGTAGATGAATTTAACTGCTTTTTAACTACCCTCTTTTAGCCTAGTGTTCAGTTGACCTGACAGGAAGCCCAGGGAGAAGCTCACTGGGCTGAACTCACTCCTTGTAAATACCTGTCAGAAATTATCACACTGTATTAATTGAGAATCTATTTTAACAGGGATGTCTCAATGCTGAGAGGGCATTACAGGTTATCATGTCTCTCTGGACATGTGTGTTTAGATTCAGCCAGGCTCCTATGCCACATGGTGCTGTTTAATTTGAGCTGGTTCAATCAATACAGCACATTAGTATGGCCATATTGGTTTAGTGTTGTCCTCTTAAAACCCTAGGCCTGTAGAAGTCAGGAACAAAACTCCTGGGCATGCTGATGAGATGACACCATGCCAGGCACAGATACAGGCTGGGTGATGAATGGCTGGAGAGCAGCCCTGAGGAGAAGGACCTGGGGGTCTGGGTCGACGAGAAGCTCAACATGAGCCTGCAGTGTGCACATGCAGCCCAGACAGCAACCCTGTGCTGGGCTGCATCAAGAGCAGTGTGGCCAGCAGGGCAAGGGAGGTGATTCTCCCCCTTTACTCTGCTCTCCTCAGACCCCACCTGGAGTACTGTGTGCAGTTCTGGAGCCCCCAACACAAGAAGGACATGGAACTGCTGGAGCGGGTCCAGAGGAGAGCCACGAAGATGATCAGAGGGCTGCAGCAGCTCTGCTATGAGGACAGGCTGAGAGAGTTGGGGCTCTGCAGCCTGGAGAAGAGAAGGCTTCGAGGAGACCTTAGAGTGGCTTTCCAGTATCTGAAGGGAGCCTACAGGAAGGCTGGGGAGGGACTATTGACAAGGTCTGGTAATGTCAGGACGAGGGGGAATGGGTTTAAGCTGGAAGAGGGGAGATTTAGACTGGATGTTAGGAGGAAGTTCTTTACAGTGAGGGTGGTGAGACACTGGCACAGGTTGCCCAGGGAGGTTGTGGATGCTTCCTCCCTGGAGGTGTTTAAGGTCAGGCTGGATGAGGCCTTGGGCAAGCTGCTCTAGTGGGAGGTGCCCCTGCCTGTGGCAGGGGGTTGGAGCTGGATGATCCTTGAGGTCCCTTCCAACCTAAACCATTCTATGATTCTATGATTCTATTAGCAAACTTAATGCAGCAGATTAAATTGCTTCTTTCTGCCCTTATGTGCTAGTTTGAAGCTAGCTAGGATGTTTTGGTGAGAAGGACTAGATCATAGGCTGTAAAAGGAAAACAATGGTGATGTCTACTTCACTCATAGGCTTGCTGAGATGTATAAAAATATAAGTCAAAACATAGATAAGGTCACTTTTCACTTTGCTCTCACCACTTCGCCTGCTGGGGAGCTCTGGGCTGCTGGCTGAACTCCCTCTTACTCTCTAACCTCACCCTCAATTTTCTTTGGCTGATTCACCCTTGCTTCTTAACCCCCTTGGCCAAACCTCCATTCTTCCTTGGGGCTGGGGTAAGGTAGGGGGAAGGTGAGGGGGTGGTTGGGAGCCCCTCCTGGGGACTCAGGTTTCTGGGAGGGGAGTTGTGTTTCTGTATTACCTTTTACCTTGTCTATTTCTGTCTATAGCTGTATATACTGTAAATATCTGCTTGTACATCATGGCAGCTGTAAAGATAAGCTTCATTCATATTTCCAGAGCCAGCTGAGTCTAGTCTGGGTGATTTCTAAAGTGTGGGGGGGAAAGGGACACCCAAACCACCACACCTTGCAGTCCTCCAAATTTTGGACCACTGCCTGTTGCACAAACATCCTCCACACCCTGCTTTCTTTTATGCACCAGATCACAGCATCACAGAATGTTAAGGGTTGGAAGTGACCTCTGGAGATCACGAAGTCCAACTCCCCTGACACAGCAGGACCGTGGAATCTAGTACAGATTGCACAGGAATACATCCAGACAGGGCTTGAAAGTCTCCAGAGAGGAGACTCCACAACCCCTCTGTGCAGCCTGTGCCAGTGCTCTGTGACCCTTACAGTAAAGAAGTTCTTCCTCATGTTGAGGTGGAACCTCCTGTGCTGTAGTTCCCACCCATTGCCCCTTGTCCTGTCACAGGGTGCAACTGAGAAGTTTGTCCCCTCCCTCTTGACCCCCAGCCCTCAGATATTTATAAACATTGATTAGATCCCCTCTCGCTGTTCCCTTCCCCAGACCAAACAGCCCCAGGTGCCTCAGCCTCTCTTCACAGGGCAGTGCTCCAGCCCCGTCATCATCTTTGTAGCTTTCCCTTGGACTCTCTCCAGTAGACTCCCATCCCTTCTGAACTGGAGAGCCCAAAACTGAAGGCAGTATTCCAGGTGAGGTCTCACCAGGGTATCTGGTGTGTATAGCAGGGGTAAGTAATGTGGGCTTAAGAGCCCTCTCTTATTATTTCTTTCTCCTGTTGAGAAAGCTCTCAGTAACCTCATCATAGAATCAACCAGGTTGGAAGAGACCTCTAAGATCATCCAGTCCAGTCTATTCACAGAGAGAGTGATTTGCCCTTGGAATGGGCTGCCCAGGGAGGTGGTGGAGTCACCATCCCTGGGGGTGTTCAGGAAAAGACTGGATGAGGCACTTAGTGCCATGGTTTAGTTGACTGGATAGGGCTGGGTGATAGGTTGGACTGGATGATCTTGGAGGTCTCTTCC
>WAAF01010239.1:0-30751 GCA_013400475.1 Tricholaema leucomelas | reverse complement strand
TTCTAAAGTGGGGGGGGGGGAACACCCAAACTATCACATCTAGAAAATCTTAAACTCCTGGTACATGGAAGCAGCATACTTGAGTTTTGGAAATTACATACAAGAGTTGTAATCCATCATGAAACTTTTCCCTTACCGAGATAGTAGAGTCTATGCTTCAAAGTAAAACTGTCACAACTTTGAAGCCTTGCAGGGTGCATGGTAGTATTTTCTTTTGGAGGAAACTAACTGATTGTGTTTTCTTAACTCCTCTCAAATGAAGTGGTTTTGGGTTTTTTTTCACATTTTAAGCAAGAGGTACTTGACATTTGATTTTTCCCCCTCCCTCTGTGGGCATCGCTGCTGAATTTGAATATGCTGATACTTATTTAACTTACTGCTGTAATCAGCAATACTTCCAATGTAATTCCATGCTACTCCAGTTGTACTAATTGAAATCCTGCCAGGGAGGAACAAAGAGGGCAGGAAGCAAAATAGTCTACCTAGACTTGAAAAATTGGTTTCCTATTCTATGACTCGGAGCAGCCTTCACAGCCATTCCTCCTTCCCTTTAGGTTGTAATTATGTCCTTCATGCTCTTCCGAACAGGCAGTGATCCTCACCATGCCCTGCAAGAAATGGTACAGGGAAAGTCTAACAGTAGAAGTAAATTTTCAGAGTTTCAAGCCACTATTTATATTCATTTAATTACACCTCCTTCATCTTCTTTTTCCTCTTTGTATAGTGGACTTTAACGAAGGAGAACAGGTTCTGGTTTGTGTTTAGGCTGGGGACAGTGTGGCTGGAGAGCAGGCAGGAAGAAAGGGACCTGGGGGTACTGGTAGATAGTAGGCTGAAGATGAGCCAGCAGTGTGCCCAGGTGGCCAAGAGAGCCAATGGCATCCTGGCCTGGATCAGGAACAGTGTGGCCAGCAGGACGAGGGAGGTTGTTCTACCCTTGTACTCAACACTGGTCAGGCCACACCTTGAGTGCTGTGTCCAGTTCTGGGCTCCTCAATTCAAGAGAGATGTTGAGGTGCTGGAACGTGTCCAGAGAAGGGCAACAAAGCTGGTGAGGGGCCTGGAACACAAACCCTATGAGGAGAGGCTGAAGGAGCTGGGGATGTGTAGCCTGGAGAAGAGGAGGCTCAGGGCAGACCTCATTGCTGTCTACAGCTGTCTGAAGGGAGGCTGTAGCCAGGTGGGGGTTGGTCTCTTCTGCCAGGCAATCAGCAACAGAACAAGGGGACACAGCCTCAAGTTGTGCCAGGGGAAGTCTAGGCTGGATGTTAGGAGGAAGTTCTTCACAGAGAGAGTGATTGGCATTGGAATGGGCTGCCCAGGGAGGTGGTGGAGTCACCGTCCCTGGAGGTGTTCAGGAAAAGACTGGCTGAGGCACTTAGTGCCATGGTCTGGTTGATTGGATAGGGCTGGGTGCTAGCTCCCAGATCTTGGAGGTCTCTTCCAATCTGGTTGATTCTATAATTCTGTGATTCCAGATTTGGTAATTCTTTATGCAGTTTATCATGACACCAGAACAACTGTGTCTGACTGTGTCTGTATATTACCAGGAATCCATTTCTTTATAGTTCTTTATCTGTATTAGCAAAAGCTGAAACATTTTCAAAGGAAAATCCTTTGCAGACCTCATAATTACCTCAGTGATCAAAAAATTACACCAGTAAGTCTGCTTCCAGTTATTGATGACCCTTTAACATGTAGAGGATATAACAGAAGTGTACTATTGTAATTGGTTTTGTACAGAGTAGTTTTTCATGAGTGTTACCCTTCAGCTTTTTGTATTTGTATTAATCATGGAATATCCTGTTTTAGAATAGAGTAGAATAGAATCAACCAGGTTGGAAGGGACCTCCAAGATCATCCAGTCCAACCTAGCACCCAGCCCTACCCAGTCAACTAGACCATAGTTGACAGCATCCTAAACGTAGAAAGCTCAGAGCAACCCTTAACTAGATTCAGTCTGCGAGGAGTATTAACTTGCGCAAGGTTGTCTTTCAAACTTAGTTCTGATCCCTTTGCGTAGATAATGAGTCTGGTTTATGGCACTTTTGCTGTCCTGTTTTATATCCTCTGCTGTACTTCAAGGTGTTTCTAGTGTGTACTTTGCTCTCATTTTGAACTATTATTTTTGACTGTTCCCATTTCTCTTTCGGTGCCATTCAGTTCCATAAGGGCCAGATTCTACCACGCTTGCATTGCAGTGGGACCTCTCTTTCATAAAAGAACTCTTTGGCACAATTATGATAAACTAAAGCTGGCTCTTTAAACTTCTTTATGTTCTAAATGCTTATAGAGGTAATAGTTGCTTACTCACACACCTGTTTGAATTTGTCTTGAGGCTACCTTATTATGTTAAGACCTATCAGCTGGGAACCTTGACCTATGTGTTGGTTGTGGTTTTAATTACTAACATATTTTGTTAATTGTTCACCTACAAAGAACAGCAACCTAAAATCTCCTGTTTAATGAGCTCATTACAATGCTGTACACTTTGCAAATGGTGATCATTGCATACGTGACAAATAATGAAAGCTTCCATGAGCTGGATGAAACCAAACTCAAACCAGTCCATCTAAACAAGTTACATATAAAGGCCTTTGTGCCTTGGCTTGGAAAAATATGTCTAAGTACAAATTGGCCACGGGGATGATCAGAGGGCTGGAGCACCTCTGCTATGAGGACAGGCTGAAAGAGTTGGGGCTGTTCAGTCTGGAGAAAAGGAGGCTCCCAGGTGACCTTCTTGTGGCCTTTCAGTATCTGAAGTGGCCTACAAAAAAGCTGGGGAGGGACTTTTTAGGCTCTCAAGGAGTGACAGGACTGGGGGGAATGGAGCAAAGCTGGCGATGGGTAGGTTCAGACTGGATGTGAGGAGGAAGTTGTTCAGCATGAGAGTGGTGAGAGCCTGGAATGGGTTGCCCAGGGAGGTGGTTGAGGCCCTGTCCTGGGGGTGGATGAGGCTCTGGGCAGCCTGCTCTAGGGTAGAGTGCCCCTGCCAACGGCAGGGGGGTTGGAACTAGATAATCCTTGTGGTCATTTCCAACCCTGACTGATTCTGTGATTCTAAATAGTATTAATTGTGGTGTTCACATAGTATATTTTGAATCAGCAGCCCAGGGCATATGCCAAAGCAGGTTTTCACTTCTTTCTCTCATGTGAATAGAATAGAATAGAATCAACCAGGTTGGAAGAGACTTCCAAGATCATGCAGTCCAACCTAGCACCCAGCCCTATCCAGTCAACCAGACCATGGCACTAAGTGCCTCATCCAGGCTTTTCCTGAACACCCCCAGGGACGGTGACTCCACCCCCTCCCTGGGCAGCCCATTGCAATGGCAAAACTCTACACTTGTATCATATCTCTGAAGTACAAGATACCTGATTTTTTTTTCAATGAACTTGTCCTTCTTTTTTTTGCTGGATTTGCTAAAAGCATAGGTGCTGATTGACAACATCCTTTAAGATTTGTCAAAGTAATATTGTTTAGGATAAATTAATAAAAGCTTTGTACTATTTGTATGCAAACAATCAAAAAAATGGGAAAATCAACTCATAACACCTGTGGAACACCATTGTCACAAGGATCACAGAACAGAATCTAAAGGACCATAAAATATGCTATCAGGCTTCTGACCAGGAAAATAAAACTGAGTTCACTTTGTTGATAAAGCTTAGAAAGGCAAATACAATAATAATGATCAGTTGCAGCCATGTGAAATCTGTTCAAAAACTTCCTGAACAGGCTAAAAAGGCAGTTCCCCAGTGCTTTGAATTCTTCTTTCAACTTAACCACTTTTAGAGCACAGTGGGAGAGTGTTTCTTTTTCCTTCGATTTGGGCCTGAATTTGTCTGCTAATAAGAAAAAAGGTAGGACAGTTACTGGGTAGGTAAGGAGAAATCACAATAAAGTAGGAAATTGTAAGAAGGTTGTTTGTGGAAGCCACTGGATTTTATGTTTCTGACTGGACTTATGCAGGGTTGCAGTCATGGTTTGGGTTTTTTAATCACCGATGATTATATGTAGCAGTATAGAATAGAATAGAAGAGAATAGAATCAACCAGGTTGGAAGAGACCTCCAAGATCATCCAGTCCAACCTAGCACCCAGCCCTATCCAGTCAACTACACCATGGCACTTAGTGCCTCATCCAGGCTTTCCTTGAACACCCCCAGGGACGGTGACTCCAACACCTCCCTGGGCAGCCCATTCCAATGCCAATCACTCTCTCTGGCAACAACTTCCTCCTCACATCCAGCCTATACTTCCCTCGGCACAACTTGAGGCTGTGTCCCCTTGTTCTGTTGCTGGTTGTCTGGGAGAAGAGACCAACCCCCACCTGGCTACCACCTCCCTTCAGGTAGTTGTGGACAGCAGTGAGGTCCCCCCAGAGCCATAGGGGAAAAGGACCTGGGGGGTCCTAGTGGATGAAAAGTTGACCATGAGCCAGCAATGTGTTCTTGTGGCCAAGAATGCCAGTGCGATTCTGGGCTGTGTTAGTAGGTCCAGAGAGGTTCTCCTGTCTCTCTACTCTGCCCTGGTGAGGCTGCATCTCGAATGTTGTGTCCAACTGTGGGCCCCTCAGTTCAAGAAGGGCAGAGGGCTGCTTGAGAGAGTCCAGCACAGAGCCACAAAAACGATTAAAAGAGTGGAACATCTTCCTTATGAGGAGAGACTGAGGGAGCTGGGGCTCTTTAGTTTGGAGGAGACTGAGTGACCTCATTCATGTTTATAATTGTGTATAGAGTGAGAGCTAAGAGACTGGAGCCAGACTCTTCTCAGTGATGCCCAATGATGGGACAAGGAGCAAGGGGTGGCAGTTGAGGCATAGCAACTTCCACGTAGACATGAGGAAAAGTTTTTTCACTGTGAGGATGACAGAACACTGGAACAGACTGCTCAGGGGAGTTGTGGGGTCTCCCTCTCTGGAGGAATTCAAAACCCGCCTGGATGCATTCCTGTGTGATCTGGTATAGGTTACCCTGCAGGGCAGTTGGACTGGATAATCTTTAAAGTTTCCTTCAAGACCCTGTGCTTCTGTGATTCCCTAGGCATTATCACTATTCATGCACAGCTGGCTATGGTACTAGAGAAAAGGTAATCTTGAAGACTAGAGGAAGGGATGGACAACAGTGACACTGGAGACAGTTTCAATCAGGGATCAATGGAAGGAATTTCTACAGGAGGTTGTGAATGAGAAGAAAAGAGCTGCACATCTATGTGAAGTGAATACAGGATGTCTGTGAGTCACCAGTGTGATAATAAAGCCTATGGAAAAATAGATTGTGGTAGGGAATTGTTGAGGCTGTTGGACCTGCTTCTGCTGTGGCTCATGCAGTGTGAAGTCTCTATGTGGACTGATTCTGAGTCCACACAACTGAACTCAGATTGAGAGAGACAGAGAGACAAAGTAAAGACTGAAAATAAGTGGTTTACTTTAACAAACCAAAGACATGCAATGTCTCCCAGTGCTTAGGACATTAAGGATTTAACGTTGGGGGAAATGAAGTATTTAAGGCATTTTTTTACTGCTGTCACAAAGGAAAATGGATGTAAAATAGCTGTGAACGAGCTCAAGATAGAAATCAGGATGAAGTCTTTATGTGATGGGGGCTGCTGATGTGCCTTCACACAGGCTTAACTGCAGCAAAAATCTTCTGAAAGGAGGATTATTTAATGTGGTACTGTGATCATGGAGAGCCTGACTACACAGCCTCTTCTAGTTCTTTGGATGAGAGTTAAAACTTCTAGATACTCTATGTAGGCTACGTGACGTCTCTGCTTTCTTCAAGGGAACTGGACTGGATGACTTCTAAAGGTCCCTTCTAACCCAAACCATTCTATGATTCGATGATACATAAGCAACTGTCATTAGTTGGAAGACACACCTATGGCTATGCAGGCAAGAAATCATGATTTGGTAGAATCATAGAATCATAGAATCAACCAGGTTGGAAGAGACCTCCAAGATCATCCAGTCCAACCTAGCACCCAGCCCTAGCCAGCCAACTAGACCGTGGCACGAACTGCCTCATCCAGGCTTTCCTTGAACACCTCCAGGGACAGTGACTCCACCACTTCCCTGGGCAGCCCATTCCAATGCCAATCACTCTCTCTGTGAAGATCTTCCTCCTAACATCCAGCCTAGACTTCCCCTGACACAACTTGAGACTGTGTCCCCTTGTTCTGTTGCTGGTTATCTGGGAGAAGAGACCAACCCCCACCTGGCTCCAACCTCTGTTCAGGTAGTTGTAGACAGCAGTGAGGTCCCCCCTGAGCCTCCTCTTCTCCAGGCTAAACAACCCCAGCTCCCTCAGCCTCTCCTCATAGGGTTTGTGTTCCAAGCCCCTCACCAGCTTTGTCATCCTTCTCTGGACACCTTCCAACACCTCAACATCTCTCTTGAATTGAGGAGCCCAGAACTGGACACAGTACTCAAGGTGTGACCTGGCCAGTGTTGAGTACAGGGGGAGAATAACCTCCCTCGTCCTGCTGGCCACACTGTACCTGATACAAGCCAGGATGCCATTGGCTTTCTTGGCCACCTGGGCACACTGCTGGCTCATCTTCAGCCTACTATCTACTAGTACCCTCAGGTCCCTTTAGAATAGAATAGAATAGAATACAATACAATACAATACAATACAATACAATAGAATCAACCAGGTTATGTGATAAGGGTAGAAGACTTTTATAATCATGTCCTGAAGGAGCTTTTTAAGAAGAGATCCAAAGATAAATGCACAGGTGTGCAAAACTTGTACATTGCGTGAGACTAACAAGAGTTAGAAGGATAGAGAAGAAAATTAAAGTATGAAGAAATCATGTATGGCAAATGCAGGAAGTTTATCAGTGAGCTAGTAGGTGGGCAGGACTGCTGGGAAGTGGAGGAAGCCATTACAAAAGATAAGAGAAATATAAATATGGGAAAATTAATTGCACAGGAAATTGTATCCAAAACCTTCTCTTCCTAGAAGAGTGGGGTAAGTAGAAAGTCAGTTTATCAGAAAAGCATGCTCTGGAACACATGAATTAAATAGATAGCAGTTAACATCAAATGCTTAAAGACAAGTTACAAAACCTGTGGAGAATTTTGAGATGAATGCTGTAGAAGTATACAGAAAATTGCCTACTGAAGACAAGAGACTGAAGAGTGGGAGACATAACTTTCCTTAAAAAGCAAAGCAAACCAAACCAAAACCAAAAACAACAAAAAGGGAAAAGCATTAATGGTTATTATTAAGTAATTAAAAAAAAATAAAAGCAATAGTGAAGTCTCCTAAGGAGTTTGTACTGTCTGTTGTATGCAGTAGGCAATGTGCAGAATGGACCTCAGCATCATGCGTGGACCACAGCCAGCAAGGATCAGAGGTTATCAGTATTAGTAAGCAGTAGGCAATGTGCAGAATGGACCTCAGCATCATGAGTGGACCACAGCCAGTAAGGATCAGAGATTATCTTTATTAGTATGCAGTAGGCAATGTGCAGAATGGACCTCAGCAGTGTGAGTGGACCACAGCCAGCCAGTAAGGATCAGAGGTTATCATTATTAGTAAGCAGTAGGCAATGTGCAGAATGGACCTCAGCAGTGTGAGTGGACCACAGCCAGTAAGGATCAGAGATTATCATTATTAGTATGCAGTAGGCAATGTGCAGAATGGACCTCAGCATCATGAGTGGACCACAACCAGTAAGGATCAGAGATTATCTGAAGCAGTTGCAAAACTCTGATCTATAAGTAATTTTTAAACAGTGATTATTCATCTTCTTGAGCAGAGTGGATGAGGCAGTGCCATGGGTTAGTTAATTGGAAGGGTTAGATGATAGGTTGGACGGGATGATCCTAGAGGTCTTTTCCAACCTGGTTGATTCTGTGATTCTGTTCTGTGGTATCTAGATTTTCTACCTATACTGCTTAAAGAGAATAAATTGTCAAACACTGAGAATCATCTTCTTGAGGAGAGTGGATGAGGCACTTAGTGCCGTGGGTTAGTTAATTAGAAGGGTTAGGTGATAGGTTGGACGGGATGATCCTAGAGGTCTTTTCCAACCTGGTTGATTTCTGTATCTCTCCTAAAGATGGGAGGTTGGAACTAGATGATCCTTGCAACCTTGATCCCTTGCAACCCTGACTGATTTTATGATTCTGTGGTTCTAAAATGCAAACTTTAAAAGTGAGCTTACTGTTCTTACACCACTTTCTGACACACTCAGAGTATATTTTGAGCATAACTTCATGATAATGTATTGCTAAAAATTAAATTAAGGAGTGAGTTTGAAATGAATATTTCATTTATAAATCATTTTTTACATATTGAGTAACAGCTCAGAGTGCAAAACTTTGATTGAATATCAGGGGAAAACCAAACCAAAGAAACCCAAACAAAAATAAACACCAAAAGCTCTCAGTGCAAGTACAAACCTGAACTTCAGCACCAATCTAAGCTCCAACTACATCTCAGTCTAAAGCTATTTCATTGAATTTCATCAGTTGTATTTTCCTATGACACACTTCTGTGTTTACAGACACTGGGATTCTCCTGATCATCTTGTGAACTATCTGCCTGCAGGTTTAGCTAAGCAGTTACCTTAAGACAAATGCTGTCTGTTACTCAGATTTTTGGTTGTGAGGGGGAAAAAAGCCTTCTTTAGAGCCTCGTTTCAGACAATGACTTTCCTGCCCACAGCCTGCATTCCTAAACTGAGTAGAAGAATTTATTGCTGATAGCGTTAAAATCTGGCATAGATAATCAACCGATTTCGGTTAAAGGGAATGTAAAGATATAATGTAGCTGATTCACTAGGAACATGCCACTTCTAAGAGAAGGTAGTGTTATAGCCAGTATCAGGTTGGCATCTTGGCAGTCACAGGGAGAAACTGTTTGGTTGTATAGGCAACAATTCAACAGAACAGGGATTTTTAGCTGGACACTGTTTTTTTTTCCTCCTGAAAGTCCAGTTCTGAAAAGTCTTCACAGGTTTTACTTTTGAACTTTAACTTCTTGTAGTCACAGGGTTTTTTTTCCCCTAAAAGTAGGAAAAAACAGACTTGGATTAGCAAGACTAGCTCAGCAACATTCATTTTTCTGGGATAAGGAGATAATCCCTACCTCTGAGATGATAAATTAGTTGATAATTCACTGCTTGGAAATTCAAGGAGTCAAGAATGACCAGTAGGAAAGACTTCTGAGGGGTTAAATGCTACAATTTGTACACATGGAATAGTAGCTAGATTGGTTTTCTTAGTTTTTTTTCCTTTTATGAAAGCCTGATTTTATTATAGGGAGGATTTTATTATAGGGAGGAAACTAACTGGGGAAAATCACAGTGTTTCTTTCTGTGAGGTGTTATGATTCAGCTACTGATTGCATGAACCAGATGTTACAGACAGTTGGCATGGATTGGCTGACTTTGCTGAATGAGGTTTGCTTTCCTGTGTGATTGATACTGTGTTAATTCCATTCCGAAGTTGTGTGCTAACACGGGTTAGTTTTCAAGTTTTGTTTACAAATACTTGTGAACATTTAGTCCTGCTCGTTGTTACAAGCAGGCTGCTGTTTTTATTGCTTCTGTGTTTCATGTTCTGATGAGGCCACAGAGGTTATACAACTACTAGGAACTATCATTTGGGGGGGGCTACTATAAAGACGGGTGATGCTTCTAACATGAGCTGTGTAGATGTAGCCAAGACAAAGAGTGGCAGTTCAGGAATGGGCACCTTAAAACACTCTAAAAGGTAACTGGTGAATGTTTTACTAGGACAAATACTTGGCTGGAAGGAAAAACAATAGTCTTTCAGAAAAGTAACCTGGTCTAAGACCTCTGCATAGTCATAGGAATGATTCTTCCACTATACCTTAACTGGCTGGAATTCTTAATGATGTCTTCTTGTCCAAACTAGTTTGGAGATAACTTGTATTAGCATTGTAAAAGTTTCAACACTGTTCTGGGCTGATACTGGCAACCAGGAGAAACTCAGCGGTGTTTAGTGTCTTTTTAAAGCTTTAGTAGGTTGTGGGTTTTTTAATTCTCTTCTTCTTCTAAAATTAAACTCACATTTTCTAGACAAAGTCATATAAGTAAAATTCCATTTACTGGCTCAATGTCACAAAGGGTCAGGATTCAGACCATCTGGGACGCATCAATATTTAAGATAAACTGAAGGGAAAGCTCACAGAAATCCCAAATGAATTAACATTCATATGCTTCCTTATTATCAAAAAACTTTGCCACTCTTCCCTTTTCATATTTGTGATGGTTTGGGTATTAACTGCCCCCCACACACACACTTGAGAAGAGCACCTGGACTAGACTCAGCCGAGCTGGAATTAGAATGAAGCTTTGTATGTACAGCTTAGCACAATATACAAGCAGATATTTACAATCTATGCAGAAATATACAAGTTAAAAAGTAATACAGAAACACAACAGCCCTCCCAGAAACCTGAGTCCCCAGGAGGGCCTCTCAACCACCCTCCCACCCCTCTACCTTACCCCGGACTCTGCCTTACGTTCAAGGTGAGTTTGGAGGGTCAGCCAGGGGGGTTAGGAAGCAGAAGGATTAGTTACAAAGACAGCAGGTTAGGGAGAGAAGTGCATGCAGACAGAGCCAGAGAGCAACTCTGTTATCTATGTTTGTGGTGGTGTTGTTTTTATACATCTCAGCAAGCCTATGAGTGCAGCAGACATCACCATTGTTTCCTTTTCACAGCCAATAATCTAATTCCTCTCACTAAAATATCCTAGCTGGACTCAAACTAGCACAACATTCCATCTTTCTTTGTAGGCTTGACTTCTCTCTGCCTTTTCTTTATTTCTTTGATACTTAACAAATACTGTAAATGTATGTTGCCACATCTATTTGTAGTCTTACTTATGCTTCTGTCATCCTGGACAGCCAATTTTTTCTTTGTCTTGACCTTGCCACCTCTCTGTCTTGACCTTGTCATCTTTCTATCCTTTT
The DNA here is from genome assembly GCA_013400475.1 of Tricholaema leucomelas. Lineage (NCBI taxonomy): Eukaryota > Metazoa > Chordata > Aves > Piciformes > Lybiidae > Tricholaema lacrymosa > Tricholaema leucomelas. The sequence goes on along the minus strand of WAAF01010239.1, from coordinate 19,794 downwards.
AGATTCACTTGCAGCACTCGAATTTTCTCTCCTAACTCCTGTTTAGTTTAACAGCTTCACCATAGCATAGCAGACCTTTACACATTTAGTTCTAGATAGATTTATTTCTATAATAGATATAATATATACATCTATCATATATCTATTATATCTATTTCTGTAATAGATACAATATATACATCTATATCTATTATATCTATTTATATAATAGATACAATATATACATCTATATCTATTATATCTATTTCTATACTAGATACAATATATACATCTATAATATATCTATTATATCTATTGATATAATAGATACAATATATACATCTATAATATATCTATTATATCTATTTCTATAATAGATATAAGATATACATCTTTATGAATAGCTTTTACACATGGTACACATTGCATGACAATTTACACAAAACAAAGTAAAGAAAGCAGCCTGTCACCAGCACCATCTCCTAGGTACCACTAAAGGTTCCATTCCATAGAAAGTCTCGGAATTCACTGAAATCCTTTCAGGGAAATTTTGTTTTGAGTGTAGTTCTTTCAGCATTCTTTCCCCATTCTCCAGTAAACCTGCTAGTACCCATACCATTTCTAAAGACAAATGCAGGGATGTCAGATGTATATTTTTTTGATACAGAAACAAACCATAAAGTTGTGAATTTCCAGCACTTCTGCCATTTCCTTTCGGGCTTGTACTCACTGCATTGCACAGAGCACCACTGTGCTAGTTTGAAGCTAGCTAGAATGTTTTGGTGAGAAGAACTGGATTACAGGCTGTGAAAGGGAAACAATGGTGATGTTTGCTTCACTCATAGGCTTGCTGAGAGGTATAAGAACAAGAATCCAAACATAGATAAGGGAGTCGTTCTGCTTGGGAGCTCTGAGCTGCATCTCTTTCTAGCCTCTCTGCCATATCTCTGATTAATCCACTTTGCTTCCTAACCCCCTGGCTGAACCTCCATTCTTCCTTGGGACTGGGGTAAAGTTGAGAGGGATGGGAGAAGGTGGAAGGGTGGTTGGGAAGCCCCTCCTGGGCACTCAGGTTTCTGGGAGGGCTGTTGTGTTTCTGTTTAACCTTTTACCTTGTATATTCCTGTCTAGATCTGTATATACTGTAAATATCTGCTTGTACATTGTGCTAACTGTAAATATAAAGCTTCATTCAAATTTCCAGAGCCAGCTGAGTCTAGTCTGGGTGATTTCCAGAGTGTGTGGGGGTAGGTAACACCCAAACCATCACAACCACCTTTCCCTAAACAGATCATGTATGGAGAAGAGACTCCAATAAGGGAAATAAATGTCATGGAACATTATTTTGCTGTAAGTTGAAATGTGATGGATAAAATATGAAACCCAACCATTTCATTTTATAAGTGGCTGGGTTCCAACTATAGTCCATGCTTTTAATGTATGCCTTTGGCACTAAGAACAAAGAATGACGTTTGGGTGAAGTCAGAATTACCAACTAACAGTAGTTGTTGCTCAAATTGTTTCTGCATTCCATTGTGACAAACTGTTTTCCTCTTTCCTTGCAGTTTTCCACCTGTCCCACAAAGTCACTCGAGTGGTTCCAGAGAGTGCTCTGCTGATTGTTCTTGGTCTCTTCCTCGGTGGCATTGTATGGGCAGCAGATCACATTGCCTCCTTTGCCCTTACACCGACTGTATTCTTCTTCTACCTGCTGCCTCCCATTGTTTTGGACGCTGGATATTTTATGCCAAATAGATTGTTCTTTGGAAATCTTGGTTCCATCCTTTTGTATGCTGTCATTGGGACAATCTGGAATGCTGCCACAACCGGTTTATCTCTCTACGGTGTCTATCAGACAGGAATAATGGGTAAGTTTGATCCGTGAAGGCACAATTGTTAATGTTCATGTATGCCACCTTTGGCTGGCAAATACTTCACAACTTGACAACTCTTTTTAGCAGAAAAATCCCATTTTAATAGTAGCAATTTGTATTTTTTTTTTTGCCTAATTTAAGAATGCTCTGAGAAATCTTCTCTGAAGAAAACATGAAAGGGACTTGAACCTGTGTCGCATATTTTGCTGCTTTGTGTGTGTATGAACACACCCAGGATAAAGCTCAGGATTCATCCTGCTAATGGACACCTGGCCAGAAGCACAGTCTGAAGGGCTTGTTTCTCTCTGCTGCGATAGAACTCTTCAAGGTTACTGGGAAATGGGACTGTCTTCCTTCAGTCAGCTTTAAAATTAAATAAGCAGTGGTTGCTGGGGGGGTCACCTATGCATGACACATCTCTGTGTGGGCTTCTGGGGCTGGAAATTGGAACTGAAGACTGCCAAGCAGCACACATAAGATGCACTCTGTCTTAATTGTACTACGAGACATGGGGCCACTAAAAGAGGCACAGAACAGCAATTCTTAATCTCCTAGGTAGGTGCACGTAGCCAAGAGAGCCAATGGCATCCTGGCCTGGATCAGGAACAGTGTGGCCAGTAGGACGAGGGAGGTTATTCTACCCTTGTACTCAACACTGGTCAGGCTACACCTTGAGTACTGTGTCCAGTTCTGGGCTCCTCAATTCAGGAGAGATGTTGAGGTGCTGGAAGGTGTCCAGAGAAGGGCAACAAAGCTGGTGAGGGGCCTGGAACACAAACCCTATGAGGCTGAGGGAGCTGGGGTTGTTTAGCCTGGAGAAGAGGAGGCTCAGGGGGAACCTCATTGCTGTCTACAACTACCTGAAGGGAGACTGTAGCCAGGTGGGGATTGGTCTCTTCTGCGAGGCAACCAGCAACAGAACAAGGGCACACAGCCTCAAGTTGTGCCGGGGGAGGTCTAGGCTGGATGTTAGGAGGAAGTTGTTGGCAGAGAGAGTGATTGGCATTGGAATGGGCTGCCCAGGGAGGTGGTGGAGTCACCGTCCCTGAGGGTGTTCAAGAAAATGTTGGATGAGGCACTTAGTGCCATGGTCTGGCTGACTGGCTGGGGCTGGGTGCTAGGTTGGACTGGATGATCTTGGAGGTCTCTTCCAACCTGGTTGATTCTATGGTTCTATGATAGAATGAGAACTAATTGGTATGCTACAGAGACCTGTTTCCCCCACCAAGGCATACTTCAACCTACTAGAGTTCCAATTTCAGCTGCAGAAAAGGCCAGAGAAGCCTGTCCCTGATTGAAACTGAGGCATTCTCCATCAAGGCTAGATAGGATGTGACACATGACATATACTCACTAATCCACTCAACACATTGTGGTGACCTTCTTAGATGTCAGCAGGATCTGAGCACCACACCTTGTGAGAAGCCTTGCTTCTGTTACTTGCTGAAGGCAGGAGAATGGTGAGTTAACTTCTAGAACAACTCATAGCCTCTGGTTTTGAAGTTCTAGGGCAAATTTTTGTTTCTACCTCACTTCTTCTACAGCTGCAGTGGATAATGCTAGAAATACTATCATTAAAATGTAGGAATGCACATCCACTGCAGACTAAGATGTACTAAAACCAAATTACTTCCAACTTTGCCATTGAATGAGCCTATAGTTCTGTCCATCAGTACGAGGGAGCATAATCCAAATTAGAGTACATAGATTCCCTACATAAACACACATAAAAGAAGCTCTTTGCTTGTGTTTGGTATCCTTAGAGACATTACTTGCAGAAGAAAAATAAAAAAGCACCCTCCTTTAGAAGTTAAAGGATCAGAACCTTAACTACTAATTAACAGCCACACCAATCTGTTTTCACAGAGTAGGAAGAAGTAACTGACCCTAAATCTCCCTTGTTGATGGCATCTAACTGTTCACCATCTGCTGGAAAACTAATACATCCAGCACTTCTTTGTGGAGTAACTGTAGTTGTGACTGATTGTTAGAAGTTTTTCCTGTACCACCTAGGTCACACTGACTACATCCCAAGCAAGCGTAGAAGTCTTAATCTGGGCCCATCACGCTTACCTCACTCAGGCGCCACATATGGCAGTGAGCTGCTCCAGACTCTAGTGAGCTGCAAAGAGGTGACAGTTATGTATCATTTGGAAATAACTTGCTAGATGAAAGTCTGATCTGGAAACCTTTTGCCTCTTGATACTGTTTTGTAAGAATCATGGATACGTCCTAACCTTTCCATAAATATTTGCTCACTACCTTTGCACGTCTTCAAAGAATGTACCAATGATTACAATTAGTAACATATAAAACAGATAAGCAACCTCAGGGAGTCAATTTCTTTTAAAACCTTATGTTCTCTTCTACCTTGATACCTGACAGTTATTGTCATTGGGTTTGTTCATTCCTTTTGTATGGCAGAGAAGGACATTTGATGTACCTGTTACTTAGATTCAGGTTCAAGGCTGTTCCCAGGAGTTTTGGCACAGACTTCAGCTTACTGCTGCAAGCTCTCTCTCTCTCTCATACTGAAATGGGCAGACTCAGTCTTTATTCATAGCCCAATATGGCCAAGACCAAACAAGACTGTTTCTCTTTTGGAACATATAAAGTAGTGGTCATATCTCTGCAAACTGTGCAGATACCCCAGATTGTCACATACAACAGAGTTGTCTGCTCTTGTCCCTGGGTGCCTGTGTAAGTATCCTTCCCTTGATGAACTAAGTCTGTGCCATTTAATAACCAAAGTATTTGGAATCTAGTTTCTGTTTCAATTACATTTCAAGCACTAAAAATCCTCAATTTGGACAATTATAAGAGTTCTTGATAGAGGAGTAGCTGTGTTCTGGAAGCATCTTACAGACAATTCTATGACTGCTCACACTTCTGAATCATTTCATAGAATCATAGAATCAGTCAGGGTTGGAAGGGACCACAAGGATCATCTAGTTCCAACCCCCCTGCCATGGCCAGGGACACTCTACCCTAGATCAGGCTGCCCAGAGCCTCATCCACCTCCAAGGACATGGCCTCAACCCCCTCCCTGGGCAACCCATTCCAGGCTCTCACCACTCTCATGCTGAACAACTTCCTTCACATCCAGGCTGAACCTACCCATCTCCAGCTTTGCTCCATTCCCCCCCAGTCCTGTTACTCCCTGATATCCTGAAAAGTCCCTCCCCAGCTTTTTTGTAGGCTACTTCAGATACTGAAAGGCCACAAGAAGGTCACCTGGGAGCCTCCTTTTCTCCAGACTGAACAGCCCCAACTCCTTCAGCCTGTCCTCATAGCAGAGCTGCTGCAGCCCTCTGATCATCCCCATGGCCCTTCTCTGGACACGCTTCAGCACGTCCACATCCTTCTTGTAATGGAGCCTCCAGACCTGGACACAGTACTCCAGGTGGGGTCTCAGCGAAGCGGAGTAGAGGGGGAGAATCACCTCCCTCAACCTGCTGGCCACACTTCTCCTGATGCAGCCCAGGATCTGGTCAGCCCTCTGGGCTGCCAGTGTACACTGCACTTTTGAATGGGTTCCATCCTCACCTGTAGAAATCACGCCTGATACTCCTGTTTATTAATTTTGGGCATGGGCCTCTGCACTGTCTTCTGATGAGTGAATGATTGACATAGAATAGAATAGAATAGAATCAACCAGGTTGGAAGAGACCTCCAAGATCATCCAGTCTGACCTAGCACCCAGCCCTGTCCAGTCAACCAGACCATGGCACTAAGTGCCTCATCCAGGCTTTTCCTGAACACCTCCAGGGACAGTGACTCCACCACCTCCTTGGGCAGCCCATTCCAATGGCAATCTTTGCTCTTCATCATATCATTTTGAGCTTGATCACCTCTTGATGAATCCTTCTTCCTCCTCCACTCATTAGCGAACACCAGGGGAATTTTCCTGTTCCTTAAACTTTACAAAATCTGTTCCCCAGGGGAAAAAAAAAAATAAAAAAACCCTGAATTTCCACTCTTGATTACATGAAGGGAGTAATTTTTTCAAGATACTTAGGAAGCTTAGCAAAGTGATCCTTGTGGCTCTTTCTTTCCTGCTGTTTATCAAATGATAGCGACGCTTCCCTAAGCTCCTTTGCATAACTGAACAAAAATAAACCCCAAAAGATCCCAACCAACCGAGAAAACAAACAAAAAAACCCAAAACCAAACCACTTAATAACAAAAAGGATATTAAAAATATAATAAAATCCTGGTTTGCTTTGTTATCAGAGTTCTGTCCTTTCAAAACTTCTGAAGTAACTGCCAAAATTCCTAAAGCGCTGCGCCGCGAACATATTGAGGTACATTTTAGTCCTTCATTTACATTTATTTACCTAGACCTGAGTAAGGCATTCGACTCTGTCCCACATGACATCCTGGTCACCAAACTGGAAAAGCACAGACTGGATGGGAGGAGCACTCACTGGATAAGGAATTGGCTGGATGGTGGCATGCAGAGAGTGGTGATCAATGGCACAATGTCCACCTGGAGACCGGTGCCAAGTGGTGTTCTTCAGGGGTCAGTGCTGGGACCAGTGCTCTGTAACATCTTTGTCAGTGATATGGACAGAGGAATTGAGTGCACCCTCAGCAAGTTTGCAGATGACACCAAGCTGTGTGGCACAGCTGACTTGCTGGAGGGCAGGGATGCCATCCAGAGGGACCTGGACAGGCTGCAGAGGTGGGCCCAGGCCAACCTCGTGACGTTTAACAAGGCCAAGTGTAAGGTTCTGCACCTGGGTCGGTGCAATCCCAGGCACAGATACAGGCTGGGTGGTGAATGGCTGAGAGCAGCCCTGAGGAGAAGGACCTGGGGGTCTGGGTCGACGAGAAGCTCAACATGAGCCGGCAGTGTGCACATGCAGCCCAGACAGCAACCCTGTGCTGGGCTGCATCAAGAGCAGTGTGGGCAGCAGGGCAAGGGAGGGGATTCTCCCCCTTTACTCTGCTCTCCTCAGACCCCACCTGGAGTACTGTGTGCAGTTCTGGAGCCCCCAACACAAGAAGGACATGGAACTGCTGGAGCGGGTCCAGAGGAGAGCCACGAAGATGATCAGAGGGCTGCAGCAGCTCTGCTATGAGGACAGGCTGAGAGAGTTGGGGCTCTGCAGCCTGGAGAAGAGAAGGCTTCGAGGAGACCTTAGAGTGGCTTTCCAGTATCTGAAGGGAGCCTACAGGAAGGCTGGGGAGGGACTATTGACAAGGTCTGGTAATGTCAGGACGAGGGGGAATGGGTTTAAGCTGGAAGAGGGGAGATTTAGACTGGATGTTAGGAGGAAGTTCTTTACAGTGAGGGTGGTAAGACACTGGCACAGGTTGCCCAGGGAGGTTGTGGATGCTTCCTCCCTGGAGGTGTTTAAGGCCAGGCTGGATGAGGCCTTGAGCAGCCTGCTCTAGTGGGAGGTGTCCCTGCCTATGGCAGGGGGTTGGAGCTGGATGATCCTTGAGGTCCCTTCCAACCTAAACCATTCTATGATTTTATGATTTATGGTGCTCTTGTAAACAGTTTAACAGTGGCCTCGTTAATCATAATTTGGGAATGTGCTAGTTTGAAGCTAGCTGGAATGTTTTGGTGAGAAGAACTAGATTACAGGCTGTGAAAGAGAAACAGTGGTGATGTCTGCTTCACTCACAGGCTTGCTGAGAGGTATAAGAACAAGAATCCAAACATAGATAAGGGAGTCATTCTGCTTGGGAGCTCTGAGCTGCATCTCTTTTTAGTCTCTCTGCCATTTCTGTGATTAATCCACTTTGCTTCTTAATCCCCTCCCGAGCCTCCATTTTTTCTTGGGGCTAGGGTAAGGTTGAGAGGGGTGGGAGAAGGTGGAAGGGTGGTTGGGAGCCCCTCCTGGGGACTGAGGTTTCTGGGAGGGCTGTTGTGTTTCTGTATTACTTTTTACCGTGTATGTTTCTGTATCTAACTGTATCTACTGTAAATATCTGCTTGTACATTGTGCCAGCTGTAAATATAAGCTTCATTCAAATTTCCAGAGCCGGCTGAGTCTAGTCTGGGTGATTTCCAAAGTGTAGGGGAGCAGGAAACATCCAAACCACCACAGGGAACAAGTGGTTTGGCTGCACCTATTAAAAAATATCTGCTTCAGTAAGAAGGCTGCAAGTAGTGTTCACCAAGTGAAGTTAAGCCTTCCTGCAGCAGCACTTAGCAACTCAGAGTCAAATTTGGCCTGCGACATGAAGTACTTTGGAGCATTTACTTTAGAAGCAAGTTCCATGTTGTCCATCTTGTCAGTTCTTAGTTATCCTGAGGTAATTTACTCAAGTTAGGTAAACCATACCCCACACAAATACAAAACCAGTTTATATCTGGAAGTATCTTGTGTTTCTAGCCATAAAAACAGGACAGTGCTGCTCCCAGAACCAACCAAGTTTGTATGCCGTGCTTTCCAGATGATATCTTAGGATCCCTATTTGCAAGGCTTTTGCATTGTCTGCAATATCACTGTCTGTCGTTAGTACAGATAATACAGAGTTGACTCAGTTTACACTTTGTTTGCTTTTGTTTTTGAAGGCCACCTGAACACTGGACTGCTGGACTTCCTCCTCTTTGGCAGCTTAATTGCTGCTGTGGATCCTGTAGCTGTTCTGGCAGTGTTTGAAGAAGTCCATGTCAACGAAGTTCTATTCATCATTGTTTTTGGAGAATCACTTCTGAATGATGCTGTAACTGTGGTAAGCAGACGATGGAGCCTGTAGTCACCCAGGCTCTAGAGAGTTTCTTGTGAAGTGGTTTTCCCCTCTAAATTAAATACTGCATTATCTGTGTGTAATTAGCCACGGGCTAGTGTGGTGTTTCTGCCGGTGTTCTCTGTCTTGCTTACAAACACTGCACTGGTAAGACGAAAGATTTGAGCAGGAAAGCTGTTTGGAGACCATAAGTCACACAAAAATAATCAGTCCTGGGTTTGGTGAGCATAAAAACATGTAAAAAAAAGTTTTGGATGGGTGTTTTGTTTGCCTTTGTTGTTCCAGAAGGGATTTCGTGACTTACTAAAATTAGTTCTAGGGATTTTAAGCCTTTCTTTGCTGTTGTTTTAAATGCATTTTCTCTTTTCTGTGTATTTTCAGAATGAGCATAATTTGTATGCATACCTCAGAGATAGAGGCAGTGAGAGAGAGAATAGTCACCAAAGTGCTTATGTCTCATGTTTACCAAACAGATATAAACAGCCAATTTGGGTAAAACTGTTTAATATCAGAAAGTTTCTGGCTTAGGGTGGTTGGAGTTTTATTTTGTAACATTAATTTCTGTTTCTTGGTTTGGTTTTGTTTTTTTTTTTCCATCCAGAAAGAAACAGAAAGCTTAACAGACCTGAACAGACTTTAGAGAATCCCAGGTTTCTATTGCTGTTTTTATTTTGGTTGAAACACCCACATTTTTCTTCTCAGAATATAATAGGGTATTTTTTTTCAGTACAGTGCTAGTTGGTAGTGTCAAGGAAGTCCTATGGCATAAAGATGCAATTCAATAGAGTTGTTATAGTATTTCAATTAACTTCTTGGATTATCTTCTACTTCTGCCCCTGCATATCTCAAAGGATGGTAAGACATGTACACCAGGATCAATGACTTAATTTTTTTGCAGCCAAGGCAGAAAGGTCACTGGCAGCAGCTTAACTCTTGAGCTTAATTTGAAAATGCCATTTAGGGCCCCCAGAGAAACCTGATTGCTTTTAGATAATCAGCCTTAATAGTATTTTGGGGGTATTATAGGAAAGAAGTATTCAAATAAACCCTTGATGAACTCAAGTATCATCATCCTTGGATTTCAGAAGGAAAGAAGTTTTTGTTGCTATGAAAAGAATGGAAACATTCTGAAAATAAATGGGAATGAGATTGTTTGCTGAAGAAAATCCAGAAGAGTAAGCATGATCAGGAGTCAGTAAGCCAAATCCCAGGCACAGATACAGGCTGGGTGGGGAATGGCTGAGAGCAGCCCTGAGGAGAAGGCCCTGGGGATCTGGATCGACGAGAAGCTCAACATGAGCCTGCAGTGTGCACATGCAGCCCAGACAGCAACCCTGTGCTGGGCTGCAGCAAGAGCAGTGTGGGCAGCAGGGCAAGGGAGGGGATTCTCCCCCTTTACTCTGCTCTCCTCAGACCCCACCTGGAGTACTGTGTGCAGTTCTGGAGCCCCCAGCACAAGAAGGACATGGAACTGCTGGAGCGGGTCCAGAGGAGAGCCACGAAGATGCTCAGAGGGCTGCAGCAGCTCTGCTCTGAGGACAGGCTGAGAGAGTTGGGGCTCTGCAGCCTGGAGAAGAGAAGGCTTCGAGGAGACCTTAGAGTGGCTTTGCAGTATCTGAAGGGAGCCTACAGGAAGGCTGGGGAGGGACTATTGACAAGGTCTGGTAATGTCAGGACGAGGGGGAATGATTTTAAACTGGCAGAGGGGAGATTTAGACTGGATGTTAGGAGGAAGTTCTTTCCAGTGAGGGTGGTAAGACACTGGCACAGGTTGCCCAGGGAGGTTGTGGATGCTTCCTCCCTGGAGGCGTTTAAGGCCAGGCTGGATGAGGCCTTGAGCAAGCTGCTCTAGTGGGAGGTGTCCCTGCCTATGGTGGGGGGTTGGAGCTGGATGATCCTTGAGGTCCCTTCCAACCTAAACCATTCTATGATTCTATGAATACTCATAGAAAGCTTGAAGCAGCTGAAGTTCTTACCTTGAGAAAGGCAAAGAGTGAAGGACAGAAGAAAGTACATGATGTAGCATTCTTTAAAGGTAAATATGTAGAATACTACCATTGCAGAACAAAGTAACCTGCATGCCAGGGGGGAGGGGCAATATGATAACAGTTAAGAAGCTTAGTTGCAACAAGGAAGGCTGAGAACCTCGTGAGGTTCAACAAGGGCAAACGCGGAGTGCTGCACCTGGGGAGGAATAGCCCCATTTGCCAGGACAGGTTAGAGCTTGACCTGCTGGAAAGCAGCTCTGTGCAGAAAAGCCCTGGGAGTGCTGATGGAAAATAAGTTCATCATTAGCCAGCAATGTGACCTCATGGCCAAGAAGGCTGGTGGTGTTCTGAGGTGTGTTAAGGAGACTGCAGCCATCAGGTCACGGGAAGTTCTCTTCCTCCTCTGCACTGCCGTGGTGAGGCAACACTTGAAGTATTGTGTCCACTTCTGGGCTCCTGAGTTGAAGAGGGGCACATACTACTGGAGGAAGTCTAAAAGAGGATCACAAGGATGACTGGAACATTTCTCTTAGAAGGAGAAGCTGAGAGACTTGGATCTGAAGAAGAGCAGACTGAGAGGGGATCATACCAATGAATATAAATAGCTAAAGGGTGGTGGTTGTAAGGTTGGGACTGGACTCCTTTCAGTGGTGTCCAGTGACAGGAGGAGGGGCAATGGGTAAAAGAAAGAACACAGGAGATTTCACTTGAACTTAAGGAGAAACTTTTTTGCCATGAGGTTGCCAGAGCAACAGAAAAGGTTGCCCAGAGAGGTTGTGAATTCTCCTTCTCTGGAGGCTTTGAAAAACTGGATGCATTCCTGTGCAAACTACTCAAGGCGAGCCTGCATTAGCAGAAGGGTTGGACTAGATGATCTCCAGAGGTCAGTTCCAGCCCCTCCATTCTGTGATTCTGATAAATCCATATTAAAGGTCTCTCCATGATGGGAGGGATGAAGAATAGGTTAAACAAGCATGTGTGAAGAATGATCTTCATAGAAACTTCCTTAGGCAGGGATATGGATAAGATGAATTCATTTCTGTTAGCGCTAGCAATGTTATGTATTTTAAAAGCTTTGATACAGCTATTACAGTTTATTCTCTTTTACCTTCAACTTATTTTATGATTGTTCATCCTATTTTAATCCAGTATTTTATTATTAGCATCTTGGCACTATCTTATTAAATATCTTATTTATCATATACAGGTAATTAAATAAACCTGCCTGAATTTCAGAGTGAGAAGTGCTTTGAGTGCACGTCTGTAGATGTGCACTTGAATGCTTATTCTAGACAGAAACCACATTCAAATAAAAAATGGAACATCTGTTGTAGAAAAAAAAATAGTTGTTCATTCTTGCTCTACTGCATTTTCCTCATTTTGAACAATTAATAGGTCATAGAATCATCATCGAGTGGTTTAGGTTGGAATGGGACCTCAAGGATCATCCAGCTCCAACCCCCTGCCATAGGCAGGGACACCTCCCACTAGAGCAGGCTGCTCAAGGCCTCATCCAGCCTGGCCTTAAACACCTCCAGGGAGGAAGCATCCACAACCTCCCTGGGCAACCTGTGCCAGTGTCTTACCACCCTCACTGTAAAGAACTTCCTCCTAACATCCAGTCTAAATCTCCCCTCTGCCAGTTTAAACCCATCCCCCCTCATCCTGACATTACCAGACCTTGTCAATAGTCCCTCCCCAGCCTTCCTGTAGGCTCCCTTCAGATACTGCAAAGCCACTCTAAGGTCTCCTTGAAGCCTTCTCTTCTCCAGGCTGAAGAGCCCCAACTCTCTCAGCCTGTCCTCATAGCAGAGCTGCTGCAGCCCTCTGATCATCTTCATGGCTCTCCTCTGGACTGGCTCCAGCAGTTCCATGTCCTTCTTGTGCTGGGGGCTCCAGAACTGCACACAGTACTCCAGGTGGGGTCTGAGGAGAGCAGAGTAAAGGGGGAGAATCCCCTCCCTTGCCCTGCTGCCCACACTGCTCTTGCTGCAGCCCAGCACAGGGTTGCTGTCTGGGCTGCATGTGCACACTGCAGGCTCATGTTGAGCTTTTCGTCAACCCAGACCCCCAGGTCCTTCTCCTCAGGGCTGCTCTCCAGCCATTTAGATCTGCAAAATCTTCTCCCTCCACGCATAATTTCCCCCAGTCACAGATGATTTCAGAATTCATAATGCTGAGGCCCCTAATGAGATCATTCTAATAGGCTTAACTCACGAGCAAACATTAAGTTGTCTGCTTTTCTTTTCAGGTGCTGTACAATGTGTTTGAAACTTTTGTTTCAATAGGTGCAGAGAACGTGACGGGGATTGAATGTGTCAAAGGTGTAGGTGCGTAGAAACGATTTCTCTGTCCCCTCACTGATGTACATATGCAGACCTCTAAACAAAACACTACCGTTGTGTGATTGCTGCTATTTTTCAGCCCTTTCTCATGTTATCTCCTATGAAATAGACAAATGTCTTTAAAAAATAATTAAGTGGATATTCCTGAATATTTGGGAAACTCAACCGAATGTGTTTTCTCCTAAGGCAACTCAAGACATGTGGAGTTCAGTTCTTAAGCCCACCAAACTTGACAGCTATATATTAGGGTTTTTTGGTGTTTTGTAAGATGTCCTTAGTTACACCCTGTGCTCTCCCTGTATTCCAGGAAAGCTGTGAATGCATGTGGACATTCTCACTTTTTATCAGGATTGCCATTTAGTGACTGTGAAGAAATGTTATTTACCTACAGAATGAGTATTGTTTCCCATTCCAAGCATGACGCATTACACCATCTTCAACACCGCTGTTTTGGCAGCAGCTTTGGCATATTCTAGAATAGGATTTGAGAAAAGCATTTCTTTACAGCATGTGCAAAAAAAAATTGTTCAGAGAAATGTAGAGAGTTTTGAATAAGCCTAAAATGGTGAGGTTTAACAGAAAGTCACCTTGTTTTTTTTCTGCAGAATGCTTCATTCGCATAGTAAACGCTTAAAAACTTGTTGCATTTAAGGATTTATCTTTAAGTTGGCCTCCAAAAACATCACTGATATGCTGCCTATGCAATAGGATAGGATTTGTTCTAACCCAGTGATTTTCTACTGTCTAAGCTGTGTTTGGTTTTGTTTTTCAGTGTCATTCTTTGTGGTGAGCCTGGGCGGGACACTGGTCGGTATATTCTTTGCGTTCTTGCTTTCGTTGGTCAGTCGTTTCACCAAGCACGTGAGAATCATTGAGCCTGGATTTGTGTTTATAATCTCCTACATGTCCTACCTCACAGCAGAGATGCTTTCTCTTTCTGCTATCCTTGCGTAAGTCTCTGTTTATTAGTGTCTGTGAAAGGGCTGAGAATGGAATATGTCTTTTAAAAGCACTGAAAAGAAAGGACAGCTATCGACTACGACACAGAGCTTTCACTGGATATTGCTACCTTCACACTGCAGGAGATTGTAGCTTGCAAATGCTGTCATTTGGCCTTGAAAAGGACCACAGGGTTTCTAGTATCTGCTGCACAACACCAGAACTCCCTCTTGCAAAACCCAGCCTTGGATCTTTCCTCTTTGCTTGGAGGTCTTTCCCAACCTGGCTGATCCTATGATTCTATGCCTTGTCATGAGGGTGTCATAGAATTGTGTGATAGGACAAGGTGGGGGTGGTTAGGAGCTGATAGGAGAGTAGGTTTGGATTGCACCTTTGGAAGAAGCTCTTCAGTACCAAGGGTGGTGAGGCTCTGGAGTGGGTTGCCCAGGGAGGTTGTGGATGCTCCCTCCCTGGAGATGTTCAAGGCCAGAATGGATGTGGCTTTGAGCAACCGAGTCTAGTTGAGAGGTGTCCCTGCCCATGCCAGGGGGCTTGGAAGTAGATAATCATAGATTCTATGATCCTGCTGTGACAGAGGGATTGCACTTCATGAGGAAAGGAGGCTCAGGGCAGAGCTCATTGCTCTCTACAGCTACCTGAAGGGAGGCTGTAGCCAGGTGGGTTTGGGCTCTGCTGCCAGGCACCCAGGGACAGAACAAGGGGACACAGCCTCAAGCTGTGCCAGGGCAGGTTCAGGCTGGATGTTAGGAAGTTGTTGGCAGTGAGAGTGATTGGCATTGGAATGGGCTGCCCAGGGAGGTGGTGGAGTCCCCATCCCTGGAGGTGTTTAAAAGAGGCTGGATGAGGCACTTAGTGCCATGGGTTAGTTAATTAGAAGGGTTAAGTGATAGGTAATTAGAAGGGTTAAGTGATAGGTTGGACTGGATGATCTTAGAGGTCTTTTCCAACCTGGTTAATTCTATGATTCTATGATTCTTTGTGACTAATAATGCTTCAGTAACTAATGGTTGTGCATTTGCATAGACATCTTTTCCTACAGTATGTAACTAAGCAAGAGTTTTTCTAGGATATTGTTTGCTGTTCTCCCTCTCTGTTAGGGTTTGCCTCATTTTTTCCTGCTTTGGCTTGGACACCTCTTTGGTCTTTCTTCTTCTAGTATCCACTGATTCCCCACATATGTTTCTACTCAGTTTTGCTTGTCACGTTTGTAGATGCTGCACTAACTATATTTAAGATCTGAAAGTCTTGCTGCAAAGAGTTCATTCTTTATAAGGTTAGGTCTTATCTAAAAATAGATTTAAATTTGGGTGTGTAAAGCAGTGAAGAGAATTAAAGACCTGCCACAATCTAATGAAATGCTATCTCCAGACCTCCTGGGATCACTTCAGAATGAATGTTTGAAATATGCTTCTTACCTAGATGAGATTCCACAGTGGCTACTGAATGTGGGGATTATAGATGAGGCTTTATCAATATATGACATTCAGGTGGAAATAATGTTGAATGATACAATAAATATTTTCTGAAAAATAGGTTTTTCTTTCTTTTTTCTTTCTTTCTTTTTTTTTTCCCCTTCCTAGGATAACCTTCTGTGGCATCTGCTGTCAGAAATATGTAAAGGCTAACATCTCGGAACAATCTTCTACGACTGTCAGATACACCATGAAAATGTTGGCCAGTGGAGCAGAAACTATTATCTTCATGTTTCTGGGAATTTCAGCTGTAAATCCAGATATCTGGACTTGGAATACAGCTTTTATTCTGCTGACTCTAGTCTTCATCTCAGTATATAGAGTTATTGGTAAGGGAATGATCTTCCTGTCCTTTCAATGTATTGTTGATGCAATTGCATATTATTTTGTCATTTGAATTTGAGATTAATATGGTGTTAGGGGGGTAGATCTCTACAGTAAGCTTCACCATAGAGAATAAAATAGAATAGAATCAACCAGGTTGGAAGAGACCTCCAAGATCATCCAGTCCAACCTAGCACCCAGCCCTAGCCAGTCAACTAGACCACAGAATAATAGAATTAACAACATTGGAAGAGACCTCCAAGATCATCCAGTCCAACCTAGCACCCAGGCCTAGCCAGTCAACTAGACCATGGCACTAAGTGCCTCAGCCAGGCTTTTCTTGAACACCCCCAGAGACTTGGTGATACCAAGCCTTAAATAACTGCAGCTCTCACACCCTTTGGGAAGTCAGAGGATGGCCTGAATTACTTTTTGAAGTCCTCTCCACCACAAGACACTTGTCCCTCAGCAGAAATGCAGTGTTCTCATACAAAAGAAATATCACTCTGTCACTGGTGGACAGTCCAGGCACATACATGCTGTGTCACTTTCAGGAGTGGAGAAGCAGTTTTCCTTCTTTATGATGGGAGCTCTGGAGATGCAGGTTTTAGAGCTTTAGATCTCAGGGCAGACAATGTTGGCAAATCACAGAATGGTGTGGTTGGAAGGGTTGTCCAGAGATCATCTAGTCTGACTCCACTGCTAAAGCAGGTTCACCTAGACCAGATTACACAGGAACTCAGTGTCCAAAAGAGGTTTGAAAGTCTCCAGAGAAGGAAACTCTAAAGCCTCTCTAGGCAACCTGATCCAGTGCTCTGACACCCTCAAAAGAGGGATTTTTTTTTTCTTAAGTTCTTAAGTGAAGCCTCCTGTGTTCTGCATTGTCCCTTGTCCTATCGCTGGGCACCCCTGAAAAGAGCCTATCCCCGTCCTCATGACCTTCATTCAGCCTTTCATTCAGCCATTTAAGTGTTTGTGTGCATTTATAATATCTACTGACTGTAGAAATTCACTTTCTCAATTGTGAATTTCAACCATCAGCACATAACAATCACATGCAGTGCCTATGTCAGGGAACAGCATTCTCAGATGAGCTGCTGGCTCACAGAACCTTGATCTAATTCCTCTGGGTATATGTAAAAGGGAAGGTTTGAGGTGGACCTGCCCTCTTGGACAATGCGAGGAGCAGTGAAAGCAGCTAGCGTAGAAAATTTGTTATCACAGAATCACAGAATTTCTTAGATTGGTAAAGACCTTCGAGCTCAAGGCTGGGGGAGCTGGGGTTGTTTAGCCTGGAGAAGAGGAGGCTCAGGGGGGACCTCATTGCTGTCTACAACTACCTGAAGGGAGTCTGTAGCCAGGTGGGGTTGATCTCTTCTCCCAGACAACCAGCAACAGAACAAGGGGACACAGTCTCAAGTTGTGCTGGGGGAGGTCTAGGCTGGATGTTAGGAGGAAGTTGTTGCCAGAGAGAGTGATTGGCATTGGAATGGGCTGCCCAGGGAGGTGGTGGAGTCACCGTCCCTGGGGGTGTTCAGGGAAAGCCTGGCTGAGGCACTTAGTGCCATGGTCTGGTTGACTGGCTAGGGCTGGGTGCTAGGTTGGACTGGATGATCTTGGAGGTCTCTTCCAACCTGGTTGATTCTATTCTATTCTATTCCTATTCTATTCTGTTCATCGAGTCCAATCATTAGTTTCACACCGACAAGTCCTTGACTAAACCAAATCCCTCAGCACAACATCTAATCGCTACGGTTGGAAAGGACCACCAGGAAAGCAGACTGGTGGTATCTTTTCTGTTACACACAGTTGGACTATTGACATTTCCTAAGGGCATTTCTAGACATGCTGGCATTTGTTTTTTATAGGTGTAGTTTTACAGACGTGGATTCTTAACCACTACAGAATGGTCCAGTTAGAGATAATAGACCAGGTGGTGATGTCATATGGCGGCCTACGTGGAGCGGTTGCTTTTGCTCTGGTTGTACTTCTGGATAAGGACAAAGTGTATGAGAAGAACCTGTTTGTCAGCACAACTATCATCGTTGTGTTTTTTACAGTTATTTTCCAGGTAATCCCATTTCTTAAGTATGCTTCTTACAAGGAGAAGGAGTCCCCAAAAGTAACAGATGCTTCAAGCGGTTCTTGGCTGAAGGTTGCATATTGTTTCGCTGAGCTGAAAGCATAATTGAATTGGTAATTTTAGTAACAAAGATCCTAATTTATGTTTTCATGTGGCACCACAAGGGGCAAAACACAATTTCCTTTGCACTAAAAAAAAAATGTTCAGCCTTAACTGCTTTGTATTAATAGTGCTCAAGTTAACACCTGCTGAAACATCCTTCATCTTACATGAAAAACTACAGGTAAGTCCTTCATGTGGGCAAATTAAGTCGTTAAGCTGATCTGTCTGAGCCTAGATCCTGGTTTAAATATATAGCAGTAGGCAGTGGGATAAGAAAGTGTTTAGCATCCAAACAAAGCTTTGAAAAAGAAACCAAAGCAAAACCCACAAGGTTAACAGAAATGTGTCAGTATCTACCTCTTTGGAATTCTTTCTCTCATTTATTACAGAAAGTTGAACTGTGCTCACAAACTCCTGATATGCACAGAAAATACCACGTTCAGTGGTACAGGAAACACTTTAACCCCTCTGTTATCAGGTTTTTCTTATAGAAGATATATTTTTCCACTGATGTGGTGCCTTTTGAAACCTTTATAAGAAGAGCTAAGGGTATAGTATTAGTTTGTCTTCTAAAGGAGACAGAGATAACTGAGGAAGTATGGGAACCACCGTATGAAATACAAATACATTCTGTTTCCTTTGAATAATGGCCAGATGAATGCAAGTTTGCCTTTACATGAAAGGATACATGGACTAAGGTAATTGCTAAGTATTTACAATCATTTTTCAATCCTCAGGGGCTGACTATCAAACCTTTGGTACAGTGGTTGAAAGTGAAGAAAACTGAGCACAGAGAGCCAAAACTGAATGAGAAACTTCATGGCAGAGTAAGATATTTTCAAAGAGCATTGTGGTATCTTTTGGATTTTTATAGACTGCCTTAAGACAGAAAGAGAAAAAAAAATGTTAGAGAATATTTCTTTTTGGCAGGGGAAAGAGAATCAAATATCAAGTGGAAAGTCTTTCTCAAATGTGTTATGTTGTGGCTCTTTATGGAAAGGAGATGAAAGCAGGCTTTGAAGCTTGCGTAGAAAGGTAGCTACAGAGCAAAGTAGTCTGCTGCCCAGTGCAATTGTTAATAACGTCCTGAAAGTCCAGCTTGCTTGTAATAGCTCTAGTTCAGTGTGAATGCTGTGTGTGCTTGCATGTCTGTAACCTTTGGAAAGGTTTGGAAACATAGCCTCTTCCAGTTCATGTTCATGCAGCGTGATTTTTATTCAGTTAAAAAAAACCAACCATACATTTTCCATGCAAAATCAGGATAAAGGGTGGAAGACTGTAACATCTCTGTCATGGCCTTGTTTAATTCACAAACGTTTCAGATTTACACAGCTATCCCAAAATCAGTATTTGACCATGTGATGGTTTGTGTGTTACCTGCCCCTCCATACTTTGGAAATCACTCAGACTAGACTCAGCCCGCTCTGGAAATCGAATGAAGCTTATATTTACAGCTAGCAGAATAATCAAGCAGATGCTTGCAGTATATACAGTTATAGACAGAAATATACAAGGTAAAAGGTAATACAGAAACACAACAGCCCTCCCAGAAACCTGAGTCCCCAGGAGAGGCTCTCAACCATCCTTCCACCTTCCTCCCTACCCACCCTGCTCTGAACCTTACCCCAGTCCCAAGGAAGAATGGAGGTTTGGTCAGGGGGTTAGGAAGCAAAGTGGATTAATCAGAGAAACGGCAGAGAGGCTAGAGAGGGAAATGCAGCTTGGAGCTCCCAGCAGAAGTGCCCTATCTATGTTTGGATTCTTGCTCTTGTATGTCTCAGCAAGCCTACAAGTGAAGTAGACATCACCATTGTTTTCCTTTCACAGCCTATAATCTAGTTCTTCTCACCAAAACATTCTAGCTAGGCTCAAACTAGCACAGACCATATCCTTCTGTGAGCTTCTAATCTTACCACGTTGGAGGAATTGAGTTAACAACTTAGTGATAGGCACAGTCTG
>WAAF01010238.1:0-32824 GCA_013400475.1 Tricholaema leucomelas | reverse complement strand
GATTGATTCTATTCTATTCTATTCTAATAAGTGAAGACTTCTCAGCAGCAGTGGACTCTGTTTTGTCCCTGCCCTTTCAAGCCTTTTCACAGAATCACAGAATTTAACCAGGCTGGAAAAGACCTTCAAGATCATGGAGTCAAACCTACCACTTAACACCTTCTAATTCACTAAACCATGGCACTAAGTGCCTCATCCAGACTCCTTTAAAACACCTCCAGGGATGCAGAGTCCAACAGCTCCCCAGGCAGCCCATTCCAGTGGCAATCACTTTTGCTGTGAAGAACTTCTTCCTAATCTCCATCCTGAACCTGCCCTGGCACAGCTTGAGGCTGTGTCCTCTTGTTCTATCCCTGGTTTCCCGGGAGCAGAGACCAACCCCACCTGGCTACAACCTCCCTTCAGGTATCTGTAGAGAGCTTTGTGTTGTTTAATCACAAAGCAAGCAGTTAAGCCAGATTAGGGCCAGCCCATCCTCTGGGAAGTGGAGATACTAATGCTTTGTTTATTTTTAGCCAAAGATGGTGGGCAAATCTCAGCCAGCACATTTTTCATTGGATCTGTCCCTGGACACCAACAGATGGTGCTTCTTTGTGCCAAGCAGTAATGCACTTTATACTGGCACTCAGTGCCAAGACACAAAGCCTGCCAAGTCTCTCCTGAATCTCCTGTTGACAGGAAAACTGACAACAAACAGTGAGTCGGGGACAGACTACCAGGTTTCCTTCTACCTCCAAATCAGCGGAGAAGCTGCACCACCACGATGGTGTCAGCTGCTCTCCAGATGGTGGCTATCAATGGTTCAAAGGAGGGTCCTCAACTGGGGCTAAAGGGGTCCTAAGGCTATGAACACAGGTATGTAGCTAAGCATGAGAGGGAGAATCATCTGCTTCATGAGACTTAGCTGTGTGATCAAAGCCAGGTTTTGAGGACCTTGACAGCTCGTGCCTTAATGCCCAAACATCTGAACTACTCACAATATACATAACAGACAGAAAGAGACAGAGACAGAGACAGAGATAGACACAGAGATATAGATAGACAGATAGATAGATAGATAGATAGAGAGATAGACAGACAGATAGATAGACAGACAGACAGACAGATAGATAGATAGATAGACAGACAGATAGATAGACAGACAGACAGACAGACAGATAGATAGATAGATAGAGATAGACATATATAGAGAGATGGAGATAGACAGAGAGAGATAGATATATACACATATATAGAGAGAGATGAAGGTGGAGATGGATAGAAATAGAGACAGAGATAGAAATATAGAGACAGACACAGATACACATAGATAGATAGATTACATATATAGAGATGGAGATAGAGATAGACATAGAGGGATAGATATACATATATAGAGAGAAATGGAGATAGGGATAGAAAGAGATATAGATAGAGGGAGATAGAGAGATAGGGAGGGAGATTCTATTGTTTAGCACTCCTTAATACCTCTTGAGCACTAAATACATTAAATTCAGTCTTTCAGAGCTACTTCCCTGTGGCTCTCAATCCTACACATGATAAGGTCATCTACAAAAAAAAAAAAAAAAAAAAAGATGAATTTCAGACTCCTCTGAGGACTTTAATCTTATTTACAGGACATTGTTTATTTCTTGAATACAAGCATCCAAAATTCTTGAGCTGTGAAATTCCTGTTCCTTTCCACCAGGTGCCTCAGTGCCCAGGCTTCTCTCTCGGATTGCTTGAAGCTTGGTATCCACATCTCTTGGAGAGAAGTCCAGCCAGAGTTTGAAAAGGAGAACCTAAATGCCTCTGGTATGGGGCAGCTCAGGTGGTTAACCTCAGCCATCCACCTCCGGGGCAGCCATCCCTGACAATGCAGAGAAATAAAAACAGTTATTCAGGGACTCTGGCAGACAAAGAAGAAAAATGCAATGCCATTAGCAAACTATTAAAGCATGTTAAGGAGATTTTCCTCCCCAGCATAGGCTACAGTTATGTCCCTGTAAATGTCAGTGTCCTGTACAAAGCCAGTCAATGCTGACAACAGCCTGACCCTCGGACCTGGCTGCAAATGAGCAGCGTCAGTCACACAAACTGATATTCTAAGGCAAGAAGTTCTGATTTCAGCACAATCTTCTGTTTTCATCTTAAATGTGTACACAATGAGAAAAAAAAAAAAAAAAAGGAAAAATAACCAAACCATGAATCTGGCCAGGAGACCAGACAAGTCTTCATAGTATTCTTGACTAAAGAGGCACAAAAGCACATAGAAGGGATCAGTCTTGGGTCAAGTTTTGTTCAATATCTTCATCAATGACACTGATGAGGGCACAGACAGACAGACAGAGTCTGCTTGGCAAGCCTGCTAATGATACCAAACTGGGAGGCTTGGCTGAGACACCTGGAGGCTGTGCAGTCACCCAGCGAGACCTGGACGGGCAGAGCTGGGCAGAGAGGAACCTAAAGAGGTTCAACAAGGATGAGTGCAGAGTTCTGCACCTGAGAAGGAACAATGAACTGCACCAGTACAGGCTAGGAGGCGATCTGCTGGAGAGCAGCCCAGTGCAGAGAGACCTGGGAGTGCTGGTGGGCAGGAAGCACTCTATGGGACTGCAATGTGCCGTGGTGGCCAAGAAGGCCAATGGGGTCCTGGGGGGCATTCAGAGCAGTGTGGGCAGCAGATCCAGGGAGGTTCTCCTCCCCCTCTACTCTGGCCTGCTGAGACCTCACCTGCAATATTGCCTTCAGTTCTGGGCTCCCCAGTTCAGCAGGGACAGAGACCTACTGGAGAGAGTCCAAGGGAGGGCTACAAAGATGCTGAGGGGGCTGGAGCAGTGCCCTGTGAGGAGAGACTGAGGGACCTGGGGCTGTTTGGTCAGGCAGAAAGAAGACTTAGAAGGGATTTGATCAATGTTTATAAATATCTGAGGGCTGGGGGTCAAGAAGGAGTGGACAAACTCTTCTCAGTTGTGCCCTGTGCTAGGACAAAGGGCAATGGGGAAGAACTACAGCACAGGAGGTTCCACCTCAACATGAGGAAGAACTTCTTTACTGTAAGGGTCCCAGAGCACTGGCACAGGCTGCCCAGAGAGGTTGTGGAGTCTCCTTTTCTGGAGCCTTTCCAGCCCTGTCTGGCTGTGTTCCTGTGTGACCTGAGATAGATTGTATGGTCCTGCTCTGGCAGGGGGGTTGGACTCCACAATCCATGGAGGTGTCTTCCAACCCCTAACATCCTGTGATCCTGTGAAGGAATATTTGTATCTAACCTATTCCATACCTTTCCAGGGTTGTAATCCTAACTCAAAGAGAGTGGGCATCTGCCCATATTTGCAATAGATTCCAACAGGATAGCTTGGTTAAATGTAATGCTTACCAGTCTGCATTCCCAATCACTTCAGCTCAGCTTAAAACTCCAGCTGCTCTTCACCTCCCTTCTACTAGCTGACTACATAGTGTAATACTCAGACTGTGATCAGCTAAAACACAGAATAAAGGATGTAAGACAGGTGTGGGATACTAAAACCACTGACCAGTTCCGTTACTGGACTAAAAAAAAACCCAAGAAAATACCACAAGAGATAGTTTATTTTTTTTTCAGCTCATGTTGAGAACTGAGCTTTTGGAGAGTTCAAAAAACAACTACTGACCCTTGGTATGTGAACCCGGAAATCTTGAAGGGATGCAGCAATTAAAATGAGCATTCATCAGGTCAGAAATACATGCAGTGAGAGATTTTAGCTTAATTCCCAGTGAACCTTTGTTTACACCAGCCGCATCCAACACAGGTAGCCGTCCAGATGGAGACTGAACAGCTCACAGTGCCTTTGAAATGGCCTTCTGGTGGCATGGCCGGCACTCTTGCAAGACTGCTGGGCCCTCAGTGCTAGGCTTCCTGCTAGGACAGTGTCATGGAAGGCCAAAACTTGCCTAAACATGTCCTTGTTTTCTGCTCCCCCTCCTTCTGCTGTTGGGGGAAGCAAGGGCAGGAAAGGAAGATGGCCCTGGTGCCATCGTGTCTCCTTCTCTGCTTCCAAACTTGCAAACAGAGTACCTACATGTGTTTAGACACTTGTGTTCTGCCATAAAAACGTAAAAGCAAGCCCTGACTTTACCTAATGCAATCCAGTTTGGCAAACTGCCATTCTGATTGGCTAATCTGTGGCCAAAGAGTCATTAGTCTCAGGCTGCATCAATTAAAAGAGATGAGCAGGCAAACACAACCTGCTCTCTCTGCGTGCTTCTGCCTTATGGTGCTTCTGCCTCATTGCTCTCTGCCATTGCATCCTGCCACGCTCTGCCTGCTGTGTAATAACAAGGCCTGATACTTTGGGTTTATCTACCTGGAAACTTGTTGTGCCTCAGGTTTATCAGGGAATTGGCATTAAGTGCCTCACAAAGTGGCATGCAGTGCTACAGGTCTGGAGAGCAGCCAGGCAGGAAGGGCCATGGGCGGGGACTGGTCGACAGCCTACTGAACATGAGCCAGCAGCGTGCCCAGGTGGCCAAGAAGGCCAATGGCATCCTGGCCTGGATCAGGAACTTAGTGTGGCCAGCAGGACCAGGGAAGTCCTTCTGCCCCTGTACTCAGCACTGGTTAGGTCACATCTTGAGTTCTGTGTCCAGTGCTGGGCTCCTCAATTTAAGAAAGATGTTGAGGTACTTGAATGTGTCCAGAGAAGGGCACCAAGGCTGGTAAGGGCATGAATGTCAGAAGAGGCCAAGGGAGCTGGGGCTGTGCAGCCTGGACAAGAGGAGGCTCAGGGGAGACCTCACTGCTCTCTACAGCTACCTGAAGGGAGCTGTAGCCAGGTGGGGTTGGTCTCTTCTGCCAGGCACTCAGGGATAGAACAAGAGGACACAGCCTCAAGCTGTGCCAGGCCAGGTTCAGCCTAGACATTAGAAGAACTTCTTCATGGAAAGAGTGACTGGCATTGGGATGGGCTGCTCAGGGAGCTGGTGGAAGTCCCCGAGCTTGGAGGTGTTTTAAAGGAGGCTGGATGAAGCACTTAGTGCCATGGTTTAGTGAATTAGAACGGTTAGGTGGCAGTCTGGACTTGATGATCTCAGAGGTCTTTCCCAACCTCGTCAATTCTGTTATTCTGTGATTCTGAGAAGTGTCATCAACATTGTGCCTATCTGCACATCTGCAAGACATCCTGCCTGCACCTCTGCAAACCTTGTGCCAAGTCTGGAGTCATTAAAGAGGAACCAAGATCAGGTCAGAGATTGTCTGCCTCTCTCCCAGCACCCTGTTAGAGCCTGGGAAGATCTAGAGGGCTACAGAGACACCAACAGAACTCCCTGCAAGTGTTTGGGTACTGTCTGGAAATTGTAGTTATCCCTGGGAGTCTGGAGACATTATTTTGTGAATAAAGACTTAAAGCCTCTCTCTGACTGAATCCAAGTGCCTGCTGCCTTGAACAGAAAGAAGCCTCTCGAGACCCTCTAGTGGATAAGTGGTATAAAACGACTGTGAGAATCTCTGTCCAGTTCTATTATTTTGATGTTTGTTGTTATATTATTGCTAGTTCATAGAACTGTAGAATCAGCCAGGTTGGAAGAGACCTCCAAGATCATCCAGTCCAATCTAGCACCCAGCCCTATACAGTCAACTAGACCATGGCACTAAGTGCCTCATCCAGGCTTTTCTTCAACACCTCCAGAGACAGCAAGTCCACCACCTCCCTGGGCAGCCCATTCCAATGCCAATCACTCTCTCTGTGAAGAACTTCCTCCTAACATCCAGCCTATGCCTCTCCCGGTACAACTTGAGGCTGTGTCCCCTTGTTCTATTGCTGGTCTCCGGGCAGAAGAGACCAACCCCCACCTGGCTACAACCACCCTTCAGGTAGTTGTAGAGAGCAATGAGGTCTCCCTTGAGCCTCCTCTATTCCAGGANCCCCAGGTCCCTTTCCTCCTGGCTGCTCTCCAGCCACTCTGTCCCCAGCCTGTAGCGTTGCTTGGGGTTGTTGTGGCCAAAGTGCAGAACCCTGCACTTGGCCTTGTTAAATCTCATCCCCTTGGCCTCTGCCCACCCATCCAGCCTGGTAAGGTCCCTCTGCAGGGCTCTCCTACCTTCCAACAGATCAACACCTGCTCCTAGCTTGGTGTCATCTGCAAACTTACTGATGCTGGACTCAATCCCCTCATCCAGATCATCAATAAAGATATTGAACAGGACTGGGCCCAGTAGTGATCCTTGGGGCACACCACTAGTGACAGCTGCCAACCAAATGTGGCAACATTCACCACAACTCTATGGGCTTGGCCATCCAGCCAGTTCTTGACCCATATCAAGAGTGAATCTGTCCAAGCCACAAGCTGCCAGCTTGGCCAGGAGCTTATTGTGGCAGACAGTGTCAAAGGCCTTGCTGAAGGCCAGGTTATTTTTTAAGTGTTCTGTTTTCCTCTGTGTAATACTTTTCATGGCTGTGCAAGGAACCTGATTAAAAATAGGCATTGAAATTAAATATATGAGTAACAAAAATAATAAGCTCTACTAACTTTGGAATAAATCCTGCCAATACTGTCACAGCCAGCCACTTCCAGATACTCTTTATCAGCACAACTTCAAGACAATTAAGACTCGGAGCAACACATCCAAAACCTGCCTTAGACATTGATGCTTCAATGTTTAGTCACCAAGTATGGCCAGAGACAACAGTATGTGGGCACCACAATGGTATGTGGTCAAACCACGGATTTGAATGCACATGTGCAGAAGCAGTCATCAAGTCAGGAAGGACCTAGAACTGGACTCTAGTCCACCTCCCTCTTCCAAACAGGTCTTATCTAATTGCCTGGGGCAGCATTGAGTTGAGTTTGGCTACTGGAATGGGCTGCCCAGGGAGGTGGTGGAGTCGCCGTCCCTGGAGCTGTTCAAGGCAGGATTGGACGTGGCACTTGGTGCCATGGTCTAGCCTTGAGCTCTGTGGTAACAGGTTGGTCTTGATGATCTATGAGGTCTCTTCCAACCTTGGTGATACTGTGATACTGTGATACTGAGTTGTAAAATATGTTCAAGGACAGATATCCCATAACCTCTCTGGGCAATATGTTTCCAAACCTCCCAGGTCATCTAATCCAAGTCTGCAACTTCCTTTCTGTAGCCTGACTTTAAAAAAAAACCTCTTGAATAATTCCAGCCTTCTGCTGAATGATCACCAGCCTCACAGGTAATATGTATGAGCTCAAGCACCACTGCAGTATGAGGACACATGCTCTGACACACACCTTCTACCAGCACCTTTTGACATGAAGATGCACAGTCCTATGGCACTGCCATACTCATGGTTGTATGGCTGTGCAGAAATCTGGTAACCGACCTGGCCGCAACAAAGCTGACCCCAGTGCCACTTTCAAAACATGACACAAAGTCATATGTACCTTTTCTTTCCTTCTGATGTTTTCCCACACTCTGTTACACACCATGCACTCAAAAGCATCGATGTAATTGTCCTGGGTGATATCTTGCACTCCCCACCTGCGCTCCTTCATCGCCGTGAGCAGCCTTGGGTTGGAAATGTCCCCTTTCAGTTTCCACTGTAGGTAAGACTCATATTCTCCATCGTTTGCATCTAGTGCTTTGATATAATGGGCTAGCTCCCGAGGGTGTGAAAAGCTG
Source organism: Tricholaema leucomelas (assembly GCA_013400475.1). Classification (NCBI taxonomy): domain Eukaryota; kingdom Metazoa; phylum Chordata; class Aves; order Piciformes; family Lybiidae; genus Tricholaema lacrymosa; species Tricholaema leucomelas. The sequence continues at coordinate 25,218 of WAAF01010238.1, read as the reverse complement.
GATACTAGGATTGCACTCTTATTGCTAGGAAGCCATTCTGCAACACTGGGAGACCCAAAGTACACCGGTACCACTCCCAGCTTCAGGGGCCGCCAGAGTTTTTCAGTGATGTAATCCTCACAGACAGCGTTTTCAAAAGCAAGAATGAACTTGTATTGTGTCAATATCTTATAGAAGTTCCCACTATCCATGGCAGTTGGACTTCTGAGATGCTGAGGAAGGTCTCTGTTATGCAGACATTCCCCATAAGAGTCCACCTCTATGTGGCACATCAACTCACGCACATAGCTGTCCCGATCAGAGGGAGGGTTGCAGTCAGACTGCACATATGCAAGCGGTGCAAGCCTCTTCCTCAGGCTGTTCTTCATCTGCAGTGGGATCATGTACCTCAGTGACTTCAGGGTCTCTACACCCTCGAGGTACTGAGTGGTCAGCGGTAGGTGGGAATGGCGACTGAAGGTTGCGGTGTGGTTGAATAAGGTTATGGTTGGCTCGTGGAAGAGTTTGTAGTTGTTTTTTGGTGACTCTTCATGGAACAGAGCCCAATCATGATAATCTTCACGAGGGAGGGGTAGGCTGTCTATACTGAAATCAGTACCTGGAGAAAAGCAAGTAATATTTAGCCATTATCTGTTGCACAACACTACGATGGCACTGAAGCCTACTTTCAATTTAGCATCATCCCTACAGCCACTGCATTTTTGACACTATAAGGCAGCCATACAGAGAGCAGAGCATGAAAATGAAGAGTAGTGTTGTGACAGATATGACTGGCTCAACAACAGAGAGGTGTCATCAGTGGCAGAGAGTCAAGTTGGAGGCCCAGGGCCAGTGGTGTTCCCCAGGATCAGTACTGCGACAACTTTTGTCCAGCGTATTTATCAACAGTGTGGATGAGGGCACTGAGTGCACTCAGCAAGTGCAATGATGATACAAAACTGGGTGGGGGGAGGTGGGTTAACACCCCTCAGGCTGTGTTGCCACCCAACCAGATCTGGACAGGCTGAGTGCTGCATGAAGGCAAACCACACGAAGTTCAATAAGAACAAGGGCAGGGTCCTGCACCTGGAGAGGAATAACAACAGGCAGCAGGACAGGTTGGGCCTGCTGGAAAGCAACTCTGAGGAGAAAGACCTTGGAGTGCTGGTGGGCAGCAAGTTCTCCATCGGCCAGCAATGTGCCCTGGTGGCCAAGAGAGCCAAGGGCATCCTGTGGGGCATCAGGAAAAGTGTGTCCAGCAGGGCTAGGGAGGTTCTTCCTCCCCTCTACGCCACCCTGGTGAGACCACACCTGGAATACTGTGTCCAGTTTTGGACTCCCCAGTTCAGGAGAGACAGAGACCTGCAGGAGAGAGTCCAGTGGAGAGCCACATGGATGACTGGAGCATTTGAGCATCTCCCCAAAGGCACTTAATCAAACTCAGTCCATCAAGAAGACAAAAAGCTTTTAAGGATTAAAGGGAAGATAATGTCAGCATGTTTCCTACCCCATGAAAAAAGGAAGCAAATAATCTTATGAGAGTGTGAAAAAACCACAAGAAGACTACGACTATAAGCAATTTCAACTTCCAAACTATTAATTAGGAAGTCTTAGATTATGTGTCAGAGTGCAGAAGACAGAGACAGATGCTTCAGAACAGAAGTTCCACTTCTCAGAAGAGATCTGTCATTCAGGATTCGTACTTGTAGTGGTTTAAGGCTTACTGGAATATCCTAATAAGAGAAGTTAGATCATTAGTTCCAAAAGAAAAATAAAGTCTACATCATTCATTGGTTTGCTAAGACTTGAAAAAAGCCAAAGTATAAACAATTCCTTCTTCCTTGCCCTGGATCTCTTTGATTCTCTTTACTCTCTTCCACTAGCCTTGGCTAACCAGGTAACACATAAGCTTGCTGGTTGTTTTCTGTCTGGGGAGAGAGAGAGAGGGTGGTGTTGGGCCCCTTCTGGGCTTTCTTCATACAGGAGGGGAGGTTTGGATCTCTGTGTTATTTCTAAATTGTATATAATTGCAAACACCTCTAAATACGTGGTGTATAGATGGCTGTAAATGTAGCTTTGCTGTACATACAGCCTTTATCTTGCTTCCAAGACATCTGAGCTGGTCTGATAAATTTCAACTGGGGCAGGAGGGAAGTTCCCAACCCTGCAGGAACTCAATGGTCAAGCACAGAGAAGCTGGACATTCTCCTTATTTAGGAACTAACACCCCTGAGGCTGACAGCATGACACCACACCCCACTCATGCTTACTCAGTTGCACTGGTAGATCATGTCACAGGATCACAGGGCATTAGGGGCTGGAAGGGACTCAAGGAGACTATCAAGTCCAACCTCCCTCACAGAGCAGGACAATACTATCTAACACAGATCACAGAGAAACACATCCAGATAGGCCTTGAAAGTCTCCAGAGAAGGAGACCCCACAACCTCTCTGGGCAGCCTGCGCCAGTGCTCTGTCACCCGTACAGCAAAGAAGTTCCCCCTTGTGTTGAGGCAGAGCCTCTTTTGCTGCAATTTACACCCATTGCTCCTTGTCCTATCACAGGGAGCAGTAAGCAGAACCTGTCCCCTCACTCCTGACTCCTAGCCCTCAGATACTGATTAACATGCATTAGATCCCCTCTCAGTCTTCTCTTCTCTAGACTAAAGAGCCCCAGGTCCCTCAGCCTCTCCTCATCAGGCAGTGCTCCAGTTCCCTAATCATCCCTGTAGCCCTCCACTGGACCCTCTCCAGCAGATCCCTGTCCCTCTTAAACTGGGGAGCCCAAAACTGAACACAGTATTCAAGATGAGGTCTCACCAGGACAGAGCAGAGGAGGAGAACAATCTCCCTTCATCTGCTGGACACACTCCTCCTAATACACCCCAGGATCCCATTGGCCTTCTTGGCTACAAGGGCACATTGCTGTGCCATGGACAACTTGTTATTCACCAGCACCCCCACGTTCCTCCCCACAGGGCTGCTCTCCAGCAGATCACCTCCCAGCCTGTACTGGTGGGAGTTTGTTACTCCTCCCCAGGTGCAGGACTCTGTATTTGTCCTTGTTGAACTTCACCTGGTTCCTCTGTGCCCAGCTCTCCAGTCTGTCCAGGTCTCTCTGGTGGCCACACAGCTCTCAGCTGTATCAGCCAAGCCTCCCAGCTTGGTGTCATCAGCAAACTTGCTGAGCAGACACTCTGTGCCCTCATCAATGGCATTGGTGAAGATGCTGAACAGGACTGGCCCCAGCACTGATCCCTGGGGGACACCACTAGTCACAGCTCTCCAGCTGGACCTGGCACCATTGATCACCACCCTCTGAACTCTATCTTGCAACCAGTTCCTAACCCACCTCACTGTAGGAGCTGAACCTACCAAGTGCAGAAAAGCATTTGGCTTCATTTTTTTCCCACTTAAAATTCACTTTCTCTCTGAAAAGCAACTGTGTGGGGGAGAGGAAAGAACAAAATCAACAAAATAAAGCTTAAATAATAATAAAAGAAAAGCATCTTTTGTGTTTTGTGGGCTCAAAAAAAAAATTAATTCAAATTAGCCTCAAACCAGCACAAGTGGGAAGTTTCTGAGGCAGCAGAGCTAAAGCAGGTCAGAAGACTGCACTAGCTGCTGTTCCCTGTGCAGAATCAATAGGATTCTTTCACTACCTTCCATTTACAGTCTGCTAGCAACCTCTCAGCACATGAGGCAGAGGAAGTTGCACAGTTACCAAAGAGGGCATTATATTAAGACAAAAGACTTGTACAAGCGCAACAAAGGCCTTGCAGAACCTCTGCTAGGGCTGACAGAGATGATTAGAAAAAGTTGGCTTGATCTTAGGCTGTCTTTTCTTGACTTGGCAACCACAGGAAATTATCTTTTCTCTCAAAACCGGGGAGCATATGACTGGAAAGCAGCACGAGACAAGGCAACAGTCACACCACAGACGTGCATTGCTACTGTTCAGAGTACTTTTAGGGGCTAGGTACTGTCATGGTAGACTTGGATAAGCCAAAATAAGCTTATACACATCCTGGCTTGCCCAGACATATTTTTCTGCTCTCTCTCCTTCTGCTATGTGGAGAAACAACCGTGGGAAAGTGGACACAGAACCTGGAGCCGTTGAGTCTAAGGACTCTGTCCTGCCCAGACTTGTTTACATCCTGTGCTAAACAATATACACATGGTTAGCTTGTGCCTGCCTTGTGCAAGGCCTATGTTTTTACCAAATTTGGGTAAAGCAAGCCTATGGCTTTACCTAACATGGTCAAGCTCAGCTAACTGCCATTCTGATTGGCTATTCTGTGTCCAAAGGTCCATTAGTCTTGGGTCATATTGATAAAAAAAGATGAGCAGGTAACACGATGTGCTCTGCCATTGTATTGGTGCTTGCTTGCCTGCTATTGCCTGCTGCCATGCTATGCTAAGCTATAAACTAGCTCTGACACAAAGTAACAAACCCTGATGCTCTGAGTTTGTTTGCCTGGAAACTGCACTGCTTTGAGTTTACCAGGAACAGACTCTAAATGCCTCGACGCAATCGGCCTGCACAGCCAGTGTGACATCGTGCTAAGACTGCACATTGCAAGACATCCTGCCTACACCTGAAAGTCTCTTGCCAAGACAGGAATTCCTGGAGATGCACAGAACGTCCAGAGAAACCAGGACCAGGTCAGAGATATCTGACTCCCTTCCCCAGCACTCTTGAAGCCTAGGAAGAATCAGAAGACTCAGCAGCTGACACAACAGTAATAGAATTCCCTGAAAGCCTCTGGGTACTGTCTGAAGCTGCAGCTAGTCCCACGAGCCAGGAGATAATATTTTGTGAGTAAATACTTAAAGCTTCTTGCAATTCACCATTGCCTTCCGCCATGTGGATGCTTCCTCCCTGGAGGCGTTTAAGGCCAGGCTGCATATGACCTTGAGCAACCTGCTCTAGTGGGAGGTGTCCCTGCCTACAGCAGGGGGTTGGAGCTGGATGATCCTTGAGGTCCCTTCCAACCTAAACCATTCTATGATTCTATGATTCTATGATAAGCAGAAAGGAGCTCCTTGAGTCCATCTAGTGGACAAATGGTGTAACTAACCTCAAGCAGTGTAATGACAACAGGAACCTTCTCTTCCAGTTCAATTAATGCTTATATATTTTGCTAGTTACAGAATTACAGAATCATAGAACTGTTTAGGTTGGAAGGGACCTCAAAGATCATCCAGTTCCAACCACCCACTGTAGGCAGGGACACCTCCCACTAGAACAGGTGGCTCAAGACCTCATCCAACTTGGCCTTGAACACCTCCAGGCAGGGAGCAGCCACCTCCCTGGGCAACCTGTGCCAGTGTCTCACCACCCTCACTGCAAAGAACCCTTTCCTAACATCTAGTTTGAATCTTCCCTCTGCCAGTTTAAACCCATTCCTCCTCATCCTGTCATCACAAGACCTTGTCAATACCCCTCCCCAGCCCTTCTGTAGCCCCCTTCAGATATTGGAAGGCCATTATAAGGTCTCCTCAGAGCCTTCTTTTCTCCAGGCTGAAGAGCCCCAGCTCTTGTATCCTGTCTTCATAGCAGAGCTGCTGCCTCTGATCATCTTCATAGCCTTCCTCTGGACTCCCTCTAACAGTTCCATGCCCTTCTTATTTCTAGATCTAATTATTTCTCTGTATATTGTTCTCATGACCATGCGAAGAACTGATTACTACTAAAATTAGTGGTCAGGAGGGAGAGACTCCTAAACACCATTAATAAACAGTATTTTGAAAATACCATCTCACAATTAATTAATTAGCCCCCCCTCCATAACAGGTACATCTCTGGAAAAGCACTGGGGAAAAGTTCAGGGCAGTCAGTTGCATATAAGTTTCTGCTCTCAGCGAGTGCCATCTACAACAGTTCATCTCTAAAGGAAAATAACCAGGCAGGAGGGCAAAGAAATGGATTCTTACCGTAGAACAGAAATGCTCTTGTCATCTGATCGTGCTGGTAGGTCCTGTTGATAGTAAAGAAGCAAACATCCTCTCCACATTGACCCAATCTTCCTGTCTCTCCAGTCAGGGGAGACCACCAGAGCAGGATGGGATAGGGACCCGTATCAGATTCTGTCTTGAGGCTGCTGTGAAATTCCTGCTTCATGAACTGCAAAGCTTTTCTGTCCACAGGCTCTAACAGGCCACTGTGTAAACCAGAGATTACTGCCACCTTATTCTCCGAATTGCCCAGCTCTGTGACAACCTTGAGAGAAATAAACATACACATCATGACGCATCACCGACATGAGCTAGGACATCTGCTTGGCAGAGTACACGCATCAGGCACAAAGTCTGCATGTTACGTTTTCATCAATCAGAGTCAATGCTCTTCACTGACTGAAGCCACTGTGCAGGTGATCTCCAGCAACAACAGCAAAAGCTTTAATTTGTATTAGTAAGGAGGGGGGAAGGCAGGAAATACATTTCTGTAATCAGATATAGTCGTATCACATATGATTTTAGTATCACAAGTTGTGCTTTCTCTCTGAAAAAAACAAAGCACAAGACAGAAAACAGCCATTTAGCAGCTAGATTTCTTCTGGAATTCAGCTGTAGTAAAAACAAACACACAAAAAAACAACATGAAGACTTCATGCCAAGTGCAGTGTTCTACACTTTGGCCACAACAACCCCAAGCAGCGCTACAGACTGGGGACAGAGTGGCCTGGATCAGGAACAGTGTGGCCAGGAGGACAAAGGGAGGTGTTTCTGCCTCTGTACTCAACACTGGTCAGGACACACCTTGAGTCCTGTGTCAAGTTCTGGGCTCCTCAATTCAAGAAAGATGTTGAGAAACTGAAATGTGTACAGAGAACGGCGACAAAGCTGTGAGAGGCCTGGAGCACAGCCCTGTGAGGAGAGGCTGAGGGAGCTGGGGGTGTGCAGCCTGCAGAAGAGGAGGCTCAGGGCTGACTGACCTCATTGCTCTCTTCAACTACCTGAAGGGAGGTTGTAGCCAGGTGGGGTTGGTCTCTTCTGCCAGGCAACCAGCAACAGAACAAGGGGACAGAGTCTCAAGTTGTGCCAGGGGAGGTACAGGCTGGATGTTAGGAGGAAGTTGTTGGCAGAGAGAGTGACTGGCATTGGAATGGGCTGCCCAAGGAGGTGGTGGAGTCACCATGCCTGGAGGTGTTCAAAAAATGACTGGATGAGGCACTTAGTGCATGGTCTAGTTGATTTGCTACAGTTCGGTGACAGGTTGGACTGGATGATCTTGCAGGTCTCTTCCAACCTGGTTGATTCTATGATTCTATGCCTTTGTACAGCCATAAGCATTCATTCATGTTAATTTTTAAACCACTGTCGGAATAAATCAGGTGCAGGAATGTCTGAAAGAAAATGCAGCTACAAGTAGGTAGAGGAGAAAAATCCCATCGGTACTTAGGAGAATGGAAAGACCTACCAATAGGAACCATCACTGACAGATCTGAAACCCCAGATGGAACCTTGAAAACTTTCAGCTCCTAGGAGAAGCCTTTAACACTTCTCACCAGCAGCCATGGAACAGAATACCCTGGGGATTTCTGATGCTTATAAAGCCACCCCCTCTTCTACAGGTCGTACCTGCCATAAGTATCCCAGGACACAGAATTCTACTAGTGAAGTGTCAGCAGGTGTTGTCACAGAATACATTGCTCCTGCTCTTCATTTTAGTGGGGCAAAGACCCTCCTGCACCTTCTGCACGTGGACCTTCACAGGCAGTGCATAATGGCATCCCAGAACAACTGCAAAAGTGATGGGGGAACTCCAACCCACCAGACAGGTTTGGCCACAGCACTTGTCAGACAGCTCTGAAAGAGGGCTATTGGAAAGTAGGATAGTGTTGCTTATTTTAAGTTCACAGGATCACAGGATGTTAGGAGCTGGAAGGGACCCAAAGAGATCATCAGGTCCAACACCCCTAAGTTGTCTGAAAACATTTCTTTTCCCTGATAGCTTTACTGCCTGCATTCATTTTCCTGTTTGCAGTGTCACTTGCTCTCACCATGTAGCAAAATACATTGACTCTAGCTAGAATAAATTGGCTCTGCAACAGGCACAGCATACACAGCAGAACCTGCTAATGGCAGCTGTACAGAAAACAAATACAGAAATGATTCCCACACTGGCAACTGGACAAGATACTAGCTGGGGAAAAGATTCATATATCTAAAATATAACATATAACAGCAGCAAAATAATTGAACTAAGTCTCGAACTGCCTCATGTCCAGGGTTCTCCAAGAACCAGCTTCTACTTTGCTTCCAAAGCATCTTGCCCTGGTGGAATTTAAGAAGTCTGAACTTGTATAAAAATTCTAGTAGCAGTCACTGAACTCCTAAGGGTTCACCCAGGAGACAGCTCATGTGCTACAGCAGTCCCTGCAGAGGGGCACCATGTATCACTGTGCAGCGAACAATCCCAGCTAAAAACCCCATCCAGGCACAGGGAAGCTCTAACCAGACCCAGACCTGCTTAGCTATGGAGGTGTAGTGGAGTCTCAAACTCCCACAGTAAAGGTCCTAAGAGATTTCCTAGTATTTCTAGTAGTCTAGGGCAGCCACATCATCTTTGGATACCTTGACAAGGGGAGCAGAACTGAAAGTGATCACTATGTGTCAGTGAATGCCTTGAAGAAATGGCTTTGATTCAGAGAGTCAGGTCTTCCTGCTAGCTCCACTAGGACCTACCTGAGGTACCAGGTTGAACCAGAGCCTCCATTCAGTGGAAAGACTTCTGTGTGACAAATCCTGGCCTTCTCATGACTGCAGTCTCCTACAGCCCCATGACTGCCAGCAAAGATATTGAGGTGCTTGAATGTGTCCAGAGAAGAGCACCAATGCTAGTGAGGGGGCTGGAGCACAGCCCTGTGAGGAGAGGCTAAGGGAGCTGGGGGTGTGCAGCCTGGAGGAGGCTCAGGGATGACCTCATTGCTCTCTACAGCTACCTGAAGGGAGGCTGTAGCCAGGTGGGGTTGGTCTCTTCTGCCAGGCAACCAGAGACAGAACAAGAGGATACAGGCTCAAATTGTGCCAGGGCAGGTTTAGGTTGGATATTAAGAAGAAGTTCTTCACGGCCAGAGACAGAACAAGAGGATACAGGCTCAAATTGTGCCAGGGCAGGTTTAGGTTGGATATTAAGAAGAAGTTCTTCACAGCTAGAGTGATTTGCTTTGGAATGGGCTGTCTGGGGAAGTGGAGGAGTTGCCATCCCTCGAGGTGTTTAAGAGGAGGCTGGTTTAGTTAATTAAAAGGGCTAGGTGACAGGTTGGACTTGATGGTTTTTGTGCTAGTCTGAGCCTAGCTAGCATGTTTTGGTGAGAAGAACTAGATGATAGGCTGTAAAATGAAAACAATGGTGAGGTCTACTTCCCTCACAGTCTTGCTGGGATGTGTAAAGAAGAAAGGCAAAACAAAGATTACTGCACTTGCTTCTTCTCTTCGCTGGGGAGCTTTGCCTGCTGGGGAGAAGCTGAGGCTGCTGGCTGGACTCCATCTTGCTTCCTAACCTCACCCTCCCTTTGCTTGGCTGCTTCACCTTGCTTTTTAACCCTCTTGGCCGAACCTCCATTCTTCCTTAGGACTGGGGTAAGGTTGAGAGGGGTAGGGGGAAGGTGAGGGGTGGTTGAGAGCCCCTCCTGGGGACTCAGTTTTCTGGGAGGGGAATTGTGTTTGTATTACCTTTTTTCCCTTGTATATTTCTGTCTACAACTGTATATACTGTAAATATCTGCTTGTAAATTGTGCCAGCTGTAAATATAAGCTTCATTCAAATTTCCAGAGCCGACTGAGGCATCTTTTTCACCTGGTTAATTATGTGATTCAAGTTGTCTGAAAGCTCTTCTAGTGAAAACCTAGGGTAATCTGTACCAGCCACAAACATTAATTTGTCCCCACAAATATTAATATGCCTCCATGCTGATTTTTCCCTCATGCATTTTTTACTGACCAGCTTACTGTACTTACAATGCTAAGGACAGCCTCTGAGTCAAGACTAAGGGACAGGTTTCCATCACTACTTACTGGCACAGGTTGCCCAGGGTGGTTGTGGCTGCTCCCTCCCTGGAGGTGTTCAAGGCCAGATTGGATGAGGCCTTGAGCAACCTGTTCTAGTAGGAGGTGTCCCTGTCTATGGAATGGGGTTGGAACTAGATGAGCATTGAGGTGCCTTCCAATCTAAACCATTCTATGATTCTATGAGGTGCTCAGACTTCCCCAGTCCACCTGTCACATCACTATGAATCAGGTCCAGCCTTACCTTCCCCAAGCAATGAGTTCAAACACAGGAACAGAGGAGACCATGCTGAATGGAGACAATACAACATGGTATGGCATGGTATGGTACACCACTCCTTAGAAACTGCTCCAGGAGCCAAGTTGATAAACAATAAAGTCCCTCTCTGTGTGGCACTTTGGGAGTCAGCCACTACCACCATGCCAGCATTGCTGACAGAACTTCTTCGAACACTCCTCTTAAAGCACAGGTTTGTATAGAATGTGTCTGTCACCTTCAAAATTCTCTCATCTGCCAGAGTTGTGTCATACCTTGAGAGCAATCTCATGCATACACAACCCACCCTTGCCCCTGTACCTGGAGTGTCAGCATCAGGAAAAAGGCAGCTGCAAAGCAGAAGCAAGATGCCCACATTTTCTTCCTCCTCATCCTGATCATGATGCGCTGTAGGGCCTGCCAGAGCAGTCACTTCTGGGCATCAGGAAGGCAAATGTGTCTAATGTCTTCAGCCTTTACTGTAGGGCTCTCCCATGCCATTCTTACTCTTCTCCATGATGAGCACTGCTGAAAAAAAACACAGCACCAATAAGAGTGCTCCTTATGATCAGTGATTATCTCGCTGTCTTCCCACAGCTCTCTGTAGGTGCCAGAGCCACCTTTTGAGTGAGGCATCCAGAAAGCAGTCTGCACAACACAGCACTTTGATGCACAGCCCTCTCCTCAAACAGCTATTGCCCTTACCTGATGCTTTAAGCTTCCAAGAAGCCCTACTATTTTGCTGCATGCTGGAAATTAATGTGTAGAAATCCCAGCTCCTGACAACAGGAGCAGGTGCAAATTCCAGCCTCACCTAGGAGCTGGATGGATGGAAGACTGTACCCCTCCACACAGAGAAGTTTGAGAGTATGGATATTCTGAAAGCTCCCCTAAAGTAGGAACACACACATAAACGTTTAATAAATTGCTGTTTTACAACCTGTCTCTTTCAGAGAGTTGCTTCCTGTAAATTAAGCTGGTTTCCTGTGAAGAGAAGGTTTATGGGACAGTACTGTCTCCACGACCATGCACCTGATAGCTTTACCTTCACACTAACCCCACTTAAAATTCCAAAAAACTAGCAAAGAAGGATGGATTAAAAAAAAAAACAACCTGCCTGCCACTAGTACCACTTCTGCAGCACTGGCAGTCAGAGGAAAAAAAATACTGTATTTCCACTTTCACTACCATATGCATTCATCCCTTCCCATCAAAGACTCCTTAGCAAAACCTCGCACATAACCATGCTGTGTGAGTTCTGTTCTGCATCGTAGAGCTGGTTTTGAAGGTTTTGTGTAGGCACAGAAAGGCACAGCTGCCAGCTGAGTGCTTTCCAAATCGTGTAGGATCTTTTATAAAGCCTTTTCCTCGTCTTCGCCTCCTGCATTACAGCCAAATGGGGCACCATAAGGGGACAGGGGCTCAATTCTGCTCACAACTGTGTTGGTGAAGATCTACTCACAGCAGACCTTGAAGCAGAACAGTATTTTTAACACCACACATCTTACCCTGTGCATAGCAAAAAAAGTAAGACTCTGATGATGCCGAATGTTCCCCTACCTTCTACCCCCGTGAAAAAGTAGCAATCTTTCCATCTTTAGATATTCCTCTAGAGCAGGCACTCTCCACCACCATGGATGCGCTGTACCAACTGCACTGACTCCTGACTTTATTCTCGCATTCGCAGCGCCCGACAGCCGGTGCTTTCACCCAGCGGTGTGCTGCGGGGCGGACCGTGTTCGGAGTGGGCAACAGCAGGCTCTGCCTTCTCCCAACTCCTCTGGCAAAGATGAACTTGCAGCGCCTTACTACCTCGGCCAGGCCGAGCGAAGGCCATGAGGACTGTCATGCTGTCCTGCAGTAGAAGCAGCTCCCTGCAAATCCCACCAAACTTCCCACCAGCTCTCCCGAACGCCTCAGAATCCTTCCAACCCTACCTCGCTGCATTTCTGCAGCTTTAGCATCGCAGCCGAGGCTGTGCCTACTCTCCAGCTGCGCTTTTCTCGAGCCTCAGGCCGTCCCGCAGCCCTGGCCCTACCTCCTAGCCGTGGGTCGGGCATCCTCCGGCGGCCGCTTTGCCGCTGTACTCACCCCGAGAAAGTCTCTTCTGTTTTCACCTCCGTTGCCCCCCTCTCATCGGGTTTGAGGGGCTTCGGGGTGGCGGGTTGGGTTGCTGGTTTTTTTTTACTTTCAGTTTGTGCACCGACTCGGCGAGCAGCGGGGGCGGCCGCCGTAACACCGCTGCTGTGGGGCCCCGCGGCGGGGCGGTGCGGGACGCCTGCCGGCTCCCTCCGCCCACCGCGGTTCCGGCGGAGGCGGGCGGGGGTGTCAGCGCTCTTCGAAGTCTCCAAAGGCCCCGAAGAGAGCAGGTAGAGGGCAGATGGGCCTGAGAGCAACATCGCATCCTGCTCCACTGCTTTTCCCGCAAGTCCCGCACCCTCTTTCCTGCCCTCCCTCCTCCCCGAAAAAAGACCTCATACACATACCCCTGCCCCCCCCAAAAAAAACAAACAAAACAAAAACCCACCACCAACCCACACTCCGTCACTAATTTCTGTAGCTGTTGGCATAACCGGGCTTAGAGGGACCTTACTGTTCTACATGCCGCGCCGTGATTTTAGCCCGTGCTGTCTCGACGAGGTGTCGGACTGACTGCGCTGTGAGAAAAGGCAACGCGTCACGGGAGAGCGGCAGCCCCGCAGCGCGGGGAGCGCCGACCTGCGCCGCTCCCAGCCGCGTCCCCTGGGCGCAGCGCTGCGGCAGCCTCCCGCCCCGCACGCTGCGCCTTGCCCCAGGATCGGGCCTCCTAGGACCGCGCGTAGTGATGAGCAAACGGCCCGCTCTGCCAGCTCCACGTTTCCAGAGGGTGGGATGGTGTGAAAGATACTTGGTCTGAAAGGCCGTTTTGGCCGGCTGAGGGCAGAGCCCGCATTTATCCGCCTGATACATCAAGCCACCCGATGCCATTTATCCACCCGATACACAGGCACGAACCGTACATTTCCGTATTTATGGCAAGTCTGTCTGACACAGAACGTATGTGCGTCGGTGCAGAGAATACCGACACGCTTCGTGTGTGTTTGTGTTTATACACAAACACCGGGAAATCACAGGATCACAGGATGTCAGGGGTTGGAAGGGACCCAAAGACATCAAGTCCAAGCCCCCTGCCACAGCAGGACCACATAATCCAGATCAGGTCACACAACAACACACCCAGACAGGCCTTGAAAGTCTCCAGAGAAGGAGACTCCACAACCTCTCTGGGCAGCCTATGCCAATGCTCTGTGACCTTTACAGTTAAGAACTTCCCCCTTGTGTTGAGCTGGAACCTCCTGTGCTGCAGCTTACATCCATTACTCCTTGTCCTATCCCAGGAAGCAAGTGAGCAGAGCCTGTCCCCAACCCCTGACCCTCAGCCCTCAGATACTTACAGATATTTATTAAATCCCCTCTTAGTCTTCTCTAGACTAAAAGGCCACAGGCATCTCAGCCTCTCCTCATAAGGCAGTCTCCAGCCTCCTAATTGTCCTTGTAGCCCTCTGCTGGACCTTGTCCAGCAGATCTCTGTCCCTCTAAAACTGGGAAGCCCAAAACCAAACATAATACTCAAGATGGGGTCTCACCAGGGCAGAGTAGAAGAGGGAGACCTCACCTCCTTGGATCTACTGGACACAGTCTTCTTAATGCACCCCAGGATCTCATTTGCCCTCTTGGCCAAATGGGCACACTGTAGTCCCATGGAGAGCTTCTTGTGCACCAACACTCCCAGGTCCCTCTCCACAGGGCTGCTCTCCAGCAGATCACCTCCCAACCTGTACTGCTACAGTTTATTGTTCCTTCCCAGGTGCAGGACTCAATACTCATCCTTGTTGAACCTCATTTGGTTCCTCTCTAACCAGCTCTGTCATCTGTTTCTAAGCAAGACACAGCAAGCAGGGTATGTGCAAGAGAGATTAATTCTTGCAAGAGCAGAGGGAGGGAGAATCCTAGAAAACTGAAATGTGATACAAACTGTGCAGATACCACACACAGAGCTCAGCTCCTTACTTTATGGTGGTTAATGCCTGCAGCCTTCCTGAGAGGCTCACAGGGGCACACAACTGGACAGTCTGAATCCATCCCTCTGTAGAAGTGACCCCTGCCATGCTGGCTGTGCTAGTTAGAAGCTAGCTAGAATGTTTTGGTGAGAAGAACTAGATTACACGCTGTGAAAAGAAAACAATGGTGATGTCTACTTCACTTACAGGCTTGGTGAGATGTATAAGAACCACAACAAAAACAGACGACAGAGTTGCTGTCTGTCTCTTTGGCCTGAACTTCTCTCTCTAATCTAACCTGCCATCTGCATGACTATCCATCTGCTTCCTAACCTCCCTGGCCAACCCTTCAAACTACCTCGAGCGTAAGGCAAAGTCTTGGGTGAGGTAGAGGTGTGGGAGGAAGGTGGAAGGGTGGTTGTGAGCCCCTCCTGAGGACCCAGGTTTCGGTGAGGATTGTTGTGTTTCTGTATTACATTTAAACTTGTATATTTCTGTATATGCTGTAAATATCTGCTTGTATATTGTGCTAAGCTGTAAGTGTAAAGCTTCATTCAATTTCCAGAGCTGCTGAGTCTAGCCTGGGTGATTTTCCAAAGTGTGTGGTGGGTGAGTAACACCCAAAACATCACACTGGCTTTGTCCCCCACTTCCTCTATGGCTATGCTTGCCTGTAGCCCATTTGGAGCGGAACCCACATCTTGTTGCACATGCTTCACCACAGAGTTCCAAATGTGGTACCACACTCATCCTAAGCTAGAAACCAGCAATAAACAGAACAGTGCTGAGGCACGACAGAGATTTAGTTATCTTCCACTCTGTTTAGAGCTTCATTGCAGCTCTTATCCTATTTGTTGGGGTTTTGGTTGGTTGGCTTTGCTGTTGGCTTTTGGGTTTTGTTTGTTTATTTGTGTGTTTGGGTTTGCTGTTGTTGTTGTTGTTTTGGTTTTCCCTGTTATTTTAAAACTTAGTTACAGCTTTCAAGCTTCCTCAGTTGGCAAGCACCTAAACTGCTCTAATGAGGACATTCATTGAGTTTACACTTCAACTTCCTGCAACAGGCTTGCTGTCTTCAGTTAACCATCCCTGAAGCCTGCAGAAGCACTTCACAGATCCCCAACAACCCACAGGGTCAGACTGAAAACACAGAATCTAGTCTTGAGGGCAGCAGGATACCTACCCTATCTGCTGTCCTCCCTGTGTCACCAGCAAGATATTCTTGGACCAGCTCCATCCAGGAGCTGCCAGCTCACCTTTGTTTCTTGTCCTGCTATGCCGCTTTGAGGAAATAACCTCCTACTGCAGCATTCAGCCTGTCTGCAATCCGTGTTAAAAGTCAGTAAAGATGACATCATTATAAGCAAGTCATTATGTGTTAGTTCTGGAGGTAGCATGGCCAAAAAAACCCAAATTGTTGGAGTTTTGTTTTGTTTTAAACAGCCATGCTAATAAAACTTATTTCTTAACTATGTCTCATGTGCCTTCTGTTGGTATCTAACAAACTCACAATGCAGCCCTTCCCTCTGCAAGTCAGAAACAGAGACTTTCTGCTCTGCACCTTTACAAAACAGAGTGTACTGCCTTTGAAGCTTCTCTCGTTCACATGTCCCATTTCCTTGGATCTGCTGTCCTGGGTAAACACTGGGCCAGCCACCAGGTGAATGACTAGGTGCTCTCTATAAACCACTCTCCCCTCCCAAAAGGGACAAGAAAGGAAATAAGAGAGAGAGAGGTGGACTGGAAAACTAAAACTACTTAAATGAAAATATTAACAGCAACATTAAATAAATACAAATCAAATATTGAGCCCAAGCAAATGAACATCACCACTTCCTCATCATCACCGTCCACGCAAATGCTGTGTTCAGGCACTGAGGAGGTCACAGAAGATCCTGCAGCAAATGGGAACCAGATTCAGTAGATGGACTCTGGAACTGGATTCAGGAACACATAGATTGGGATCAAAAGCAGAAGAGAAAGGAGAGTCTCCCTCATATGCCAGCCATTGAAGAAGAGAGCTTGATCCTTGTGATGCCTCAGCTTTATCCTGGGATACAGCCAGACTGGATGGGCAAGGAGCTTCTGAAGGAATTAAAGAAAAAAAAAGAGCGTGTATCACCTTTGGAAAAAGGGGGAGGTATCCCAGGAAGAGTTCCAGGATGTTGCTAGGTCTTGTAGGAAAAAAAAAATAGAGAGGCAAAAACCCATTTAGAACTTAGACTGAGCACTGCTGGTAAGGAGAATAAAAAATGTTTCTGTAACTGTATTAATGGCAAGAGAAGGGGCAAGGACAACCTCCAGTCCTTATTGGATGGAGAGGGGAATATAGTAACAAGAGATGAGGAAAAGGCAGAGATAATTAACATCTTCTTTGCCTCAGTCTCCAATAGTGGGACAGGTTGTCTCCAGGACAAATGGCCTCCTGAGCTGGCAGATGGAATCAGGAACCAGTATAGTCCCCCTGTAATCCAGGAGGAAGCAGTAAGGGACCTGCTGAGCCACTTGGATCCTCACAAGTCCATGGGACCTGATGGGATCCATCCTAGGGTGCTGAGAGAGCTGGCAGCTGAGCTGGCCAGGCTGCTCTCCATCATTTATCAACAGTCCTGGCTCATTGGAGAGGTGCCCAGAGACTGGAAGCTGCCAATGTGATACCCATCCACAAGAAGGGTCGAAAGGAGGAACCAGAAAACTACAGAGCTGTCAGCCTGACCTCAGTGCCAGGCAAGGTCATGGAACAGGTCATCTTGAGTGCCATCACAGAGCACCTACAGGATGGCCAAGGGATCAGGCCCAGCCAGCATGGGTTTAGGAAGGGCAGGTCCTGCCTGACCAACCTGATCTCCTTTTATGATCAGGTTCCCTGCCTGGTGAATGTGGGGCAGGCTGTGGATGTAGTCTGCCTGGACTTCAGCAAGGCCTTTGACACCGTTTGCCACAACAAGCTCCTGGCCAAGCTGGCAGCTCGTGGCTTGGACAGCTTCACTCTCATATGGGTCAAGAACTGGCTGGAGGGCCAGGCCCAGAGAGTGGTGGTGAATGGTGCCACATCCAGTTGGCAGCTGTCACTAGTGGTGTTCCCCAGGGATCAGTGCTGGGCCCAGTCCTGTTCAACATCTTTATTGATGACCTGGACCAGGGGATTGAGTCCAGCATCAGTAAGTTTGCAGAAGACACCAAGCTAGGAGCAGGTGTTGATCTACTGGAGGGTAGGAGAGCCCTGCAGAGGGACCTTACCAGGCTGGATGGGTGGGCAGAGACCAATGGGATGTGATTTAACAAGGCTAAGTTCAGGGTTCTACATTTTGGTCACAACAACCCCAAGCAGCACTACAGGCTGGGGACAGAGTGGCTGGAGAGCAGGCAGGCAGAAGGGACGATTTCCTGCCTCTCTGAATTATCTGTGCATGAGCACAGATGCAGATGTATGCTACACAAGTGCTCTGCCTGGCTTTAACCCTACCATTCTAAATCATCTCAGCATGCTTCAGAATATGAACCGGTAATGATGGGTCAGCTGCTTTTCCTAATCATAGTATCACAGTATCACCAAGGTTGGAAGAGACCTCACAGATCATCAAGTCCAACCCTTTACCACAGAGCTCAAGGCTAGACCATGGCACCAAGTGCCACGTCCAATCCTGCCTTGAACAGCTCCAGGGATGGCGACTCCACCACCTCCCTGGGCAGCCCATTCCAGTAGCCAATGACTCTCTCAGTGAAGAACTTTCTCCTCACCTCAAGCCTAAACTTCCCCCGGCGCAGCCTGAGGCTGTGTCCTCTCGTTCTGGCGCTGGCCACCTGAGAGAAGAGAGCAACCTCCCCCTGGCCACAACCACCCCTCAGGTAGTTGTAGACAGCAATAAGGTCACCCCTGAGCCTCCTCTTCTCCAGGCTAAACAATCCCAGCTCCCTCAGCCTCTCCTCGTAGGGCTGTGCTCGAGGCCTCTCACCAGCCTCGTCGCCCTTCTCTGGACACGCTCAAGCATCTCAATGTCCCTTCTAAACTGGGGGGCCCAGAACTGAACACAGTACTCAAGGTGTGGTCTAACCAGTGCAGAGTACAGGGGCAGAATGACCTCCCTGCTCCTGCTGACCACACCATTCCTGATGCAGGCCAGGATGCCACTGGCTCTTTTGACTGTCTTTGGCTCAGCTACTTTGTCCTGCTGATCAGTATGACGTTAGAGGACCACCTGCTTTCCTGAATTGCACCCACTGGTTACAACTGGCTGTTTCAGAGCCTCCTTTAATTCCACTTTTTTTAGAGACTAGGTTCTTCAGCCTTGCTCAGTCAGGATGTTCAGCTCTAAAATGGTGCAAGCCCATATAGGCAAGGAAACAGAGCTCACCGTGCCTGCACCACTTTATTGCCTGAGCATCAGTAATGCCAAGAACTTGCTGTGCAGAGTTCTGCAAGTTTCCGTCTCTAGTGCTGCTGCAGCAGTGTTCCCTGGAGCCTCTGTTTCTCCCTGTGCTCCGACAGTAGTAACAGTGCAGTGCTGTTGGTCTCATGGCCTTGTACCTGCAAGGCTACTGCCGTTTCAGTAGTTCTCCGCCGGGAATATGCTATTTCTGGCATGAGAAGTGCCTCTTTTGACATCACTTGTCTCGGGTTTCAGTTTATAGTAGCGAAAACCAAGCACAAAAGCACAGCAAGAGTGGACGGCAGCCACCTGAACAAACAGTAAACGGGTTGTATCGCACGGGCTCAGGCCAGACCCGGCCTCCCGCCGCCTCCCCTTGTACTCTCTCCGATGATTAAAGAACAGATCCATAGCCACGGGCGCTGGCGGAAGCACCCCCTTGCCCCGTTGGCAGACGGCAACCATCCGGGCGGCGAGCAAGCTACTGCACCTCCGCGCCGGGAGGGGGCGATTCCGAGCCACGCAGCTGCTCTGCTCTGCCCCGCCTCGACGGCCGCTATGCTTCTACCAGAACCCGGAAGCGGCAGAGTACACCATGGCGGCAGAGGGAACGGCAGCAGCAGAGCTGCAGCTGGAGGACGGCAGTGGCGAGCTAGAGGGCGGTTTCGGACAGCTCATAGAAGAGAAGGAGATTGGGGACGACACCGGCTACGTACCCTACAGGTAGGGCTGTGGCGGCGAGTACTGCTGAGCTGCCGGGACAGGGTTGCCCTGGCCACGAGCGACAGGGCGATGGCGGCGCAAGGCATCGCGTCACGTCATGTGGCGTCACGCACGCGATGTGGCGTCACGGCGGCGTGGGGCGTGTGCGCCTCCGGAAGCTTACTTAAGGGGTTGTGTGGGGCAGGATGGGGGAGGTGAGGGCCGGCGCCTCTTGTGTGCCGCGGACACCGCGCGAATGGGACGGTGAAGAGGAAGAGGGTGCAGTCGGGAAAGGTTAAGTTGGAGGAGGAGGAAGATAATGGGGAGGGTAGCGAGGAGGTTGGCTACGTGATGTACAGGTACTGCAGTACTGGCCCTCCCGGGAAGGCCGCTGCACGCCCCGTGGGTAGAGAAGGAAAGGCTGGGCGGGTCGGCGGGAGACGCCTGAGCTAACGAGGGGAGCATCAGTGCCGCAGCCTCCAGCCGTTCCTATCTTAGGGCGACAGCTGGAGCAGAAGGCCTTAGGATGTAATAGGGTGGGTAGCCGGTGACCGAAAGCCAGCAGTATCCCCCTACTGCGCAAATTCAAGTCACAGTGTTGTGGCCGTGACATTCTTGAGGGCTGGTGACTGTCAAATTTCCTCTCTCAAGTTCGGCCTTACGACTGCATTTTGATGCGGTTACACGTGTCAAGGTCTTATAATGACAAGACGAGGAGGAATGGGTTTAAACTGGAAAAGGGGAGATTCAGACTAGATGTTTGGAAGAAGCTCTCTGCAATGAGGGTGGTGAGACGCTGGCACAGGTTGCCCAGGGAGGCTGTGGCCGCTCCCTCCCTGGAGGTGTTCAAGGCCGGGTTGGGTAAGGCCTTGAGCAACCTGTTCTAGTGGGAAGTGTCCCTGCTTATGGTAGGGGGGTTGGGTCTTTGAGGTCCCTTTCAACCTAAACCATTCTATCATTCTATAGATATTAGAATATCGATATAGATATTGATTCTATGTCACTGCCAGTTTTATTGTGCTGGTCTGTGTTACAGACAATAACACAGTAACCTTTGGAAGCAAGGATGTGTTGCTGGATGTAGGTTTGTGCATGTAGTGGTTTGAGTAACATTTTGTGCTTTTTAGAAGCATTGAAAAGATAAAACCATGTGTTTACAGGGACAGGGAGGAATGGGCAGATATTGAACCTGTCCCTCAAAACGATGGCCCAAATCCCGTTGTTCAGATCATCTACAGTGAAAAATGTAAGTTTTAAATATGTTCTGCTCTGAAAACTTCAGGCATCAGATACATTCATGTCTTTTCTTAGTGTTGTTAAAGCAAAACAATGTTACAGATAATATCTTTTCTAGAGTAGCACTATGGAAAAATTAACATTTATTGGTTAGTGGTGGTAGTGTGTGAAACTTTCACGAAGCATCACTGAAGCCTTATCTTCATCTGACATGTTCCTATTCAGTTTTATTTCAAATTGATAGGGCTTAAGAGGTAATACAACAGTCTGATTCATACAGCTAGGCATTTCTGGCCCGTAAGTGCAAGAGTCCCATTTCTGGAGGTGTTCAAGAGAAGACTGGATGAGGCACTTAGTGCATGATCTAGTTAATTCCTTAGGGCTGGGTGATAGGTTTGACTGGATGAGCTTGAAGGTCTCTTCCAACCAGATTGATTCTGATTCTGTGAGAGACTTGAGAACCTGCTGCATCTGGAGAAGCAGTGTGGGTGAGAATCAGAGAACTTTCCTGTCTGTCATTAGGATGGTGTCTTTTAAAGATATTTTAATGGTGCTAGCATCATTTAGAGGTTTTATTCAGCAGTGCTGTCAGAGCAATATGTAGCTGTCATTTTAAAGAGCTAAATTTAAAGTACACAAAACAGGAAGTAACTTTTAAAGAGTTATTAACCTTACCCCCTAATCAGTCCACTGTCTCATAGCATTGGATAAGATGCTGTTATCTATTTAGTTCGAGATGTCTATGATTACTTCCGGGCTGTTCTGCAGCGGGATGAGAGAAGCGAAAGAGCTTTCAAGTTAACAGCAGATGCCATTGAGTTAAATGCTGCAAACTACACAGTTTGGTAAGTGATAATCTTGGGATTATTTCTGTCATTTGGTTTGACTTCCACCCTTTTATGTCTTTTAATAATTTTGTTAGTCTAATCAAGGCATGACTGGCTGAGTTAACGTGGAAGAATAGTGTAGACCTCCACTGAACTTCTAAAGAAAGCCTATGTTCAGTGTTTTCTGTATCTCTTTTTGAATCAGTGGTTTTCATTCATTTGGCTTTGAGATGTTATCAATCAATGCAGAAATATTCACACAAAAAAGGCCCCAAACCTTTTCTGTTTAAAATTAGAGAACCTACCTGATAATGTGGGCCTTGACAAATGCTGACGATGCCCTCAGCTGACAGGCATAGAAGCGTGATAACTGCTACTTGCTGCTGAATAATAATGAAATAGTGTACTGTAGAAGATCTGTCTGTGAGAGTTGGGGCTCTTCAACCCAGAGAAGGCTTCCAGGACATCTTGGAGAGGCCTTCCAGTAGCTGAAGGGGGCTTCAGAAGGGCTGGGATGGGACTATTGACAAAGTCTTGTAATGACAGGACAAAGTGGAATGGGTTTAAACTGGCAGGGGGGAGATTTAAACTGGATGTTAGGAAGAAGCTCTCTGCAGTGAGGATGGTGAGACACTGGCACAGGTTGCCCAGGGAGGCTGTGGCTGCTCCCTGCCTGGAGGTGTTCAAGGCCAGGCTGGATGAGGCCTTGAGCAACCTGTTCTAGTGGGAGGTGTCCCTGTCTGTGTCGGGGAGTTGGAACTGGATGATCTTTGAGGTCCCTTCCAACCTAAACTGTTCTATAATCTGTCAGGATCAGTTAGGTAATGATGAAACAGTGAGTTTCTGATGCTCAGAATGCAACCATTAATTTCATGAATGCTAACAAGTACCTCTTGTATGTTGTTTTTTCCACTAACTTGCACAGAGTTGAAAAGTCCACATTTTTAAATTTCAGTGATGACAGGACTAGTGCAAGTAGGAGGAGGTTAATCTGAAACAGGATTGCTGTGATTTTAGGTAACATATTGCTTTAAACCAGTTACATTCCAATTGTCCCTTGTTCGATAGTTGTAACAGAAACAGAAGTGTGTTCTTACACTCATTTAAAGTCAGTGCTAATTAGAATTGTGAACAAAGCTTCTTCTGTCTTCTCCTCTGACTTCTGGGACAGATATGTTGCGGTGTTTGAATGCCTGACTTTTTTTCACACAGGCATTTCCGGAGAGTTCTGCTGCAGTCTTTGGGAAAGGATCTCCATGAGGAACTGAAGTATATTACAGCTATAATTGAAGATCAGCCAAAGAACTACCAAGTCTGGTAAAATCATGTTTGCTCTTCAGTTCCTAAGATTTTTGCATGTAGTTTTTGTTTTGTAAACTGTCAAGAGTTGATCCTGGAAGGTAAAGAGTTGGTCCCTGCATCTAGTGCAGTGACAGTAGTGGAGGAGTTAAGTGGAGTAACACTGGTGTCAGTGCTCAAGTCCTCTTTAGCAGTTTTGTTCTAAAGACATTATTATGACAAAAAGGTTTTGTTTTCCTCTGATTTCAACTTCTGAAGTGTCAAAGTAAGTCTGACAGGTTAAAAAAAATAACTTGTGAAAAGGCAAACAAAGAGACACATATAAATAGTATTTTTTTGGGTTTTATTTGTTCCTTGAGTTTGGGTACCTATCATTGGGGTTTTCCCAAGTGAATGAGAATAGCCAAAACAACACCACTGTTATTGCTAGAGAGATTATTTAGAATCATTGACATTGGAAAAGACCTCTAAGATCAAGTTCAACCTTCTATGCAGCACTTCCATGACCACTAGACCATGTCTCAAAATGCCATATTACTATTTTTTTTAACATCTCCAGGGGCAATAACTCCATCATGTCTGGGGGCAGCCTGTGCCTCACCACTCTTTCAGTAAAGAAGTTCTTCCTGTTATCCAATGTAAGCCTCCCCTGGTTTAGCTTGAAGCCATTACCTCTTGTCCTTGTTCTTTAGGAGAAGAGACTAACTACAGCCTCCTTTCAGGTAGCTGCAAAGACCACCAAGGCCTCCTTTCAGGTAGCTGCAAAGACCACCAAGGCCTCTTTCAGCCTCCTCTTCTGCAGGTTAAACCATCCCAGCTCCCTCAGCCTCTGGTTGTAAGACATGCTCTCCAAACCCTTCACAAGCTATCTTGCCCTTCTCTGTACCCACTTCTTACACTGCAGTGCCCAACACTGGATGCAGTATTCAAGATGCAGTGTTGTCAGTGCTTAGTGCAGGGGCACGATCACTCCCCTGCTGCTGCTGGCCATGCCATTTCTGATACAGGCCAGGATGCTACTGGCCCTTCTAGCCCTCTGAACTTGTGTTGAACTGGCTTGTGTTCAGCCACCTGTCAGCCAACACCTCCCGGTCCTTCTCTGCCAGGCAGCTTTCCAGGCACTCATCCCTAAGCCTATAACATTGCACTGTACTAGAAGGTTTTATTCTGCTACATGTCAAAATGGAAGTATTTCCTCAAGTAACATTTCCTCAAGTAAACATAATCTGTTAAAAAGGAGGTGGTTGGCCACCTATGTGTGTGTAGTTAGAATTTCACAGAATCATAGAATCAACCAGATTGGAAGAGACCACCAAGATCATCCAGTCCAACCTGGCACCCAGCCCTGTCCAATCAACTAGACCATGGCACTAAGTGCCTCATCCGGTCTTTTCTTCAACACCTTCAGGGATGGCAACTCCACCACCTGCTTGGGCAGCCCATTCCAATACCAATCACTCTCTCTGTGAAGAACTTCCTCCTAACATCCAGCCTAGACCTCCCCTGGCACAACTTGAGACTGTGTCCCCTTGTTCTGTTGCTGGTTGCCTGGCAGAAGAGACCAACCCTGGCCAAGAGGCCAACCTCACCTGGCTACAGCCTCCCTTCAGGTAGTTGTAGACAACAATGAGGTCACCCCTGAGCCTCCTCTTCTCCAGGCTGCACACCCCCAGCTCCCACAGCATCTCTTCACAGGGTTGTACTCCAGGCCTCTCACTAGCTTCATTGCCCTCCTCTGGACACGTTTCAGTATCTCAACATCTCTCTTGAATTGAGGGGCCCAGAACTGGACACAGTACTCAAAGTGTGGCCTGACCAGTATTTGCTGTAGTAGAAGTATTTGCTGGACTTGAGTAATGCGTGTGACTCTGTCCCACATGATATCTGGATCATCAAACTAGAAGAACATAAACTTGATGAGTGGAGCACTCGTTGGATAAGAAATTGGCTGGATGTTCCCATGCAGAGAGTTGTGATCAAGGGCACAATATCTCCACCTGGAGACCACTGACAAATGGCGTCCCACAGAGGTCAGTGCTGGCACCAGTGCTGTTTGACATCTTTGTCAGTGACATGGACAGAGGAATTGAGTGCACCCTCAGCAAGTCTGCAGATGAAACCAAGCTGTGTGCCACAGTTAACTTGCTAGGGCAGGGATCCATCCAGAGGGACCTGGACAGGCTGGAGAGGTGGGCTTAGGCCAACCTCATTCAACAAGGCCAAGTGCAAGGTCCTACACTTGGGTTGGTACAATCCTAAGCACAGCTCCAGAATGGGTGGTGAAGGGCTGAAAGCAGCCCTGAGGAAAAGAATCTAAGAGTCTGGGTTGATTAAAAGCTCAGCATGAACCAGTAGTGTGAGTGCAGCTCAGACAGCAACCCTGTGTTGGGCTGCAGCAAGAGCAGTGTGGCCAGCAGTGCAAAGAAGGGGATTCTATCCCTTTACTCTGCTCTCCTGAAATCCACCCCGTGGAGTACTGTGTACAGTTCTGGAGCCCC
>WAAF01010236.1:823-13774 GCA_013400475.1 Tricholaema leucomelas | reverse complement strand
CCCCCTGTGTGGGCTCCTCAGGACTCCAACCCCCTGACTGCTCATCCCCCTGGGGTTGTCCCCTGCTGCCACCAGCTCAGGATGCCTTAAACCAAGCAGGGAAACTGAGGCACAAGTGCTGCTGGCATCTTTTCTAGCCAATCTTGCTGCTGGAATGGGTTGGGATAGGAAGAAAGAATCCACCTTAAACCTCCTCTCTAGTGCTAAGCTGCTGAGGAAACTGTTCCTTGGCTCCCCTCTCTTGTCCCCAGGGCTTCTTGGGCTCCATCTGAACTTTGAGATGGAGAAATTGGTCTTTTGGAGGGGTTTCAGAGGGCACCAGCACCCCTAGGGCATGCTGGGCATGGAGAAATGGGTCTGTGGGGGTGTTTCAGAAGGCATCAGCACCCCTAGGGCATGCTGGGCATGGAGAAATAGGGTCTGTGGGGGTGTTTCAGAGGGCACAAGCACCCCTAGGGCATGCTGGGCATGGAGAAATGGGTCTGTGGGGGGGTTTCAGAGGGCACCAGCACCCCTGGGGCGTGCTGGGCATGGAGAAATGGGTCTGTGGGGGGGTTTCAGAGGGCACCAGCACCCCTGGGGCGTGCTGGGCATGGAGAAATGGGTCTGTGGGGGGGTTTCAGAGGGCACCAGCACCCCTGGGGCGTGCTGGGCATGGAGAAATGGGTCTGTGGGGGGGTTTCAGAGGGCACCAGCACCCCTGGGGCGTGCTGGGCATGGAGAAATGGGTCTGTGGGGGGGTTTCAGAGGGCACCAGCACCCCTGGGGCGTGCTGGGCATGGAGAAATGGGTCTGTGGGGGGGTTTCAGAGGGCACCAGCACCCCTGGGATGTGCTGGGCATGGAGTCTTGGGTGTGTGGGGGTGTTTTAGAGGGCACCAGCACCCCTAGGGCACGCTGGGCAGGGAGAAATGGGTCTGTGGGGGTGTTTCAGAAGGCATCAGCACCCCTAGGGCATGCTGGGCATGGAGAAATAGGGTCTGTGGGGGTGTTTCAGAGGGCACCAGCACCCCTGGGATGTGCTGGGCATGGAGAATTGGGTCTGTGGGGGTGTTTCAGAGGGCACCAGCACCCCTAGGGCATGCTGGGCATGGAGAAATGGGTCTGTGGGGGTGGTTCAGAGGGCATCAGCACCCCTAGGGCATGCTGGGCATGGAGAAATGGGTCTGTGGGGGTGGTTCAGAGGGCATCAGCACCCCTAGGGCATGCTGGGCATGGAGAAATGGGTCTGTGGGGGTGGTTCAGAGGGCATCAGCACCCCTAGGGCATGCTGGGCATGGAGAAATGGGTCTGTGGGGGTGGTTCAGAGGGCATCAGCACCCCTAGGGCATGCTGGGCATGGAGAAATGGGTCTGTGGGGGTGGTTCAGAGGGCATCAGCACCCCTAGGGCATGCTGGGCATGGAGAAATGGGTCTGTGGGGGTGGTTCAGAGGGCATCAGCACCCCTAGGGCATGCTGGGCATGGAGAAATGGGTCTGTGGGGGTGGTTCAGAGGGCATCAGCACCCCTAGGGCATGCTGGGCATGGAGAAATGGGTCTGTGGGGGTGGTTCAGAGGGCATCAGCACCCCTAGGGCATGCTGGGCATGGAGAAATGGGTCTGTGGGGGTGGTTCAGAGGGCATCAGCACCCCTAGGGCATGCTGGGCATGGAGAAATGGGTCTGTGGGGGTGGTTCAGAGGGCATCAGCACCCCTAGGGCATGCTGGGCATGGAGAAATGGGTCTGTGGGGGTGGTTCAGAGGGCATCAGCACCCCTAGGGCATGCTGGGCATGGAGAAATGGGTCTGTGGGGGTGGTTCAGAGGGCATCAGCACCCCTAGGGCATGCTGGGCATGGAGAAATGGGTCTGCGGGGGTGTTTCAGAGGGCACCAGCACCCCTGGGATGTGCTGGGCATGGAGTCTTGGGTGTGTGGGGGTGTTTTAGAGGGCACCAGCACCCCTAGGGCATGCTGGGCATGTCCCCTGGGGCATTTCACAGGGCACCAGCACCCCTGGGATGTGCCAGGCTCAACATTTTCGAGGCAAGCCCTCGGTGCCACCCCTCTGCTGGGTACCTCCTGCCCCTTCCTGCCCTCACCCTCTGCTCCCTTCCTCGACAGAGACAGCAGCAAGCTGAGCAGCATCTCCAAGAGGGCAGCAGCCTCCAACATCGACTACTCAGAGCTGCTGCAGCACTTTGAGAAGGTCCAGAACAAGCACCTGGAAGCTCGGCACCAGCGAGCCGGGAGGGCAGAGCAGCTGGACAGGAGGGGAGTCCTCTGAGCCTGCCCCCTGCTGCTGCTGCTGCTGCTGCTGCTGCTGCTTGGGCAGCCACCAGGGCCACCACGTGGACCATGCCTACCGGTTGCTGGCCACCGGGAGGACCTGCTGAGTTCCCTGGCAGAGGGAGCTGGGCACTGGAGTTGGGGTTTTTTTTTGTCCCCTCCTCTTGCTCTGCCTGGGTGGTGGTGGTGGTGGTGGGGGTGGCACCACTGCTCCTTCCCCAAAGCTGTGCCCAGCTTTTGGGGATGGGTTGCAGGAGGAGAGGGCCAGAGGGAAGCTTCCTCTTGCAGTCAAGGCAAGGAGACTCCCCTTTTGCTTTGCCTAATGCCTTCCCCGTGACTGTCAGCTGAGTGCCCAACCTCCTGCCAGCCAGACCGGAGGGGAAGGGAAGTCAGGAGCAAGCCCTGGCTTCCTGCCCTGCCAAACAAGCCCACGGTGGGGGGGGGCACACACACACCATCGGCCACTTCTCCCCACCTTCCAGCTTCCAAGCTGTGCTGGAGCCTGCTGAGAGCCTCTCTCCCCCCCCGCCAAGAGACTCACAGACCACGCTGGGTGCCCTCCTTGCATCCCCACACCCTCCCTGAGCCCCACAGGCACTGGCACAGCCTTAACCATCCACCTTCCCAGGCTGGTAGCAGGGCACAAGGTACAGGGGGTGGTGAAGAGACCTCTCCTCACAGCCATCCCCCCCCCAGCCTCAATTCTTTGTTCCTGGGTGAAGCTCCCCTGTGATAAAATAAACGAGCAATGCAGAACAGCCCTTTCCTGCTACCTCCCCAGTCTGGATCTGCTTCCCAGCAAAGGCAGGAAGGAGATCCCAGGATCACAGGATGTGAGGGCTTGGAAAAGACCTCTGGAGATCTTCGGGACCAACCCCCACCCCTCCCCTTGCCCTGCATGAGCAGGAGGACAGAGAGCATCACCCTCAACCATCCTCCCCCACCCCCTGCCTTTGGCTTGGCCCAGCCCTGCCACGTTGCTCTCCAGTGAGCTGAGCTTTCTCCCTCCTGCTTCTTCTCCTTCTTCCCAGCAGGAGAAAAAAGCCAACCCAGCTCCCAAATTCCTCCAGGCCACGGTCACCAAACCGCAGGGCAGTGACAGGCATTTTCCTGGCGCTGCCTTCACCCTCATCCCAAAGCACCCAGGGCAGCACTAAGCTACTGCTGCCGGATGGTTTGGGGGGGGTGGGGGGAGGATAGGGAAGGGTTCTCCACTGCACCCCTCACCTGATCAAAGAGGAGGAGGAGTTGATGGAGTTGTTGGAGGGGGGGGTGGGGGTTTTATTGGCTGTTTACAGCAGAGCCAAAACTCTGGCAGTAGGTTTCCCCACACACACACACTTCAAGCAGCCCTGCTCCAGAGCTGCCTTTGGCTGGGATAAAGACATTCCTCTCATTCCCGGGAAAGGGCTTTCCAGAGCCGGTCACGGCGGGTTAAATTTAACAAGGCAAGCCTGGGAGATGGGCGAGCAGCTTCCTAAAAGCCACCGTGCGCTCGGTGTGCTTGGCAGGAGGATGCTTCTTGCCCGTTCCTCAGCTCCGGAACGCTGCTGAGGCAGCGCCAGGTGTGGGTCAGGAGCTTCTGCCAACCGCCTGGGGAGAGAGGACTCTGCCCGCGGTCCCTGCTGGGCTCCCCTGCTGCTTCCACGTCCTGGGCGGGGGGGGAGTTAGAGGGAGAAATTCCAGCCCAGCTGAGCAGCCCAGCTGTAATCGTTTCCTTATGGGGGGCTCTTGACCAGCCCTAGCCAGAGAATGGCTGGTGGGAGTGTGGGGGGGGTCGCTTTAGTGGCTGGGAGAGGAGGGGGGAGCGATAAACAACTGAGGTTGATGAGCTCTGAGCCCCAGCTGAGCATCGTTTCACCGTGAGGTGCAATGAGATTCCAGCAGGGCAGTCCCAGATGGGTGACTCTTGACCAGCCCTAGCCAGAGAATGGCTGGTGGGAGTGTGGGGGGGGTCGCTGTAGTGGCTGAGAGAGGAGGGGGGGGCGATAAACAACTGAGGTTGATGAGCTCTGAGCCCCAGCTGAGCATCGTTTCACCGTGAGGTGCAATGAGATTCCAGCAGGGCAGCCCCAGATGGGTGGTTCTTGACCAGCCCTAGCCAGAGCATGGCTGGTGGGAGTGGAGGGGAGGGGGGAGCGATAAACAGCTGAGGTTGATGAGCCCTGAGCTCCAGCCGAGCATCGTTTCACCGTGAGGTGCAATGAGATTCCAGCAGGGCAGCCCCAGATGGGTGGTTCTTGACCAGCCCTAGCCAGAGCATGGCTGGGGGGGGGTTGCTTTACTGGCTGGGAGTGTGGGGGGGTCGCTTTAGTGGCTGGGAGAGGAGGGGGGAGCGATAAACAGCTGAGGTTGATGAGCCCTGAGCTCCAGCCGAGCATCGTTTCACCGTGAGGTGCAATGAGATTCCAGCAGGGCTCAGCCCGGCAGGTCCCAAGAGGCTAAGGCTGGGGCCTGGGGAAGGGTTTGTCCGCTGGCGTTTCCCACGGCTCTCCAGCAATCGACTGCCCTAAGATGTCTCAGATCCGCTGGATGCTCACCCCGCAGGGGTGCTGAACTTCAGCTGCACTCAAGTGGTTGCCTGAGGCGCACCTCGACGTGACTCTTCCCAGTGTGAGGAAGGCAGTGGGGGAGGCGCAGAGCTCCTAGGCAGAGGCTGAACAGAGTTCGGCCTGGAGGCAACATCCTCCCCCCCCCCCAACTCCGGAGCTCTGGGGCAGCTCTCAAATATCTCGCAGTGGCCCAAATGTTGACCCCCAACCCCCCAAGAACATGGCTTGGGGCTCCTCGACTGCCCCTGGGAGCAAATCCCTGGCAGTCCAGTGGGACTGCACCTCAGTTCCAGCATCTCTAAGCATCCCTTAGGGGTCACTGCACAGCATCGCTGTGGTTCCTGGAGCTGCACCCCTGCGCTTCCTGGAGCCACATCCTTGAGGATCCTGAAGCTGCTCTGTTGAGGTGCCCTGGAGCTGCATCCCTGAGGCTCCTGGAGCTGCACTGCTGAGGTTCCCTGGAGCTACATCCCTGAGGCTCCTGGAGCTGCACTGCTGAGGTTCCCTGGAGCTACATCTTTGAGGCTCTTGGAGCTGTATCCCTGAGGCTCCTGGAGCTGCACTGCTGAGGTTCCCTGGAGCTGTATCCCTGAGGCTCCTGGAGCTGCACTGCTGAGGTTCCCTGGAGCTGTATCCCTGAGGCTCCTGGAGCTGCACTGCTGAGGTTCCCTGGAGCTGCATCCCTGAAGCTCCTGGAGCTGTATCCCTGAGGCTCCTGGAGCTGCACTGCTGAGGTTCCCTGGAGCTGTATCCCTGAGGCTCCCGGAGCTGCAGCCCTGGAGCTCACAGCCCTGCGTCCCTGGTGCTCCTGGATCCGTACCATCGCGGCTCCCACCACTGAAGCCTTGGGGCTCCCAGAGCTCCCCCACGACGCCCTCCCCCCAGTTCCCATCTCCTCCCGGTTACATCTCCCGACCCCCGCAGCCCTGTATCCTCGCTCACCCCGACCAGGGGGGAGGTCCCTTCTCCTACCCACCTTCGAGCATTCCCCGGGCTTCCCCCATCTCTCCCCTCCCCAACACCCTCCTCGGCATCCCCACACCCCCCTCCCATCCCCTCCCCACGGCGGGCGGCGCATGTGCCGCGCAACCTCCGCCCCCGCCGCCGCCGCCGCCGCCGCCGCCCCGGGGCCGCCGCTCTCCGTTCGGTTCCTCGCTCCGCTCCCCGGTTCCTCCACGCACCGCGGCGGCCCAGGGGAGGCGGGGGTGGGGGGGTGGCGGCGAGTGGGTTAAGCTCCCCTTTCTCCCCCGTTACTACAACCAGCAGCAGCAGCAGCAGCTCATACCCGGTGAAGGGAAGTGGGGGGGGGAGGCAGGCGATGCTCCGCGCCGCGCCCCGCCCGCTGTGTCCCCCCCGCCGCTGAGCCTGGCCCGACTCGGCGGCCTCCCCCGGCGGCGCCGCCCGCCCCGGGCTGCCGCAGCACCGCGATGGAGACGGCGGAGAAGGAGTGCGGAGCCCTCGGCGGCCTCTTCCAAGCCATCATTAACGACATGAAGGTAAGGACGAAGCTTCCTCCACCCCCCCTCTCCAAGCCCTACCCAGTTAGGTACTGCTGTCGTGACAGCGATTTCCTCACCACCACCTCCCCCCCCCAACCTCCCCCGTCGTCTCCTCCGCCTTCCCGGGAAGCTCCCGCTGCGGGCACTGACCGGCGGGTATCGGGTACCGGCGTTCCGCAGCAGCCCCGAGAGGCTGCTGGCAGCCTCGCAGCAGCCCCGCAGTGGGTGTCGGAGCCCCGCCGAGAGCGTCGGAGCCTGGCACTGGGTGCTAGAGACCCACATCAGCCCCATATTGGGCACCGAGGCACCATTTTGGGCAGCGGACGGCAGGCTGAGGAGCACAGTCCCACGTTAGCCCCGTACCCGTCACTGGGGTTTGCAGCCCCACGCCGGGTACGGTAGCCCCACATTATCCGCTGTCGGCTATCAGAGCCTGGCACTGGCTCTGTCAGAGCCCCACAGTGGGCATCAGACCCCTGAGGTGGGCATCAGACACCCACCCTCCCCTCCTCCCCCCGCGTTGGAGAGCACAGCCCCACATCAGCCCAGCGTCCGTCGCTGGGTATCGCAGCGCCGTAATCCATCATGGGGTATCGGAGCCCCCACAGCAGCTGCCAGAGCCTGGCACCGGGTACCTGAGCCCCTACATCTCGCCCCATAGTGGGCATTGGGAATTTCACCCTCGGGTACTGTAGCCCATGGCCAGCATCGCTGCCCCGCATTGGGCATCACCACCATCACCCCTCCTCCTCCTCCTCCTCTCCCACCTTGGATCTCTTGCTGGACCCACTGAGCTTGGTACCAGCGGAACAAAAAGGTTCCCTCCTGGCTGCCGTTTGCCAGTGCGGGGAAGTGACATCGTCTCCACCCTCCCCGGGAGCAGGATGCTTCCAAAAAAAAGCCTCTTTTTGTTTGTTTCCCTTTAAAAACCCAAAATAAAGACAAGCTGGAGGGGCTGGGGGGAGAGGAGAGGGGAGGGGGGAGGTAGAATTTTGGCCTGGGGGAAGAGGTGGACCAGGCTTCATCTCCAGGGGGAGGGTGGGATGTGGGGGGGTGAAATTCCCACTGCAGGCTCCAGCCTTGGGGTTTAGCTTCAGTCAGTTTTGGGGAGGCAAAAGCTCTCCTCCTCCTCCTCTTCCTCTTCCTCCTTCCTTGCTGCAGCCCAGTCCAGACAATGCTGTCATTGGCAAAGCAGGGGAGGTGGAGGGGGGGGGGGATAAAAAAGCCTTGCTGAGAAGATTAACCCCTTCAAGGGGTGATGGTGGTGGTGGATCCTCTGACTGGCCTCCAGCTCCAGGCTGGGAGGAAAAAGCCTTCAAAGGAAGGAGATCTCAATTCTCCCCAGGATGGTGGGTGCCAGGGCTGCCAGGGAAGGGCATCCCAACCCTCACCAAACACCTTCAACACCTCCCTCCACCTCCCCCTCTCCTGTCTGAGCCCCCAAGGTGGAGGTTTGGGCAAGTTGTGCCTCAGTTTCCCCATTCTCTCCCTGCTGTTGGGAGCGTGGTTGGCCAGGGAGCCCCCTCACTGTGGCATCAGGGCACAGAGGGAACCTAACTGGCTCTGGTTTTGTGCCAGAAGAGGGGAAGATGAGACAAAAAAGGAATGAAACAGGAGGGGAAATCCCTGCCACGCTCAGCTTGGACCCTGCACAGCCCCATCCCAGCCCTGCTGGCCCTTAAAGGTGCCATTGTCCCCATCCCTGTGCCATGTGGGTATCCTGGCACTGGGAGATGGGTTAAAAATGCTGCTCTTGTCCCAAGAGCCTTCAACAGCCACAATGTGCCCAGGGGCCCCCAGCTGAGACCTCTGCCCTGGGCATGAGGGCAAAGGGAACTGATTTTGGTGGCATTTTGGCACCCTTGGGCCGGTGCAGGAGAGGAGGTAGGCAGCAAAAGCCTGTCCCCAAGAAGGTGGTGTCCCCAGGTTGGCAGTGCCCCCCAGGCTGGCTTCATTCCTGTTGCCTCTCCTCCAGCATGCTCAGCGTCCCTGGGTGACCTTGGCATGTCCTTGTCCCTCTGGTCCTCATCCCCATCCTCCTCCTGCCTGACACTGCAGGGGGGCTTGGAGCAATCACAACCTGTGCCCTCATTTGGGGGGGTACCCTCTGCTCACCCTGCCTGGCAGACCCAAGGGACAGTGACCCTGGGGTGGTGGCCCATACCCTCTGGCAGTGGGACCCGGAGCCGAGGTGCTGCCACCTGTGCCAAGTGAGGTGGCATCAAGAAACTCCTTATTTGCTGACTCATGAGGAAATTGAGGCTTCTGTGGTGCCCCAAAAAGCAATGCTGGGCACCCCCCACCATAACCCTGTGCCCAGAGGTGCCACCAAGCTGGGCTCGTGGAGATGTGTGGTCACCTGTGTCCTGCAAAACCAGCTCCGGTGTCCCTGTCCCAGTGGCCACCCCAGGAGGAGTTTGCAAGCCCTCAGCTTTGCCATCAGATGGTGGCACCAGGATGGCCTCACCAGGATAGTGGTGGCACCAGGACTGGCTTCTCTGGGGTGGTTTTGCTGGCATGGCACCAGGATGGTCACACTGGGATGGTGGCAGCAGGACTGGAATCTTCAGGATGGCTTTGCTGAGATGGCACCTGGATAGCCTCACCAGGATGGTGGCAGCAGGACTGGCTGTGCCAGGCTGGCACTGGGATGGCCTCACCAGGATGGTGGCACTGAGACTGATCTAACTGGGATAGCCTTGCTGGGATAGTGGCACTGAGACCAGCCTCGTTGGGATGGCATCAGGATGGTGGCAGCAGGACTGGCTGTGCCAGGCTGGCACTGGAATGGCCTCACCAGGATGGTGGCACTGGAATGGCCTCACCAAGATGGTGGCACTGGGACTGACCTCACTGGGATGGTTTTGCTGGGATAGTGGCACTGAGACAAGCCCCACTGGGATGGCACCAGGATGGCACTGGGATGGCCATGCCAGGATGGTGGCACTGGGACAGCCTTGCTGGGATAATGGCACTGAGACCAGCCTCACTGGGATGGCACCAGGATGACACTGGGATGGCCTCACCAAGATGGTGGCACTGGGACTGACCTCGCTGGGATGGCTTTGCGGGGGTAGTGGCACTGAGACCAGCCTCACTGGGATGGCACCAGGATGACACTGGGATGGCCTCACCAAGATGGTGGCACTGGGACTGACCTCACTGGGATGGTTCCGCTGGGATAGTGGCACTGAGACAAGCCCCACTGGGATGGCACCAGGATGGCACTGGGATGGCCTCACCAGGATGGTGGCACTGAGACTGATCTAACTGGGATAGCCTTGCTGGGATAGTGGCACTGAGACCAGCCTCACTGGGCTGACCTCACCAGGATGGTGGCACCAGGACTGCCTGTGCCAGGCTGGCACTGGGATGGCCTTGCCAAGACTGTGCCAGGATTAACCTCACCAGGACAACTTGCTGGGATGGAGGCACTTGGATTAGCCTCGCTGGGATGGCATCATGACTGGCCTCATTGAGATGGCACTGGAGCTGGCATTACTGGGACTGGCCTCACTAGGATGGCACTGAGATGGCCTCATTGCAATGGTGGCACCAGGACAGCCCTGGGATGGCCTCGTTGGGCCAATGGCACTGAGACAGCCCCGGGATGACCTCCTTGGGATGGTGGCAAGGGGACAGCACTGGGATCACCTCCCAACGAGGGCACTCAAACTGGACTTGCTGGGAATGGCATCAGGATGATTTAGGCCATCCCTGGGGCGACCTCACCAGGATGGCACTGGCATGGCCTCCCCAGCACCTGTGACCTGTCCCTGTCCCCCACACCACTGCACCATTCAGGGCTGGGAGGACCTCAGAGCTCCTTTCCTTGCCCTATCAGGGGCATTGAGGCTGCCCTGTGGGGATGGAGCTCTCTGTGATGGTGCCTTTGGCTCTGCTCTGCTGCTGCTCAGGGTCTCTAAGCTTGCCTGAGCATCAGCTCCTTTCCTGCCCTCAAATATTCCAACCCCTATAAGCTACCTTCACCCCCTCCAAGGAGGAGATTCCTCCCTCCAGGGAAGAGATTCCTCCCTCCAAGGAAGAGATTCCTCCCTCCAAGGAAGAGATTCCCCCCTCCAGGGAAGAGATTCCCCCCTCCAAGGAAGAGATTCCCTCCTCCAAGGAGGAGATTCCCCCCTCCAGGGAAGAGATTCCCTCCTCCAGGGAAGAGATTCCCTCCTCCAAGGAAGAGATTCCCTCCTCCAAGGAAGAGATTCCCTCCTCCAGGGAAGAGATTCCCTCCTCCAAGGAAGAGATTCCCCACTCCAGGGAAGAGATTCCCTCCTCCAAGGAAGAGGTTCCCCCCTCCAGGGAAGAGATTCCCCCCTCCAAGGAAGAGATTCCCTCCTCCAGGGAAGAGATTCCTCCCTCCAAGGAAGAGATTCCCTCCTCCAGGGAAGAGATTCCCCCTTCCAGGGAAGAGATTCCCCCCTCCAAGGAAGAGATTCCCTCCTCCAAGGAGGAGATTCCCCCCTCCAGGGAAGAGATTCCCCCCTCCAAATCCCTGAGCTCCAAAGTTGCACAGCCAGAGGAGAAAGAGTTAAAGCCCAGGAGGGGGAGAACAGAGTTGTGCTTAACCTTTGTGAGCCACCAGAGCGGCCACCTGTGAGCGCTGAGGGCCCCGGTGGGATTTATCCTGCCCAGGAAAAAGGGGGTGCAAGAGGGAGGGGTGAGGGGTTCCAGTTCTTACTGTCTCCTTCCCTCCTTGCAGAGCTCTTACCCCATCTGGGAGGATTTCAACTCGAAGGCCACCAAGCTGCACTCCCAGCTCAGGTGAGTGATGGTCACGGGTGGCACAGACACACACACACACACAGAGGTCACCTTCCCCGTGGGTACATCCCAAGGTGCCCAGCACCTACTGAGCTCCCTCCTTGCTTTCTTTCTCCACCCCAGGACCACGGTGCTGGCCGCAGTTGCCTTCCTGGATGCCTTCCAGAAAGTGGCTGACATGGCCACCAACACCCGAGGTAAAGTCCTCCCTGCCCAGGGTGGCACTGGCTGGGCAGGGAAACGAGTGACCAAGTGCCCCCCTGGGGGAGGGAGGGGGTGTCCCCTTGCCCACGCAGCTGAGCAACAGCTCCACCACCCCTGGACACACATCCACTTTGTCCCCACCCTGAGGAGGAGCATCCTCTGGGAAGCAGGGTGGGAAAGATGAGGTGCAGCTGAAGTCGGGGATGGGCACCACATCGGGGGGAGGGGGGACACTGCTCCACACCCAGCACCCACGGAGCATCTTCTGGTGGTGGGGCCGGTTTTGGGGGTGATGCAGTCCCACGCTGTGGTTATCTACACGGGAGGGACCCCACGGGTGCATTTGGGAGGAGCTGGGGGACCCGAGGGTCTCTGAGGAGGGAGATGGAGGACCCCACACTCAACTGCTCACTGAGGACAAAGCCCAACCCTATGTGGAAGTGACACCAAAGGTGCAGGTCTGCTGGGGAGGGGTAGGGAGGGGCTGGCACCTCGGACCCCTGGACTCTCTCCGGGTGCCCGCTGGTGGCAAGGAGCCGCTTCCTACCGCTCAGCTTCTGCCAAGCAGATGGTCCCAGGCTGGTCCGCAGACTGGCGGCATCCAGGCCATCTGGAGCTGCGCGGGGAGGAGGAGGAGGAGGAGGAGGAGGAGGAGGAGGAGGAGGCAGCAGCTTGAGCTGGGATCAGCTTTGCCTCCAAACCCACTGGCCCACTGCACTGGGTGGAGGATTAGGGCTCCCCCCAGCTCCAGCCCTGGCAGTGAAGGAGAAGAGGGCACAGGCAGAGAGAGGGCAGCAGCTGGTGACCAGCACTTGGGCCACCCGTGGGCATNGGGGGGGGGGGGGGGGAGGTGCACGAGTGGCAGCGTGGGGAAACTGAGGCAGGACATGAAGCGGGGGTGGGTGGGGGGGGGACTGCCCGCCTGGCACGCAGCACGTGAGCACGCCAGGAATCGGCTTAGGAACAGCAGGAGCTGGGATAAGAGCATTAGGAGCAGGATTAGGAGGGAAACTCCCAGCCCAGGAGGGAGAAGACCCAGACCCTCTGCCCACTGGCTTCCCTGTGCCCGCAGTGCTCTGGGGCTTGCGGAGGGAGGGGGGCGCCCGAAATTCCTGCGCAGGGTGGGAGGTGTCTGTTAGAGAGGAGGCAGAAGCAATCCTGCCTCAGCCTGCGGGCAGGGAGCTGCGGGCAGGGAGCTGCGGGCAGGGAGCTGCGGGCAGGGAGCTGCGGGCAGGGAGCTGCGGGCGCTGCTTTCCCGGCGGCTCTGCCGCCAACACTGCCACCTTGTGGCCGTCCGTAGGGTGCGCAGGTAACAGCTCAGCAGGGGAGGCTGCTGGGGGCTGGCGTCCTCCTCGGAGGATCAGACCCGGAGGTGAGGGACGCTGCCAGCTGCCTGGCATAGTGCCAGGGAGGAAAGCTGATCCTGGAGCCATTTGCATGCCTGGGCTGGCTGTACAGAACCTACCTCCTTTCCTTCTCTTCCTTCCCTTCCTCTTTCCCTCCCTTCCTTTTTTCCTTCCTTCCTCCCTTCCCTCCCTTCCCTCCTTCCTTCCCTCCCTTCCCTCCTTCCTTCCCCCCTTCCTCCCTTCCCCCCTTCCTTCCTTCCTTCCTTCCCCCCTTCCTTCCTTCCTTCCTTCCCCCCTTCCTTCCTTCC
>WAAF01010235.1:0-25966 GCA_013400475.1 Tricholaema leucomelas | reverse complement strand
AAAAAAGAATCAGGGAAAAAAAAGAACCAGAGAAAAAAACACACAGAAAAAAAAAAGAGAAAAAAAAAGAAACAGGAAAAAACCAGAGATAAAACCACACAGAATAAAAAAAACAAACAGGGAAAAAAAAACCCAGAGAAAAAAACACACAGGAAAAAAGAAAGACTGAGATGATCCTGGTGGTCCTCTCAACCACAGCGATTCATAGTGATCAGATGTGGTGCTGAGGGATTTGGTTTAGTCAAGGA
This sequence comes from Tricholaema leucomelas, assembly GCA_013400475.1. Taxonomy (NCBI): domain Eukaryota; kingdom Metazoa; phylum Chordata; class Aves; order Piciformes; family Lybiidae; genus Tricholaema lacrymosa; species Tricholaema leucomelas. The sequence continues at coordinate 25,718 of WAAF01010235.1, read as the reverse complement.
CTTGTCAGTGTGAAACTAATGATTGGACTCAGTGAGCTTGAAGGGCTTTTCCCATCTCAGAAACGCTGTGAGTCTGTGATTGCTTCTGTGAGTTATGTCCCAGGTCAGGGTGGATCTCTCCCCGCTGTAGAATAAACTCACTGCAGCAGAAGCAGCAAGGGGAAGGTCCAAGCTGTGCTGCCAGACATAAAGCTCTTGATGCTCCAGTGAAGTTAGATTAACTTATCCATTGTTGCCATTATATGGCCTGTCCCTGGAATATTCACCTCTGCACTCAGAGCTTCCACTTCTGAGTTCCTCTGTTCTCAATATTTTTATGTCTGAGCTAGATTTCTAGCTCAAACTGACACAGGTTGGAAGGGACCTCCAAAGGTCCCCACTCCCAAAGTCCTCTCTGACTGAATCCACATTGTCACTCTTTCATAAATCAATGGGTCTTGGAATGGGTTGGGTTGGAAAGGACCTCCAGAAGTCCCCCCTCCCAAAGTCCTCTCTGATTGACTCCACAGCCTCCATCACTCTTTTCACAGAGCAGTGGATCCCAGGATCCAACCTCCAAAGGTTCCCCCCCATTCAAAGTTCTAGACTCAACCCAGACTGACTCCCCTTTCTCCATCACTCTTTCATAGCTTCATTTATGGAATGGGTTTGGTTGGAAGGGACCTCCAAAGATCCTCCTTCCCAAAGTCCTCTCTGATTGACTCCACAGCCTCCATCACTCTTTTCACAGAGCAGTGGATCCCAGGATCCAACCTCCAAAGGTTCCCCCCCATTCAAAGTTCTAGACTCAACCCAGACTGACTCCACTTTCTCCATCACTCTTTCATAGCTTCATTCATGGAATGGGTTTGGTTGGAAGGGACCTCCAAAGATCCTCCTTCCCAAAGTCCTCTCTGATTGACTCCACATCCTCCATCACTCTGTCACAGATCAATGGATCCCAGAATGGGTTGGGTTGGAAGTGACCTCCAAAAGTCCCCCCTCCCAAAGTCTGTTTGACTCCACATCCTCCATCACTCTTTTGTAGATCAATGGATCCTGCAATGGGTTGGGTTGGAAGGGACCTCTAAAGGTCCCTCCCTGCAAAGTTCTAGATTCAGCCCAGTCTGATTGACTCCACATCCTCCATCACTCTTTCATAGCTTCATTTGTAGATGGGTTAGGTTGGAAGGGACCTCTAAAGGTCTCCCCTCCCAAGGTCCCCTCTGATTGGCTTCACATCCTCCTTCCACCTTTCATAGATTCATTCATGGAATGGGTTTGGTTGGAAGGGAGCTCCAAAGATCCTCCCCCCAGCAAGGTTCTAGACTCGGTCCTGTCTAATTAACTCCACATCTTCCATCACACTTTTGTGGACTCATTCATGGAATGGGTTGAGAGAGTTGGGGTTGTTCGGCCTGGAGAAGAGAAGGCTCCAGGGAGACCTTAAAGCAGCCTTCCAGTACCTGAGAGGGGCTGCAGGAGAGCTGGGGAGGGACTTCTGACAAGTGCTGGGAGTGGCAGGATGAGGGACAGTGGTTTAAAACTGGAGCAGGGTAGCTTTAGGTTGGACACCAGGAGGACGTTCTGCACAATAAGGGTAGTGAAACCCTTGTCCAGAGAGGTCATGGAGGCCTCATCCCTTTGCCACACGTGGAGGTAATATCCTGATACCCACCAAGAGCCATCTTGAGGGGGGCATTTGCTGAGTGGCTTTGGTGGTTTTGCTTTGTGTTTTTCAGACCTTTAGCTCCCAGGACTAGAGGTGGGACCTGCTCCTCCTCCTCCCTGCAGGTCCATGCCTCTTCCACTGCAACAGGTTGACCAGAGAGGTTGTGGCTGCCCCCTCCCTGGAGGTGTTCAAGGCCAGGCTGGATGAGACCTTGAGCAACTTGGGCTAGTGGGAGGTGTCCCTGCCCATGGCAGGGGGTTGGAACTCGATGGTTTCTAAGATCTCTTCCAACCCGTTCTGTGATTCCCAGCCCTCCCCCAGGGTACAGAAGGCCTCTCCAGCAGCACTGAGGATGCTTTTGGAAGTCTTTATTGCAGGAACCCATCGGTGGTGGTGCTGGTGAGAAGCAGCAGGCTTGGGGACATCTTCCTCTCCAGGTGCAAGGAGAAACATCCACCTGCAGAGCATCCTCCAGCCCTGTTCCTTCTTGCTCCATTTTGAGCTCCTGCTTCCCCACGTGGCCCACAGAGCTCAGCCACACTTTCCCAGCCCCATAGCTCCCCTTTTCCATCATCTGTGACCAGAGAAGTGATCCCTGATGCCAGATCTCCACCCTGGCTGCTCAGCTCTGGGCAGCTAACCCAAGAGGCAGGACCCTGCGGCACACAACGCTCCCAGCTCCGAGCTCACCTGCAGAGTGGAAGAAAGAACCAAAGGGCAGCCCCAGGTAGGGAGCTGGGCAGCAGGCTGGCATGGGGCTGGGGTGGGGGCCGTGTCTTTACCTTGGAGGAGCAGTAGAGAGGAGGTGAGTTGTGGGGGCAGCAGGTGGAGGCGAAGGCAGCTCGCTGCTCCACCAGCTGCCCCAGCAGCTCTGCGCTGGCCGTGGGCAGTGCCTGCCTCAAGCTCTCCTGCAGCCTGCAGAGAGGACACCAGGAGGGTCAGGCAACCATTTAGGTTGGAAAACACTGCAACAGGGTGTGCACAGATGCAGGGGAGGCCACATCCCTGCAGACTCCACGTGGCCCTGGGTAGTCTGCTCTAGTTGGCAGTGTCCCTACTGCCTGCAGGGTGGTGGTGGTGCTGGACAAGATGACCTCGGCAGGGACCCTTCCAACCTGCTGCATTCTGTGCTTCTGTTTGTCCCTCTGCTTTCGTTGCTGCCTCAGCCAGCTTCAAAGCATCTCTAACCACAGAAGCACAGGACTGTTTGGGTTGGAAAAGCCCTCTGAGGCCAACCCTCACCCCAACACCACTGCAGCCTCTAAACCATGTCCCCCCAGGTGCTATGGGCACACCTTTCTACAACACCCCAGAGATGATGATTCCACCACCTCCCTGTGCCAGTGCTTGAAATGGGAAGGGTCCAGGGGTGTCAAACACCCCTCTGCTATTTTGGGGGTGTAGAGGGAGAAGCATGCATGGATGGCAGCAGGAGCGGGGTGGGATGCCCTGCAAGGGCATTTTGCTGCTATTCAGACTCAAACCAACCTTTTATCCTCCATTTGGGCCAAATTTTGACTGGCTCAGATGTTTTTTTGGGAGGAGAGAGCATATGGTGGGGAGGGGGAAGCATGTGGCAAAGGCTCACCTCTTCTTGAAGTCAAGGAACGTTAACTGGTTGTACTGGCCACAGAACTGGTTGGCCTTCTCCAGGAAGGGAGGCAGCTTTTCTCCCATCAGCTGGCGCTGGCAGGGGGCAGAGGAAGGGTATCAGCAGGCTGGGAACGACCTCTAGGGGATGCAGAAGCCCTGAGGGGCAGCAGGCTGTCCCCACTGCTCACCTTTGCCTGCAGGCAGCTGGAGGGGTCCTTGGCAGAGCAGCATTCCTCCCTGACTTTGGTGGAAGCATCATAGATCATGTTGAGGGCAGCCTCGGGGACGCTGGGGTGCCTCCGTGCCAGCTCAAACAGGTACCTGGAGTGGGGACAGGGAGGTGGTGGAGGAGGTTTCCTCACTGGTGCTGCTCAGTGTGGGCTGGGGGGGCTGTGCCCCACATCTCTGTGCAGCCCCTGGTGGTAGGGGGGGGGTTCCCCACCTTCTCCTTGCCATCACCTTACCAAACAATGAGTGCAAGGGGAGAGAACCAAGGAGCCTCTGAGGTTGGAAGAGACCTCTGAGATCACCAAGTCCAGTTCCTCACCCAGAGCTCACAACCCCAGCACTGCTAAGCCACTGCCACTGAACCACATCCCTCAGCACCACAGCTGTGCCTCTTTTAAACCCCTCCAGGGATGGGGACTCCAGCACCTCCCTCAGCAGCCTGTTCCACTGCCTGACAAGCCTTGCTGGGAAGGAATTGTTCCTCATCTCCAACCTGAACCTCCCCTGGCACAACCTAAGGTTGTTTCCTCTTGTCCTGTCACTTGTTGCATGAGAGAAGAGTCCAACCCTCACCTCCCTGCAACCTCCTTTCAGGCAGCTGTAGAGGCCCAGGGGAGAGCCTTCTCTTCTCCAGGCTGAATCACCCCCATTCCCTCAGCTGCTCCTCTGTTCTCCAGACCCTTCATCAGCTTGATTGCCCTTCTCTGGACCTGCTCCAGCCCCTCGATGTCCTTCTGAGAGCGAGTGGCCCAGAACTGAGCCCAGCACTGAGGCTGTGCCATCTCTAGCACCGTGGGCACCACTCACCTCTTGGCATGCTGAGCCCCCTCCTCACCACAGAGCTGCTTGTCTGTCGGCTTGGGCACCTCGGGCAGCTTGGGGGCAGGTGCTGATGGCAAAGCAGAGATGCAGAAGTAGTTCTCCATGAGGTTCTTGCCCTTGCAGCAGTCGGCAACCCTTTCATCTCGGGCTGCCAGCGCACCGCAGGCCTTGGCTGTGTGCTCTGAGAGCTGTGGAGAGGAGCGCAGGGTGAGGAACCCCTTACCATGATGAGCTTCACTTCCTGAGCCCCTCTTGGGACCCAGGAGGTGTTTTTGGGGTGGGCTCCTGGCTCACCTACCTTCCTCTGCATGCAGTCCTCGGCCACCGAGTCGCAGCACTGGGAGAAGACCTCAGCAGCATCCTTTGCCAGGGGGAAGAGGTCCTCGAAGGAAGCTGCAGGCATCCTCTGAGCAAGCGAGGTGAGGTAGCTGGGCAGCAGCACAGGGTGAACCAGGGGCTCAGGAGGCAAAGCCCCCCCCGACCCCACCGACAACTCCAAGCAGAGCGTCTTGGGAGGGAGGCGATGAGGAGCCACAGGGCTCGCTCCACCCTACACTGACTCTTGCGTGGACCACGGCTGGCCTCGCAGCTCGGTTCACTTTGTGAACGCTGCTGCCTGCCAGCAGCTCCGAACAGGACCCTGCCGCCACCTGGGGACAAAAGCCCTTACCTGAAGGTGACCTTGTCCTTCCCGTAGGCGGCGAAGCGGGAGCAGGCTCGGTTTGACATCAGGGTGAGCAGGGACAGGCTTTTCCTTGCCAGTTTCTGTCACACCGAACAGGATGGAGGTGTCCAAGGGAAGCACAAGAAGCCCTTCCCAGCTACCTCTCCTTCAGGCTACCTGCGTGGTGCTCGCCCAGCAGTCTGAAGGACCTCACCTCCTTCAGGAAGCAGGCTGTGGGCGTGGGGGAGATGCAGCAGGTGGAGACCATGGAGAGGAAGCTCCTAGTGGAGCCCAGGAGCACGGGCAGGGGAGCCTGGCCATAGCTGCTGGCGTACTCGTACAGGAACCTGCGGCAGAGGGGGACTCAGGAGATCCACCACTCCAGGGCACCTGAGGGGCTTAGGGCTGTTGGGGCTGTTCAGGGATTAGAAGCCCTCTGCAGCTACCCACCCCATGCTGCCAGCTTATCCCACCAAGCCGTGCAGTGGGCTGGTGGCCCCTCTCTGAGCATCTGCACAGGCAATGGCAGCCCTCTCCCCCTTGCTCAGATCCTGCTCCTGGGGCCTGTGCAGGACACCTCAACCTCTGACCCAGCCACAGAACCTTAGAGGTTGGAAGGGACCTCCAGAGATCATCGAGTGCAACCTCCCTGCCAAAGCAGGAACACTCAGGGCAGGTCACACAGGAATGCATCCAGGTAGGCTTTCAAAGCCTCCAGAGAAGAAGACTCCACAACCTCTCCGGGCAGCCTGCTCCAGGGCTCTGGCACCCTCACTCTAAAGAAAGCTTCTCCTCATGTGGAGGTGAAACCTTCTCTGCTCCAGTTTGGATCCACTGCTCCTTGGCTTATTGCTGTGCACCACCAAAAAGAGCTTGGCCTCAGCCACTTGACACTGGAGCTGGAACTAGATGATCTTTGAGGTCCCTTCAACCTAAACCATTCTATGGTTCTATGACACCCACCCCTCAGCTGTTGACAGACACTCATCAGATCCCCTTTCAGCTTTTTCTTCTCCAGACTAACAGGCCCAGGGCTCTCAGTCTGTCCTCCTAGGGGAGATGCTCAAGTCCCCCAACCACCCTTGTGGCTCTCTGCTGGGCTCTCTCCAGCAGGTCCCTGTCTCTCCTGAACTGAAGGAACTTTGACGCCCTGGAAGCCCCACAGGCACCAAGAGCCACAGCAGCCACGGCAGAGAGGTGAGACGAGGAGGGCTTTGTTTGGGGGGCACCTTGGCCAGCATGTTCTTGGCTCAGCTGGGAGCCCTCACCCCCCAGGCCCACTTAGAATAGAATCAACCAGGTTGGAAGAGACCTCCAAGATCATCCAGGCCAACCTAGCACCCAGCCCTGGCCAATCAACCAGACCATGGCACTAAGTGCCTCATCCAGGCTTTTCCTGAATACCCCCAGGGATGGTGACTCCACCACCTCCCTGGGCAGCCCATTCCAATGCCAATCACTCTCTCTGCCAACAACTTCCTCCTAACATCCAGCCTGTACTTCCCCCGGCACAACTTGAGACTGTGTCCCCTTGTCCTGTTGCTGGTTGCCTGGCAGAAGAGCCCAACCCCACCTGGCTACAGCCTCCCTTCAGGTAGCTGTAGACAGCAATGAGGTCTGCCCTGAGCCTCCTCCAGGCTGCACACCCCCAGCTCCCTCAGCCTTACCGGTCTGCAAAGTCCTTGGGGTCCTTCTTGAAGGCCTGGCAGAGCTCCTCGTTGGAGGGCTGGAGGTAGCGTGGCAGCGGCTGGGGTGGGTGCCGCAGGGCAGCCAGGCAGAGCTTCCGCTCCAGCCCCTCCTGGGTGCAGCAGGCAGCGGTGCCCGGGTGGAAGGGGAAGGGAGAGTCACTGCCGCAGGACTTGGCCGACAGAGATGAGGACTGCAGCAGAAGGGAGGAGGTTACATGCTGGGGGCCAGCCCAGGCCCTCCACCTGCCCTCCTGGGCTCTGTCAGCTGGGGTGGGTCAGCCTCACCCCGGCGTCGTAGCAGGAGGGGTCGGCACCCTTGGAGCAGCAGGTGTCAGCCAAGGAGACAATCTCCTGCACCAGGTGGTTGATCTCCTCAAAGGTGGCATTGGAGAACTTCCTGCTGTTGGCTATGATGTTCCTGGGAGCAGGGAGCAAGGAGAGGATGAGCTGGTGGCATGGTTCTCTCCCTTAAGCAAGGAGAAGATGAGCTGGTGGCATGGTTCTCTCCTTTAAGCAAGGAGAAGATGAGCTGGTGGCATGGTTCTCTCCCTTAAACAAGGAGAAGATGAGCTGGTGGCATGGTTCCCTCCCTTAAACAAGGAGAAGCTGTGGTGGTGCAAGGAAAACCTTTGGAGAACAGTCAGGGAAGACCCAGGGCTCAGGCTGGGGCTGGCCCTTTCCAGGCCCTCATGGGCCAGAATTCCCAATTATGTGGGCACCTAATTGATGTGGTGGAGCTCAGCAAGGAAATGAACTTCTCTCCTATTAAAAGCCACCAGGGTCCTGTTTGAGTGAACAAATCCTCCCATTTCTAAGCTGATTTTTGTTTAAGTTGTCCGTTTTTGGGGGGGATAGGCTGGGTTTAGGTGCTGGAGAGCCCTGGGAGGGCAGGAGGTACCTACAGGGTCCGGAATTCCTCCTTCCCCAGGGCGCTGAACTCCTGGCAGACCTTGTCCCGGATGTAAGCTTTACCTGGAAGAGCACAAAAAGGAGGATTTGTGAGCAGGATTTGTGTCTTGGGTCACTTGAGTGCCACCAAGGTGGTGTCTGGGAAGGCAGGACCCGGTGATGTGCTGGGGTTGGGCTGTGGGACAACAGCAGCTTTGCTCTCCTCTCCTGTGTCCTTCTCTTAGGGCCTCTTTTCCAGCACCTTTCCACCTTGCAGACAGAAAGAAACCCTCCAAAGCAGCCTGGCTCTGCTCCACTGAGTTCCTCCAGGAAGTAACTCCAACCTTCTGCTTTCACCAGGGAAAATGATTCCTTGGGAACCAACCTGTCCCCACCTGACCTCCTGCTTTGCTCTCACTCTCCCAGCAGCAGCAGGATGGGACTGAGGGGTGCTACAGCTCCACAGAATCCATCCAAAGTCTGTGGATCTCTGGGTTTATTTCCCTGAGGATTGCTCCTTCCTGCTGCTCTCTCCAGACAGAGGTGATGGTGGTCCCTAGGGAGATGCTGGGCTTGGAGGAACATCTCTGGTACCCAGGCTGCTTGGGTCAGAGGAAGGGACAAGGGGAAAACTACTCTCTGAGCTAGGAAAGCTGCAGGGGAACCATCAGGGCCTTCACTCCAAGAAGGACACTGAGGGGCTGGAGTGTGTCCAGAGAAGGGTAACAAAGCTGGTGAAGGGTCTGGAGAACAGGGCTGGTGAGGAGCAGCTGAGGGAGCTGGAGGAGGCTGAGGTTGGAGGTGGCTGAGGGTTGGTCTCTCCTCCCTAGTCTCAGGTGATAGGAGAGGCAGTGGCCTGAAATAGTGCCAGGGGAGGCTTAGGTTGGAGATGAGGAACAATTTCTTTGCTGCAAGAGTGGTCAGGGATTGGAAGAGGCTGCCCAGGGAGGTGGTGGAGTCCCCATCCCTGCAGGTGTTCCCATGGCACTTGGGGCCAGGTTTAGTGGCCGTGGTGGCACTGCCTTGCTGGCTGGACTGGATCTCAGAGGGCTTTCCCAACCCAACCATTCCATGATTCTATCAGTTGCCTTCCCCCCTGGTCCAAAGAGACATTTCTGTGCATTTGGAAGGCGTCATGCTGAGTTTTCTGGCAGGGTGTAGAGATCCTGGAGCTCTGGAGACAAGACCATGGAGGTCAGGAGCAGTCAGAAGTGAAGCCATCCTGGGGTGACTGCCTCCTGGGTCAGATTTTGCAGAAGCAGGGTTGGTTAGACTTTGGTACCAGCAGGTAAACACTGATAGCACTATTTGCTGGTCACCTCCCCAGCACCAGGGCCTTTGTGATGGTACACTCAAGGTCACCTTGTCCAGTGGGAAAGGAAGCCTGGAGGAGAGTGGTGGAGTTTCCATTCCTGCAGACATTCCAAACCCACCTAGACATGTCCCTGTCTGACCTCTAGGTGAACTTGCCTTAGTAGAGGGGTTGGACTGGATGATCTCCACAGGTCCCCTCCAACCCCTACCACTCTGTGGGCTCTGCTGGGATGGCAGAAGTGGGGGAAAGGGGAAGCTGTGGGGAAAGGATGTCCTTTCCTGGCAGGAGCAGCACCTGTGGGTCACAGATTCACTGATTGCATTGGCCTGGAAGGGACTCTCAGAGGTCATCTTGTCCAAACCTCCTCCAGGCAGCAGGGACACCTCCAGCTAGAGCAGGCTGCCCAGGGCCACACTGAGTCTGCTCTTGAATGCCTCCAGGGACAGGGGCATTCCTGTTCCATTGTCTCACCACCCTCCTGTGAAGAACTTCCTCCTGATGGTCAACCTAAACCTGCCCTGTTCTAGTTCCCAGGGATACTTCCCACTAGCCCAAGTTGCTCAAGGTCTCATCCAACCTGGCATCCACAACCTCCTTGGCCAAACTGTTCCAGCATCTCCCCACCCTCCCTCTGCAGAGTTCTTCCCTCATCTCCAGTCTAAATCCCACACCCTTCCCTTTGCTCTTTCCAATTCCTGCTCAGCCATTGGGATGGGGAGAGAGAAGAGCACCAAAAGGTGGTGCCTGGGGTGGAGCAAAGCCCCCAGCAGGTGACAGAGGTCCTTACCTCGGTGCATGCCATGGGCACTGGCTAAAAGCAGCAGCAGGGTGAGAGCTGCCCTCATCTTGGGGCTGGTTTTGCTTCTTCTGCCCAAGAAAAAGAGTGATGCCTGGAAAGCCATCCTGGTGTTTATAGGGAGGGAGGAATCCTCGCTGAGTCAATCATTAATCCCAGCAGAGGGGCAGAGGTTGAGCATCCTTGGCCTGCCTGCCATAGCCTGGCGTCCAGCACCTCCAATATCAGCCCAGCTTTAATCATTAACTCAACCCAAAAAGGAGATGTGCTGCTGCAGGACCTCAAGCAGGGTCTTCCTGCCCAGGATGGGTGATGGGCACAATCCAGGCATTGGCACAGGCTGCCCAGGGAGGTGGTGGAGTCCTCATCCCTGGAGGTGTTCAAGGCATGGCACTTAGGGATGTGGTTTAGTGGCCACGGTGATGTTGATGGTTGATTTGATGATCTGGGGGGGAGCTTTTCCAGCCAGTTCTATGATTGTATGAACCACAAGAGATGTGTCCTCTGCATCCCACAAAGCCATGTGTGATCAGGCCAAGAAGTGCTCCTCCAAGCCCCATGCAATGAAAACAACACACTTTTGGGGTGCAGGCATACCAAATGCTTCCAGAACAGGGAGCTTTAGGTGAGACAACTGCTCTGAGAGGGAGTGGTGACCTGATGTGGTGCCCTGCTCTGCTGTGGCTGTGCTGCACCACTGCTGGGTCAGCCTGACACCCACACCCACCTGAGATGACCTACAGGCTGGTGGCACACATGTCCATTCCAAGAGCAGGTGTTGCCTCAGAAGGGGAGCAGGTCCACAGGAATGGAGGATGGAAATCCAACCACTGCTCTGTGCCCCAGACCTTGAAGGTCAGATGTTCCCCCCTCAAATGGTTGGACTTGATCATAGAGCCAGAGAGTGGTTTGAGTTGGAAGGGACCTTAAAGATCATCCAGTTCTGTTCCCCATGCCATGGACAGGGACACCTCCCACCAGCCCAGGGTGTTCAAGGCCTCACCCAGCCTGGCCTTGAACACCTCCAGGGAAGGGGCATCCACAACCTCCCTGGGCAACCTGTACACCCACACTGTAAAGAATGATCTCACCTGGAGTACTGCATCCAGTTCTGGAGCCCCTGTCACAAGAGGGACGTGGAGATGCTGGAGTGTGTCCAGAGAAGGGCCAGGAGGATGTTGAGAGGGCTGCAGCAGCTCTGCTGTGAGCACAGACTGAAAGAGTTGGGGCTGTGCAGGTTGGAGAAGAGGAGGCTCCCAGGTGACCTTCTTGTGGCCTTCCAGGATCTGAAGGGGGCTACAAAAAAGCTGGGGAGGGACTTTTTAGGCTCTGATGGAGTGCCAGGAGTGGGGGGAATGGAGCAAAGCTGGAGGTGGGGAGATACAGACTGGATGTGAGGAGGAAGTTGTTGAGCATGAGAGTGGTGAGAGGCTGGAATGGGTTTCCCAGGGAGGTGGTTGAGGCCCCATGGCTGGAGGTGTTTCAGGCCAGGCTGGATGAGGCTGTGGGCAGCCTGCTCTAGGGTAGGGTGTCCCTGGGCATGGCAGGGGGGGTTGGAACTGGCTGATCCTTGTGGTCCCTTCCAGCCCTGACTGATTCTATAACTATGAACTCTGAAGTCTCTTTCAACCTCAGCAGTTCTACGATGCTACGAGAGTAGAGGTTTCCCCCTGAGGACCAGAGGGCTGAGGTGTTGAAGGCACTTTCTGCTTCCCTGCTGCTCATCCCCCATAGGAGGACCCCTTTTCCACCCAGAAATGACAGTGGTGAAGGTCTGGGCAGGATGCAGGTGAGTGGCTGCAGCTGGGACAGAGATAGCGAAAGCAGCAGGAAGGTAGAATGGAACCTTTGGTTAGTGTGCCACTGGGAGGGTCATGAACCACTTACTGGTGCCCAGGCTGGCACCTACTTGGAGCTGCAGCTGGGGACCAAATCCTGCAAACCTTGACCCTTCTGCAGCCTGTGACATGTTTATGGTCCTCTGCCCTGCACACGAACCACCATCAGCTCTGTGTCTCTTCCACAGAGCTCTGGGAGATGATGGTGCCTTGGGTTATGGGGGCAAAGGCCTCCTTCTGCTCCTGTAGTGAGGGATGCAGGGAGGAAGGGATGAACAGATGAATAGTTGAGTGGATGGATGAGTGGAGGGATAGATGGATGGAGGGATGGACAGATGAATAGTTGGGTAGGTGGACAAGTGGATGGAAGGAGGGATGAAGAGATGAGTATTTGGGTGGATGGATGAGTGGATGGGTGGACAGACAGATGAATAGTTGGGTGGATGGATGGAGGGAAGGACAGATGAATAGTTGAGTGGATGGATGGGTGGACAGATGAATAGTTGGGTGGATGGATGGAGGGATGAAGAGATGAATAGTTGGGTGGATGGATAGATGGATGGAAGGATGAACAGGTGAAAAGTTAAGTGGATGGATGGATGGATAAACAGATGAATAGTTGAGTAGATGGATAAGTGGATGGAGGGAGGAAGAGATGAGTATTTGGATGGATGGATGAGTGGATGGATGACAGATGAATAGTTGGGTGGATGGATGAGTGGATGGATGGACAAATGGACGAACAGATGAATAGTTAGGTGGATGGACAAGTGCATGGATGGAAGGAGGGATGGAGGGATGAACAGATGAATAGTTAGGTGGATGGACAAGTGCATGGATGGAAGGAGGGATGGAGGGATGGAGGGATGAACAGATGAATAGTTAGGTGGATGGACAAGTGCATGGATGGAAGGAGGGATGAATAATTGAGTGGATGGAGGGAGGGAGGCAGGAGAGCAGGCAACTCACTGGCAGCTCTGCTCTTCCCCACAGGCAGCCCAGAGACACAAGGAGATGCGTGGGGACACAGTGCATCCTCCTGCTGTGCTTGCAGAGGGGAGTCCCAGCCATGGCCTGCCCCTGCCCTGGGAGGTGACAGCTGCAGCAGCCAGGCCTGCGTGGTTGAGGCTCCAAACTGAGTTGCCGGGGCCAGCTTAGAAACAGAGACCAAGTCCTGGTCAGAACAACGCTAGTTTGGGGACAGAAACGGCACTCCTGTGGGCAGTGCTGGGGCTGCGAACAGCCCGAGCCTGTCTCATGATCTTACGCTCCCAAGTCCAGCCATAACCTACCACCTCCCTGCGCACGACCCTTACACCGCGGCCCTAAGCTCCTCATCCAAACGGCTTTTAGGCTCGGTACCAGCAGAGCCCCGACTCCCTCCACCGAAGCGAGGCTGCACCCAGCGCTCCGGCGGAGCGGAGCAAGTGTGAGCCCCGGCGGCGGCCGTCTCTTCCCGTCTCTCTTCAGTCTCTCCCGGTAAAGCTGCCCGTGGGTCCGGGTTGGCAGCAGCTTGGCTGGACGTGACACCTCCGGCGGGGAGTAAATCTGCACCCCGGATCTACGGGACCCACCCTGTGCCTCCGCTCCGCTACTGGCGTAGCCGAAGCTCCGCTTGTCTCGGGCGCACGGAACGAAGTAGCGCAGCTCCTGCGCGGAGCGGAGGAAGTTTGAGCCCCGGTGGCTGCCGTCGCTCCGTCTCCGTTCTCTCCCGGTAAGGCCGCCCGCGGCATCGTGATGGGAGCAGCCTGGCTGGACGCGCCGCTGGTGAGGCCAGATGAGGTGAGCGGGGCCTCGGCTGGGGGTGTGGGGGCAAAACCTGCGCCCTAGGACGCTCCTTGGGGCTTCAGGAGCCCGATAAGGGCTCGGGGAGGTCTCGCACCTGCCGCCGCGACCTGGCGCCGACCAATCAGCGCTGGCGCAGAACAGCCAATCGCGAGGAGGCGCTGGGAGCAGTTCGCCGCAGTGGCGCCGTCTGGCGGAAGAGAGGCGACAGCACAGGAGCTTGTCCGCCAATAGCCTCAATCCCCGGCAGCTGCCCTGGCAAAGCGAGCGGCGCGGCTGGACCCAGCGCCCAGCGCAGCCTCTCAGCCCTGGGAGAGGCCTGAGGGCTCCCGACAGCCCCGAATCGAGCTGCTCACCCTGCCTGCGGGCCCTGGCAGTGATGCACCTGATTGCCTGCTAATGAACGGTAAACTGGGAGCAGCATCTGCGTGTCATCCCTGGCACTGCTGGGCAGCCCAATTCGAAGGGACGGGGAACTATTGGCGAGAGAGGAGGCTAGGAAGATGCTGAGAGACCTGGAGCTTCTCTGAGGATCAACAGACTGGAGCCCTTGGGGCTGCTGAGCCTGGAGAAGAGCACCCCCAGAGGGGATCTGATCAATGTTCCGTAAAAGCTAAAGGGTGGCAGGCAAGAGATGGGGCTGGGGGCTTGTCAGCGATGCTCAGTGGCAGGACAGGGGGCAGCGGGCACAAACTGGAACCCAGGAGGTTCCACTTAAACATCAGGCAAAACTTCTCTACTGTGAGGGTGCTGGCACCCTGGAGCATGCTGCCCAGAGAAGTTGTGGAGTCTCCTTCTCTGGAGAGGTTCCAACCCCCTCCCTGGCCATTGTGATCCTGGGCAAGCTGCTGTGGATGCCCCTGCTTGAGCAGGGGGATAGACTGGATGAGCTCCAGGAGGGCTCTTCCAGCCCCTTCACTGGGATTGTGTCGATTCCCAGTCAGACAGAGCACACTGTCAGTGTCAGACTGAAAGCCTTGGGAGCAGGAAGCAGGGGAGAGCTGAGCCTGCCTGGTGTGGTGGGTCACGCTGACGTGCCTGCTTCATGGCAGGTGATTCTACTGATGAACCATTTCCCACGGTGCTGTTTCCTTTGCTGCAGGAGTGCTCAGGGATTGGCACAGGCTGCCCAGGGAGGCAGTGGAGTCCCTATCCCTGCAGGTGTTCAAGAAACCTGCCGCCGTGGCACTTGGTGGTGTCGTGGTCTTAGCTTGGACTTGATGATCTTAGAAGTCTTTTGCAGCTTTGATTACTGTGATTGTCTGGCCATAGCTACATCAAATAGGAGACGAATTTCAGCTGTGCATTCCTCATCGGTGTGAGTGACTGAAATAATGAGCTCCCTGCATCCAGAAGATAACTCTCCTGCTGTGCAAATCATCCTCTGTTTCCAGGTAATGTGGGGCTTTGTCAGAGATGAGGTGGAGTCGATTTGAGGCTTCAGGATGACCTGAGCAAGCAGGTGTTCTGCTCTTCAGAAGCCCACTTGGGGACTTCATTAATTCCCTGCCAGGCTTTCACTGATTCCCTTTGCTGGTAAGCAGGAGTTTGTTGCCTTCCCAGTGTCACCAAGCAGGCAGGAGGTCAGCAGGCCAGGGGGATGGTTGGCTGAGGTGGTAAAGCCCATTGCAGTATAGATCCTGTGCCAGAGCCTTCAGTTTTCTGCCCTGAAGGACACTTCCATCTGTACCAGTTTCTTCCATGGGATGTGAACAGCACAGTGACAGAAAGATCTCACCCCTGGCATCTCCAGGGAAGAGTTCAGGGTGTATTTTAGACCCTAAGAGTAACCCACACATGTTCAGTGTCCTGCATCCCCCTGCTGGCTCTGGAATCATGGAATCAACCAGGTTGGAAGAGACCTCCAAGCTCATCCAGTCCAACCTATCACCCAGCCCTATCCAGTCAAACAGACCATGGCACTAAGTGCCTCAGCCAGGCTTCAACCAACCTGGAACTAGCTAAAAATACTCACCCCAGGGCCAGTGTTTTGTGTTTGCAGAGGAGAGGACAGCACTGAACTCAGGATGCCTTTGAGCACCTCATTGTATCTTGACCCTCACCATCCCCAGTGTCCTGGCCTGGGTCTGGGTCTGGTGCTTTGGAGCATCAAGCAGAACAGCTGAAGTAGGTGGGAGAGTGGAACAGGAGTGAGGGGGATTTGATTTGTGCCTTTCTAAGCAGCTGCTTTGCAGTTGTGGTGCTTTAGTGGTGACCCCTCACTGCTGGGTTAACAGTTGGCCTTGTTAATCTTAAAGGTAGGTCTCTTCCAACCCAAATTATTCTGTTCAGAGCAAGCTTCATCTCTGCTAAAAACTCATTGGAGCTTAAAAACAAAAAGCAAAGCCCTGAAAGCTGCCAGTGAGTGGAGTGGAAGACTGGAGATGATTCTTCATGAGGTTGCAGGGAGGTGGTGGAAGCCTCATCCCTGGAGGTCTTTAAGGCCAGGCTGGATGTAGCTCTGGGCCACCTGATCTAGTGTGAGGTGTCCCTTCCATGGTGGGGTTAGAACTGGATGATCCTTGAAGTCCCTTCCAGCCCTAACAGTTATGTGACATTTTGTGCTGGATACTTCCCCTTTTTGTATCGTTCTGCTGATGGAGCTTCTGGTTCTGTCTTGGACTTCACAGGAATTCCCACCTGCGGGAGTTCCTCTCAGGACACTCAATCCCCATCTCCATGTCACTGCTGAAGACAGCAAATGGTGTTGGTGCCAGGATGGACACGGTAGTGAGCTCTGGGAATCCAGGCATGGCAAACTGATGGGCAAAGCAGGCCTTGCTGTCTGCAAAGGGCTGGACCAAGGAGTGTGGGCAGCTCCACACCTCTTTGTGGTGGAGTTTTCAGCAGAGCACAGAAGGATCCATGTCTGATGAGATCATTTGAAGGTCCCAGCCTGGGCAAAAGGTGTGTTGCTAAAAACTTCCATCAGACTCAGAGCTTTTCTGACACCTTTTCTTCCCCCCTCAAACTTCCCAAAATGTTTTCCTTGTTCCCTGGTATTCAGAAAGGAAAAGAGATTGGGAAGGCACAGCCTTAAAAGTTGTCAGTTTTCCTGACCTGGAAGGCTCTCCAGAGTACCTGGAGGAGGACTGCACTGGGGGATGACCTTGCTACCTGCTGCCTGGCCTTTACAGGATCGCTTGTGCTAATGATCTAAGCCCACAGCAGGTCTGTGTGGGGAGGTTCATCACTAACCTTTGCTTCTCACTGATGGCAGGAGCCTTGCTGAGATGCTTCTAAGGCTGCTGCCTGCCTGTGCTGAGTTCATAGAAATCATAGAATCAACCAGGTTGGAAGAGACCTCCAAGCTCATCCAGTCCAACCTAGCACCCAGCCCTGGCCAATCAACCAGACCATGGCACTAAGTGCCTCATCCAGGCTTTGCTTCAACACCTCCAGGGACAGCAACTCCCCCACCTCCCTGGGCAGCCCATTCCAATGCCAATCACTCTCTCTGGCAGCAGCTCCACCACCTCCCTGGGCAGCCCATTCCAATGCCAATCACTCTTTCTGCCAACAACTTCCTCCTAACATCCAGCCTAGACCTTCCCTGCCACAGCTTGAGACTGTGTCCCCTTGTTCTGTTGCTGCTTGCCTGGCAGAAGAGCCCAACCCCACCTGGCTACAGGTGTTTTATGTCCTATCACCACTGAAGTCTTTTTGCCAGGTGTTTCCTCCCCCTCCCCACCTCAAAATGTACCACAAAAGCCTTTTTCTTTTTTCCCCCCTTTATTTCTTAGATCTCCACTCCTGATTCTTTCTCCAGCTCCAACAAGAGTTAAGATCACACAAGGACAAGAGGAGCAATCCAGGAAGGGAACTCATTGAGTGTGAGTGAAGACAGGAGCTGGTTGGCACCTGGAGTGTCTAGGCAGAAGCAGTATGAAGACAACCACAAGGAGACCCTGGAAGCAGTGAGTTAAGTTTTCAGGCTGTGTCTCCAATATGACAGAGAATAAAGGCAAGTTTGGGGTCCAGCTCCATCACCTTGAAAGGTTGCAGCAGGTGATCCTTGCAGCCTGACAGTCTGGGATTCTGCTGCTTCACAGAAGCAGCTCAAAGAGTCCTGACAAGGTCCCAGTGCTGAGAAGTTGGTGTTAAAACAAGAAATGGGCTCATTGGATTAGTCTTGCTTTGAGCAGAGGACTTGAAGGCATTGGATGAATGTTCTCCTCTCCATCAGCGAGGACCCGGAGTGAGCAATACTTCAAGGGTGGGTGGCAGGAGGGTGGGAGCAGGCTTTGTTCAGTGACAGGACAAGGAGTAACAGGCACAAACTTGACCATCAGAGATTTCATCTGTGCATGAGGAGGAGCTTCTGTAATAGAAGGGTGCTGGAGCCCTGGAGCAGGCTGCCCAGAGAGGTGGTGGAGTCTCCATCTCTGGAGATATTCCAAACCCCTCCTGGATGTGTTCTTGTGTGACCTTCCCTAGGTGCCCCTACCTTGGCAGGGAAGGTAGGTTGGATGATCTCCAGAGCTTCCCTTCCAGCCCCTCCCTTTCTGTGTGTTTGTCTCAGGTCCCTGACCCCAGGTCCCTTTTTCTCTTGTGTCCCAAGCAGTGGCAGCTCAGCCCAGTTCAGCCACACCTTTGCTCCAGCCCAGGTCAAGAGCAACAGAGGCATCGCTGACTGCAGGGCAGCAGCCACTGCTTTGAGCTGGGAACACCAAGAACTGCTTTGGGTTTCCTGCTTACATCAAATGCTCAGCTATGATGGACAGGGCCTTGAGCTACCTGGGCTAGTGGGAGCTGTCCCTGCCCGTGGCAGGGGGAGGGGGTTGGCACTGGATGATCTTGAAGGTCCCATCCAAACCAACGCGTTCTGTGATGCCAGTTGCAGATCTGCTTCAACACAAACATTTTGACTTGCCTTTGCCAGCAGAGGTTAGCAGAACCTGAGTTTCCCCACGCAGCCAAGCAGCTCTGCTAGGCACAAGGTCACAGCACCCCTCACTTGCTCCTGTCGGTGCAGGGCTCTTCCAGCTGCTCCATCACCACATCCTGCTGGTTGTTCACCCAGTTGCCTTGCTTAACTGCCTTCCTCTCCTCCTCAGCGCCTGGGCAGGCCTGCTGCCGTGCTGCCTGGCAGCTGACAGCTGGCGGAGTGGCTTTGCCTGGGCCTGGCTGCCAGCAGCCCTCCCTGCCAGGCAGCTGCCCGCAGCAGAGCCGAAGCTTGAAGGCTGCCTGGAAGCCGCGGCGGAAGTTCTGGTTGAAGAAGCCGTAGATGATGGGGTTGATGCTGCTGTTGAAGAAGGCCAGCCAGTGAGCCAGGGGGTAGATGTAAACGTTGATCAGCTGCAGCTGCAGGTCCGAGAGCTTGGCGTAGTCTGACAGCATCATCAGGGTCCAGAGAGGCAGCCAGGAGAGGGTGAAAAGCGAAGCCACAACGATCAGCATCTTGATCACCTTCTGCTTCTTCCTGCTGTCTGCCAGGCGCTGCTGCTGCTGCTGCTGCTGCCGCTGCCCAGGCCCCCCCAGCACGGGCAGGGCAGGGCTGGAGAGAGCCATGCTGATCCTGGCGTACATCAGGACGATGAGGGAGAGAGGAGCCAGGTAGATGTTGGCAAACAGCACAGTGGTGTAGATCCTCCGCATGCCCGGCTCGGGCCAGTCCTCCCGGCACCAATAGACCGGGCGGGTTTGGTTGCCGTGGCCGAGGAGCACCCTGAAGTGCTTCTCCTCCTGGATCTGCAGCATGACAGCAGAAGGACACATGATGGCCACGGCCAGGAGCCAGATGAGCGCGATGATGGCCACGGCGCTGGGGACCGTCAGCTTCTGCTTGAAGGGGTGCACGATGCAGCGGAACCTGCGGCAAGGACGGCGACACCGCTGCCACCCCCGCCACAGGACGGGCTGCGGGGCCGCCAGGAGGGCAGCCAGGCTGCTGGAGGGGGGCCAGAAGGGGCAGACAAGCTGGTGGAGGGGCTGCAGAGAAGGGCAGCCAAGCTGGTGCAGGGGATCCAGAAAGGGCAAGCAAGCTGGTGGAGGGTTGCAGAGAAGGGCAACCAAGCTGGTGGAGGGGATGCAGAGAAAGGCAGCCAAGCTGGCGGAGGGGATGCAGAGAAAGGCAGCCAAGCTGGCGGAGGGGATGCAGAGAAAGGCAGCCAAGCCGGTGGAGAGGGTGCAGCGAAAGGCAGCCAAGCTGGTGGAGAGGGTGCAGAGAATCGCAACCAAGCTGGTGGAGGGGCTGCAGAGAAGGGCAGCCAAGCTGGTGGAGGGGATGCAGAGAAAGGCAGCCAAGCTGGTGGAGAGGGTGCAGAGAAAGGCAGCCAAGCTGGTGGAGAGGGTGCAGAGAATTGCAACCAAGCTGGTGGAGGGGCTGTAGGAGATCCAGAAAGGGCAACCAAGCTGGTGGCATGGATCCAGAGAAGGGCAACCAAGCTGGTGGAGGGGCTGGAGGGAATCCAGAGAAGGGCAACCAAGGTGATAGAGGGGCTGGAGGGGATCCAGAGAAGGGCAACCAAGCTGATAGAGGGGCTGGAGGGGATCCAGAGGAGGGCAACCAAGCTGGCAGAGTGTCTGGAGAACAGGAGTGGTGAGGAGCAGCTGTGGGAGCTGGGGGTGTTTAGTCTGGAGAAGAGGAGGCTGAGGAGAGACCTCACTGCTCTCTACAGCTCCATGAAAGGAGGTTGCAGTGAGGTGGGGGTTCCTCTTCTCCCAAGGAACAAGTGATAGGAGAAGGGGAAACAGCCTCAAGTTGCCCCAGGGGAGGTTTAGCTTGGACATGAGGAACTATTTCTTTCCCCAAAGGGTCGTCAAAGCCTGTCCCAGGCTGTCAAGGGCAGTGATGGAGTCCCCATCCCTGGAGGGATTTCAAAGCCCTGTAGATGTGATGCTGAGAGCTATGATTTGGTGATGACCTGGCAGTGCTGGGCTGAAGGTTGGGCTGGATGATGTTAAAGGTTCCCCTGAGCCTATGTACTGATAGGAAAGAGCCTCTCATTGTCCAGGAAATGGCCTCAGGTTTCCCCAGTTTGTGTCCATTTCCCCTCATCCTATCTCAGGACACCACCAAGAAGAGCCTGGCCCCTTCTTCTTGACACCCACCAGTAAGTGACCCACTGGAAGAGTCACTTTGAGGAGGGGAAAATGATGCATAAGGAAAACTGGTGGAGAGTCCATCCCCAGAAGAACTTTGTTAAGCTTTTCTGCTGAAGACATTCTCCTTTGGCTGATTTTGTTGCTGTTCCTCTTTCCCAGGCCTCCTTACAACTAAAGTTCCCTGGGTTTGTTACCTGCCAGGAAAAGCTCTTGGTGCTTCTCTCTGTGCTCTTCAAGGACCCTTCTATGATTCTGTGAAAGACCTCAATAAAAGGTCACCTTTACTATTGAAGTGTCCTCATTTTGCTCTGTCTCTGTCATGCTGCTGCTGCTGCTTCCTTTAACCAAAGCAGCTGCAAGGTTCTGACCTTTGCTGCCCAGCTTGGTAGGTGAGGAACAGACCCAGGCTAGGTGCACCAGCCTAAGGAGATAGCAGTGGAGGAGCAGATTGCTGTGGCTGGTTAAGCCACATTTAGTTTGGCTTAACTAGGAGCAAATTCCAGCTAAGTATTGCAGTGCTGAGTGAGCAACCTGAGCGACTGGGAGGTGTGACAGGGGCTTGGGACTGGAGGATCTTCAAGCTCCCTTCCAACCCAAACCCTTCTGTGGATGTAGGAATGTTCCTTTTCAACCCAACCCATTGCAGGGTTCTTTGTTTCTTTGACTGTATGAAGTGAGCTGCCCCTGGAGCACTCTGAGCACAGCCAGCAGCAGTCTCACAGAATCACAGAGTGTCAGGGGCTGGAAGGGACCTCCAAAGCTCATCCAGGCCAACCCAGGGTCACCTGGAGCAGATCGCACAGGAACACATCCAGGCAGGTTTTGAGTATCTCCAGAGGGAGACTCCACAACCCCCCTGGCAGCCTGTTCCTGTGCTCTGTCACCCTCACAGGTTAAAAATTCCTTCCTCCTGTTTACATGGAACTTCTATGGTCAACTTCCACCCAGTGCCCCTTGTCCTGTCTCTGCAACCTGCCACTTCCTTCAACCAAAGCAGCTGCAAGGTTCTGACCTTTGCTGCCCAGCTTGGTAGGTGAGGAACAGACCCAGGCTAGGTGCACCAGCCTAAGGAGGTAGCAGTGGAGTAGCAGATTGCTGTGGTTGGTCCTTTAGGCCTGGCCACATTTAGTTTGGCTTAAATAGGAGCAAATTCAGCTAACTATTGCAGTGCTGAGTGAGCAACCTGAGCGACTGGGAGGTGACAGGCGATGGAACTGGAGGATCTTCAAGGTCCCTTCCAACCCAAATCATTTTATGGATGTGTGGTCAGGTGGCCAGAGGGAAATGAAAGCCACAGTTTAGTCTCTGCATCTTCTTACCTGTCTACAGCAATAGCAACCAGAGTGAAGACAGAGGCAGAAACTGAGATTCCTTGGACCATGCCACTCATCTTGCAAACCAGGCTCCCAAATGGCCATCCTGGAAGGAGAGGAGCAGTTGAGGTTGGCACCACCTCACTGCAACATGATGTTTGTATCATAAAAGGGACATTTTTCACCCCTGGACTAATCCATTCTTTTGGTCAGGCCATAGCAGGGGTTAGAGAGGAAGAGGCTATGGAAGGGAAATGCCCTGGGGGAGGTTCTGATGTCCCAAGAAACAGCAAAGCAAACATTTGGGGTTTAACAGCCCCTTAAAATGAGCTCTCAGGACAAGAAAGGATCTTGTCTTGATCCACTGCAGCTGATTCTCTGCATCTGCTGCCTCACAGCATCCACCAACTCTTCCTAAACCCACCTGAGGACAGGGGCTCACAGGATGTCAGGGCTTGGAAGTGGCCCAGAGAGATCATCCAGTTCAAGCCCCCTGCCAGAGCAGGACCACACAACCTAGCTCAGGTCACACAGCAGCACATCCAGACAGGGCTTGGAAGTCTCTATAGAAGGAGACTCCACAACCTCTCTGGGGAGCCTGTTCCAGTGCTCTGGGACCCTTACAGCAAAGAAGTTCCCTCTTGTGTTGAGGTGGAGCCTCCTGTGCTGCAGCTTACACCCACTGCTCTTTGTCCTGTCCCAGGGAGCAGTGAGCAGAGCCTGTCCCCCGCTCCTGACCCTCAGCCGTCAGATGTTTATAGACATTGATTAAATCCCCTCTCAGTCTTCTCTTCTCCAGACTAAGCAGCCCCAGGTCCCTCAGCCTCTCCTCATCAGGCAGTGCTCCACTCCCCTCATCATCCTCACAGCTCTCCACTGGACCCTCTCCAGCAGAGCCCAAAACTGAATGCAGTACTCAAGATGAGGTCTCACCAGGGCGAGTAGAGGGGGAGGAGAATCTCCCTTGATCTGCTGGACACACTCCTCCTAATACACCCCAGGATCCCATTGGCCTTCTTGGCCACAAGGGCACATTGCTGTGCCATGGATGTTCTCCACCAGCACTCCCAGGTCCCTCTCCACAGGGCTGCTCTCCAGCAGATCACCTCCCAGCCTGTACTGCTGCAGTTTATTATTCATGCCCAGGCGCAGGACTCTGCACTTGTCCTTGTTGAACCTCATCTGGTTCCTCTGTGCCCAGCTCTTAGTCTGTCCAGGTCTCACTGGATGACCACACAGCCTTCAGCTCTATCAGCCAAGCCTCCCAGCTTGGTGTCATCAGCAAACTTGCTGAGCAGACTCTGTCTGTCTGTCTGTCCCCTCATCACTGATGAAGATGTTGAACAGGGCTGGACCCAGCACCGATCCCTGGGGGACTCCACTAGTTACAGCTCTCCAGCTGGACCTGGCACCATTGATGGTAGTGGGAGAATCCTTTCTTAAAGCCCATGGAGATGGAAGCCAACAAGGCCAGCCCCACCAGAAGGTGGTTTAGAGGTTTGTTTTCCTCAGCTCACACTTGGTGGGACTTGAAATGCCTGCAGAGCCTGCTCAGCGAGAAGCTCTCAGAGCCCCTAGGGAAGCCATCCCCCCCCTAAAAAAAAAGCCCACAAGTGAGCTCCCCTCAAGCCCTTTCCACCAGCAGATGCTGTGGGGCAGCCCTACCTGCAATGATGTTGTCCAGGAGGGTGGTGGGCATGCAGAAGATGCCCACCAGCAGGTCGCTGATGGCCAGGTTTAAGATGAAGAGGTTGGTGACGGTGCGCATGTGTCTGCTCCTGAGCACCGTGAAGCAAACCACTCCGTTGCCAAGCATGCAGAGCAGGAAGATGAGGAGGTAGGAGATGATGAAGACAGCTGCCACGGAAGGCTGGTGAAGGTAGAAGTCCACATAGGAGATGTTGTTGTCGTCCAAGTAGAGGTACTTGTGCCCGGCGCTGTCGTTGAGGGCAGGAGGCCAAGCGGAGGAGGAGTTGGAGTCCAGCTTCTTGCTCATGCTGGGACCTGCCCTGAAAGGTCATTTCCAGAGGGTCATGGCAGTGTGCTTGCAGCTGAGCCCCAGAGGTGGGACTAGTCTGGAGGTACTGTGAGCTGGCACACCTGCACAGCTGGGGTCTACTCAGCCCTGCAGGGCTGATCCTAGCACTCCTTGCTCTGAGACCTGCCTGAACCATCCATTCGATTCTACGACCATCAGGGGGGCAGTGGAGGCCAAACCTGCTGAGGCTTTCCTTGCCCTCTGGCAGTTAAGGCCTTTCTCATTGCCCTTATCCAGTCACAGTCCTGCCACTGCCACTGCATCGACTCAGCCCCACAGCCATGCCTCTTTTTAACCCCTCCAGGGATGGGGGCTCCAGCACCTCTCTGGGCAGCCTGTTCCACTGCCTGAGGTCCCTTGCTGGGAGGCAGCCAGGCAGAGAGGAACCTGGGGATGCTGGTAGAGAGTAGCTGAAGATGAGGCAGCAGTGTGCCCAGGTGGGCAGCAGAGCCAATGGCATCCTGGGCTGGCTCAGGAGTAGTGTGGACAGCAGGACAAGGGAGGTTATTCTGCCCCTGTACTCAACACTGCTCAGGCCACACCTTGAGTGCTGTGCCCAGTTCTGGGCTCCTCAATTCAAGAGAGATGTTGAGGTGCTGGAAGGTGTCCACAGGAGGGCAACGAAGCTGGTGAGGGGCCTGGAGCACAGCCCTGTGAGGAGAGGCTGAGGGAGCTGGGGGTGTGCAGCCTGCNAAGCAAAGCCTGGCTGAGGCACTTAGTGCCATGGTCTGGTTGCTTGGCCAGGGCTGGGTGCTAGGCTGGCCTGGCTGAGCTTGGAGGTCTCTCCCAACATATTTGATTCTATGATTCCTGTGGAGGCATTTTTCTGACTATCTAAACCTGCAGCCCCATTACCAACCCTGTACTGCTGCTGCTGCTTTCTACACAGGCAGGGGACACTGCAGCATACTGCTGATTTCCCCCCCCCCGCCCTGCTTGTTCCCAACCTCAGGAGATCAGAATAAATATTAACACAAATAGTTGATTTTTGGTTGCTTTGGGTGTTTTTTTTCCCCTCCCTCCTTTACCAGCTCTCCTACAGACCCCTGCAAGGCTGCTCTAAGGTCTCCCTGCAGCCTCCCTCCAGGCTGACCAGTCCCAACTCTCCCAGCCTGTCCCCATAGGAGAGGTTCTGCAGCTCTCTGAAGATCTTGGTGGCTTCCTCTGGACCCATTCCATCAGCTCTATGTCCTTCTTGTGCTGAGAACCCCAAAACTGGACACAGTGCTGCAGGGGTGAGGGTGTGTTTCTCAGCAGAGCAGAGCAGCTGCATCACTACATCCCCATTTCAAGCTCAGCATCTCTAACTCTCTCTCTCCCCCTTTTGATGCAGCACAAGCAATAAACCTCCTTCTCCTCACCTTCTTCCAGGCAGTTTCTGCAGTTCAGAAGGAGCAGCAACCCAAGCTCCCCCTGCCCAGGGAGGTGCCCCTCTAGATGAGAAGCAGATCTTACCACAGCAGCTTCCTTTGCTTGGCCTTGCTCTGGAGCTCAAAGTCCTTTCTGAACCTGCCAGCCAAAGGGATTAGTGGAGTTAGAAAGGTGAAGCCTCCTTCTGCTGATGGCTGGTGAGGAGAACAAGCAAGGATTGATTTCTCCCCACAAAACTTGGGGGAAAAGCCAGGATTTCCTGCCCCTTCTCAGCCTTTGTTTTGCCTTTCTCTGAAGTCCCACCTAAGTTCATGGTCCTCAACCTTCCTCTGCCACAGAGCTCTTCTTTTTTCGTTGCTATTCTCAGCAGTTATTATTTAAATGGTTCATTAAATGCTGCCACTCTGTGTCAATTAGCACTCATTCCCTTCTCTAATCTTCTTCTTCCCAGAGGTGGTGCTTTAAGGAGGCCACTCCAGCCTTTGACTCATGCTGCTGTGCCAGTCCCCATGGCCAGCAGGGCCTGGAGATTGCACTACCTTCATGTCAGTGCTCTGGACTCCAGAGAACAAACCCTTGTGGGGCATTCCTGAGCAGTGGCAATGGAGCAGTGGACTAATTGCTTCTAATTCTAGTCATTAAGACAGCCCAAGTGGCATTTCTGTCCCTCAAATGGCATTT
>WAAF01010234.1:229203-534801 GCA_013400475.1 Tricholaema leucomelas | reverse complement strand
GTCTTTTTCCTCATAAGGGGAAGGCCAACAAGGTCTGTTATAGACCCTGTTATAGACCACACCACCAAAAAGCAGATGAAAAATTGTATAAGCAGAGTGCTTTGTTACAAATTATGCAAAATTAATAATCTATATTAATTTTGACATCCAGGTGAAGGTTGTTAATAACTATGAACATTGTTTATTAACATTAAATCTTGCCAGAAAACTCATTTACAATGTCCGAAATACACGGTTTGGATATTTATCCACACAGGGGAACAGGCAATCTGCTACACTCAGGAAACAATTTGCAAATACAAACATGAAACTGAAAACTGGAAAGAGGTTCTTAGTTTGAATTATACCTCTTGTCACCTAGCGGACTCGAGAGGCTCCTTTCTCCTCTTGGGCAGAAGGCGCAATAGAATCTAGTTACAGAATTCCTTACAAAGAGTCTTTGACTACGTACTGAAGAAATTGTATCAAACAGTACCCAAAACACTTGAAGGGAGTTCTGTCAGTGTCTTGAAGGTCATTGTAGGCAAGGCAGAGCATAACGTAGCAGGGTGGAGCAGGCAAAAGCAAAAGTGAGGAGCCATGTGGTGAAAGCCTCTTTATTGATTGCCTGCCTGTGCTGGCCCCTTTGAGCACAGACTGACCAATCAGAACGGCGCTTTGCCCAGCCTGACCATATGAGGTGACGTCAGCTGCCTGCTTGCCCTCACTGGGGAAGAACAAGTCTGGGCAAGTCTTGTCCTCTCCCTCCGCTCTGCTCTCCCCCACCCCAGCAGAGGGAAGGGGGCAACGGGGTCCTGCCTGGGCAAGCCAGGACACACATCTTCCACAACAGGCTTCAACTTACCCAATGTCTGCTGGAAATGGAGCACAAGCAAAACTGTTTAGGAGGGCCCTGGAGCATGTGGAAGAAAACTTCCTGACACAACAGGTTAGTGAACCAGCCACCCTTTTGGGCCTACTGATTGAGAACAGAGAAGTGGGTGAAGAGAAAGCTGGGCACCGTCTGGGGCATAACGATTCTGAAATGATAAAGTTTTAGTTTGTCACAAGAGTAGGGAGAGGGGTTGCAGAACTGCTACTTTGGACTTTGAGAGGGCATGCTTTGGCCTGCCGAGGGGCCTAGTTGACAGAGGCCTTTGGGAGGCACTTCTGAAGGCCAGAGGAGCTCAGGAAAGCTCGGAAGGCTCTTCACTTCCTGGAAAACTTTCTGGATGGCCAGATCCAAAGAGTTGTAGTGAATGGATTTAAATTCCCTTGGTGTCTGGTACATGTGGTGCTCCAAGGGACTCAATACTGGGGCCACATCTCTTTATTATATTTATCCAGTGGTCTGGAGAAGGGGATTGTGTGCACCCTCAGGGGGGATTGTGTGTTGCAGACAACACCAGATTAGGTGGGAAGGTTGACCTGATTGAGTGTAAAGAGGCTCTACAGAGGGACCTGGACAGGCTGAATCAGTGGTCTGAGGCCAGTTGTATGAGCTCCCACAAGACCAAGTGTTGGGTCTTGCTCTTGGGTCATGACAAGCCCATGCACAGACTTGGGGAAGAGCAACTGGAAAACTGTCTAGTGGAAAATGACCTTGAGGTGTTGGTCAAGTGCTAGCTGAATGTAAGCCAGTAGTGTAGCCTTGTGGAACCAGTCCCAGTTCATTCTGGTGACTGTGATGCTTATAACATCAGAGAAGCTTTTGTAAAAGCATGAGACTACTAGGAGTTATCCTGAAAATCATACTTAGAGTGTGGAGTAAACAAGATACACAGTAAAGAAGACATGATGGTTACCAGAAGTCTGAACAGAACTTGAACTTACGAAAGGTGTGTTTGAATGACAAAGTAGACAAGTTGGAGTTTGATGGTGATCCAGTTAGTACTTTAGTAGTATGCTGAAGCTTTGTCACTTGATCATCTTGATAATTCACATGCTAAGAAAGTAGCTGAAGTCTCAGAGTACTTTGAGAATAGGAAGTTGATACGTTTATGTAATTCCTGATGCCAACTGAGTCCTTGACTGGATGAAAATCAATGCATTGAAATCATGTGGAAGAGACAAACAGTGTACTTTAAACTGCTTTCATTGAACATATTCCTTGTTTGTGCTTTTCAATTATTTCTGTTAGATGCTCATGTCGTTCCAAAACATGCTTGCTTCATAATTTTCTCTGCTATATCATTTATTTATACATCCCTAGGAGGCCATTGGCTCAGTGAAGATGTTTTATGGTTGTGTTTTTTTTAACCTCATTTCACCAATAGCTGTATTTTTTTCTTGCAGAGAATGTAAATTGATTTATATGCATCTAGAATCATTAGCACAGTGTATGATGATAATGAGGTTGGCCTTTTCTATTGTTTTACATTTGCTGTGATTACTTATTGCAGGAGTTGAACTAGTTTGTGATCTGTTGTCATTAAGTTCTAGCTCAGGGACGAATGTGTTATGCAAACTTAGATAAGGTGCCACACTTCAAGAGATGTTGACTGTAATGATGCTAGGCAATGCTATGCAGTCATACACATGTTCCTCTGGAATTTTGACAGCAAGCAATGACCACCTGAGAATTTTGCCTTCTTATATTCACCCTATGTAGCCAAGGGTGGGTGTATTGTTCCTGGTGGATACAGTCTTTTAGGACTAGTCTTGGGATGGCCTGGATCAAAGCTGTTGACTGTGCTATTATGTAGGCTGCTGGGGAGAAGGTCTGCAGAACAGGATGGAGCAAGTATCTAAACACAGGGGTCTTCATACAATTGATCTTTCATTTTGATACCTTTGAGAATCAAGCAGGGGCAATCCATAAACATAGATAAGCAAAGGTCAGTGCTGTCATACAGACACATTAACTTGAACACTAGAGCCAAGCCCAAAGTATTTGTGGACTTTATCTGAATCACTTTCACTTGCATTTTTCAAGAAATTTTCTTATTTCTTCTCCCTTTCTGCCTTTGCCAGAATGCTTCCAGAAAGGCAAGCTATGCAATTCCAGTCTTGTATACACCAATTAGAGGTTCTCTGTGTCTAAACACTCAGCCAAGATGTGAGGCTATTTATTGCAAGCAGGCCAAATTAATTCCTTACCTATTTTTTTAGGATTTTATCAGATTGTCCAAAGTGGATCATAGTCACCTTAGATTTCTTTTGTGGCCTGTAGAAATAAACAGGCATGAATAGCTACTATAGGGAAATCTGCATCACCTCTGGACATCTAACAGGTATAAAGATGGCCTAGCAATTTGCAGTTTCCCTCTGACTTCAGGCACCAGAGTTAAATGCTCAAAGTTGGTTAAGGTGACTCTAAACTTTCTTGTTCAGGCTGCCCTTCATGCTTGTGTTCTTATACTCTCCAGGCTGATCTTTCAGATTAATGACTGTGTGTTGATTCATGTCAAAGCACAGCTGAATTTGACATGGCAGAGATTAGTCCTGTACAGGGCTGATTACAGGACCACGATGTATGTGTGTGTATATATATATCTGCTTCTGCACAGCAGAACTCATGCAAGTAGCTGCTTATATAAATGGTGTAAATAAGGATCAAGTCCTATGCTGGAAGGTGCTTCAAGTGTTTTTCCAGCCAATTTGTCCTTCTTGTCTCTGCTATTTTAAGAACTTGCTGTAAAGGAGCACTTGATTTCGCTTATCTCTTCTATACAGACTATAATTAGGATTAGCAGAAGTGTTTTACTTAATGTTGCAGTACTTCTTGTGTACAGCACTCATATCTTAAGTATAATTAACACTGTATAGCTCCCATTAGTGTTTTTAAGCACTTAAAATGTACCATAATGGCCAAAGCTAAAGTTGTCATTAAAGGGCCATTGCTATTTATTATGCTCATAAAGTAGACACTTTGCTACAGAAAAATATATTGTTGGGTTCCATTTAGAAAGCAGTAACAGACAGCAGCATTAGTGATGGCACCCTTGGGATTAAAGGACTGCTTTAAATTGATCCCATTCTTATTCTACACAGGAGTCAATAGGGAAATCTAAAAGCAGGTGACAAATCATTGCGTTGCACAGCATTGCTGTGATTAGCTGAGTTATGCTGAGGGTTAGCTTTGCTGGTTTTATGAACACTCTGTACATAATTTCAGGTGTATTTCTTTTTGTTACGTTTCAGTTTACATGCTGCATTGTTTTATACAATTATAAAAGCCACATGATTTATACTCCCTCTGTTTTCAGAAGGGGGACAGATTGCAAAATGCTTTCCCTAGCACTATTGATCAGATGCACATACCTGTGAGAAGGTTAGGTTTTGTACTGCCAGTACTTCATGTGGTTCTCTTAGTGACTGAATTATGCAGCAATAAGATGCTCCCTACTTTCATAGCCTCTTCTCTCTGAAAAAGTTAATCTTCTTTGCCAACACTGCTCTGAGGGTACATTTTAGTCACAGTCCAACTGTTGGAACAAAACATGAACCATTTATAGCAGTAAACAATTATCACTGAAATGAGATAACAATTTAATGGTCTTGCATGATTAATGTCCTACATAAATTCTTTATGACATAGAATTGAAAGATGATGTTATGAATGTATAATAGAAAGTCAACAGAACGTGTCACCTTTTGGTTAGTTTCTAAGGAAACAGGCCATGTAGTCAGTGTTTTCATAATAATCAGAGGTTCATAACAAAACCATCATATATTGTTCTTACTAAATTAAATTTCAAAAAATACAATTGCTGGCTTTTTTTTTTTTTTGGCCTCGGTGCCAATTATATAGACAAGAGGTCAATTCAGTTAATGATGTCCCTAGAGCCTCTTTTATGTTTGTGATCCAGGGCCAACATTTTAAAATGTTGGTATCAACATTTAATTTTAATTGCTATCTATTTCTGGGCATGTAAAGAAGTGGTCTGTTCCTCGTAAATTATTATTATTATTCACAGCTGAATCTGACTTTGCCCCTGTGGCTCCAAGGTGAATAAGTGTGTGTTTAATATCTTCCGAAATCAGGGCAAAATACTTTAGAAGTACAAATACAATTTTGATGCAAAGATTTTTCAAATGGGAAGTGTAGTATTATACCCCTCAGTTATACTCCTGTAAGTTAAGGAATGTCTAGAACATTGAAAAAAAACCCAACAATTTCATTAAAAATCAATGTAAGCCATGAGGCATCTACTGTGTCTTAAGATCAGAGCTTTTTTCTCTTGTTTTCTGTTTAATGCATTTCTGAGATTGTTTAAACACATTAGAGCAAAATAATCAGATAGCAGCAGCTGCCAAAACCATTGGCTTCATTTCATAAGTTTGAATATTTCTCTTTTGTTCTTTCCCTACCAATATATATGTACTCACACACAGAGAATAAACTGTTACTACAATAACAAATTGAGAACACAGGAGAAAAAAAGGTTGAGGTGACCAACTTGCATCTACTGAGGCAATGGAGAGCCCTCTGCTGACTACAGCAGGTTTCCCTGTTACGCATGGAAGAACACGAACAGTTTGCCTTTCATTTCTCTTCTTCCAAAGGATGCAGATTTGAGGAAAAACTGGTAGTGTTGATCTGCTTGAGGATAGAAAGGCTCTGCAAAGCGATCTGAGCAGGCTGAATTGATGGGCTGAGCTCAGTTGCAGGAGGTTTAACATGAACAAGTGATGGGTCCTCCACCTGGGTCACAACAACCCCAGGCAAAGCAACAAGCTTGAGGCAGAGATCACACAATGTTGTGGTAAGGGTCCATGCAAGCAAACTGTGCACTTAAGAGTTTTCTTAAATCCATGATGGGACATATGTATATATGTGTGTGTGTATGTGTATATATATAAAAAACATATATAGTGTGTGTACAGGTGTTTTTTTAGTCCAGCTCAACCCTTTTTGTTTAGGAAAGCACACTGGCTCTGCCTGATCTGAAAAGAGGTTAAGATCCTAGGATTTGCTCATGTCTGTTGAATACTTCATAATCAAAGAGTTCAGAGAATTCTTCAGCTGGGTAACTCTCTTTTTTTAAAAGTCAACACAGAATGTGTGTTTATAAGAGCAAGGAGACCCTAAATACTATGGGTAAATACACTGCCATTAAGGACTCTGGAACATGTCCAGAGAAGGGCGACAAAACTGGTGAGAAGCCTGGAACACAGCCCTATGAGGAGAGGTTGAGGGAGCTGAGGTTGTTTAGTCTGGAGAAGAGGAGGCTCAGGTGTGATCTCATTACTGTCTACAACTACCTATAGGGAAGCTGTAGTCAGGTGAGGTTTGATCTCTCCTCTCAGGCAGCCAGCAACAGGGGACACAGTCTCAAGTTGTGCCAGGGGAGGTCTAGGCTGGGTGTTAGGAGAAAGTTCTTCCCAGAGAGAGTGATTTGCCCTTGGAATAGGCTGTCCAGGGAGGTGGTGGAGTCACCTGGAAGTGTTCAAGGAAAGATGGGATGAGGCACTTAGTGCCATGGTCTAGTTGGTTGGCTGGGGCTGGGTGCTAGGTTGGATTGGATGATCTTGGAAGTCTCCTCTAAGACCAAGACATATGAGAAGGGTTTTATGTATCTTGGGTTTTTTTACATTAAAAAAAATGTTTAGATTCTTTTATTTAAATTATTATTATTTTTAAGTGACAATTACAGAAAAAAAAAGTTTTGAGGGCTTGTTTTTTTAATGAACTGCAGTTTAAAGGTAAAATTTTACTCTTTTACTATGAATGGCCTATAAATTACTGAACCGCCTCATATGGCCTTTATTTTGTCCACAGTGGCATATCAAAGGAAAATAATTGAAGCATTTTTGAGACTTAGTTATTTGTTTCTTTGATAATATCATCTGCCTTCCTCGTTGGTATTCTTTAAGAAAAGAACTTAGTCTTCAAAATTGAGATTCTCTTTTGATCACTGCATCTGTGGAAAAGTGAAGCTAAAAAGCCCACATGTGCTAGGGCTTCCACTAGGGATAAAATGAGCATTTTGGCATGTGCTAAGTAACTGCTGTCACTTGTGGATGGAGGGAGCTGAAGAGCATAAGGATCTTGTGCTGCTCTCTTCCTCTTCTGACAGCAATTCCAACATCTGCAGAAAGGAGTTTGGCAAGAACTAGAAAAGTGAAATAAATAATAATAAAATTATACATATGGTGTGAAGGTGACACAGAAAAATGTATTTCCAGCTCTAGCTGCACTATTTCTGACCCATCCTTTTTTCTGACTAATTCAAGTGACAAGATACTGAGCAAGAGCATATGTGATTATTATGCACCATGTAGAGTTTGGAACAAACCATAGATAATTATCATACAATGTCAATTTGTTTGAACTAGGAATAAAATCCTCACCAGATTTTCTAGTCCCTGAGTGTAACTTTGAATGGTTTTATTAGTATGCACTAACTGAGAAGCCTCATCTGTCCAAAAGACTAGCCTTGAATGGTTCAAAGCAGGAAACAGCACCATGCAGAAGTGATTTGGCTGGTATTTGTAAAGATGAACTTAAAGAGGAGCTGAGGCTATTCCTCTATAGTTCATCTCTCTGACTGTAATGATCTAAAATTTCTGCTCTCTCAGTACAAATAAATCTCATTTCAGGAAAGTGTCTGCAAGATGCACTTAAATTGAAAATATTCCTTTTATATAGAAATTTGTGAGATTTTTATCTTCTGTTGTATGTGTTTATTGAAAATTGTTGCTGGCAGTTTTGACAAATCATCTACTGTGGTTGCTGGATATTCTTGACACACTCTGTACCACCTATTTCATCTGTATCAAGATCGACAATTTGTCAGCCTATGTTACTTTCATGGTGGTAAGAAAAGCATAAAAGGAAACCTGACTGGTTAATTTTTGTCATCAGTTATATCAGTGCAAAATTGCTGTCTGTAGTTTCCTGTCCTTTTTTTTTTTTTCTCCTATATTTACTCTTGTCCTACTTTTTCACCTGCATTTACTTTTCTCTCACACTACTGCCGACAATGAAGAAAGTGTTTGCTCCTGCAAACCATGTTTCAAAAACACTAATGCTTCTTAAGTTTGACCTGTCAGCAGCAGTTCAGTGATCACCCAGCAAAAAAAAAGCAGATCCAGTATCATATTCATTCAGAATATATACACACACAAATTAGAAATGGCTTTTCCACCATTTCTTTTTATTTAACAATTCCTGCCTTGTCACTAGCATTTGTTTGGGGCACAGACATATTTTCCAGCACATGGTAGTCTCAGGAAGGATTTGACAATAAAATCTCTGCTGTAAGTAGTGAACACTGCTTCATATAACATTCACTTGAAGTACAAGAGCCTGCCTGAAGCCAAGGTAAACATACATTCATGTTCTCCTCATAACATTTATTTACTGTGCCAGTCATGGCAAATCTCTCATTTTTGTCAAATTAGACAGCCCTTCTGGCAGGCCACAGTAGCCATGGTGGCATTATCAATGTATTTTAAAGGTCATTTATTCAGAGAATGCATGTTGTAGGTAATGAACAAAGAGGGAAAGATGACTGTTTTGTTTGCTTGGAGAAGTGAAGCAGCTACAAAAACCTCATAGACCCTATGAAGAAGAACTTGATTTATCTTCATGTTGCAATCTGTATAGATACCTGCACAATTCTAGTCTTGCCAAATAAGACAAATTGTTCTTTATTTTACTTACATCCAGGCAAGATATTTCATTGTGGCAAAGCATCTTTTGTTTATTTCTTTTGTGGGACTGGAACTGGTCCTTACATGCAGCAAGAGGTTCAAATTATTAGGAGCATTTCATAAAAAGAAAAAAAAAATCAAATAAATTAAAAAACCCCAAACCAACCAAACGAAACCCCAAACCCTTTCAGTTTTAAAAGGTCCTTTATCCAAATATGTATGTGTTGCTGTGGGAACATGCATTTTTTTATCTGGAAACAAGTTGTTTATTCTAGCTTTAATTTGTCTTAAGCTGATAGGGAAAAAAATTATCAAACCAAAAACGTTCTACTAAGTCCTCCGAAATATACTATTACCTCTTTGGTGTTTATAGACCATGGGAAGTATGTCTGGTGCTTTGCAGATAAATGCTATCAATTCTTGGATCCAGGGAACTTACAGTTTAAATCTCAGAGCCTGGTTCCATATATTAAATATATGTTCATTTATTTGTGTGCATTGAGAATCAAAATTGAGCTGTTGAAATTTTCGTTTTAATATGAATAATTATTCTAGTAGATATAAGAAAGTAGTTGATGTTTTTGTTTGGGTTTTTTTTGGTGGTTGTAGTTGTTTGGTCTATTTGTTTTGTTTTTTTTTTCTTTAGGAAATGGAAGATAATCCAGATAAAACCAAAATTATTCATACCCAGGGAATGGAATATTAGTTAAAAACTGTGCTTTGTTTTTTGGTTTTGGGGTTTTGTTTGGGTTGTTATGTTCAGTACATGAGAACACTGAAACCTTATCTAAATTCAGTCTTGACATTTTAGCCATTCTTAGGAAATGAAAAAGTCCTTTTAATTGAAAAGTCCACATTGGGCATCAGCAGTTGTTATCAGCTCAGTATTTGATCACTGTCAAGGCATGTGGTTGTGAAAATAATGTGGAAGGCTGGTTAATTTCTTTATGGTGCTGCAAAATCTTACTATACCATCACTTTGCTGCACAAAATACTCCTAGACATGTGAGTGGAAAAACAGTTATGCGCTGGTACCACTCCGTTAATGATGGAGAACTTGCTGAGGATTTTTACATGAACCAAAAAGACTGGATGCAGGGAAAATGTGATGTTTGCAAAGTAGAATGGCTCTGCTATGGGTAAGCGTGGACTTGTTTCAATAGTCTGTCAGCACAGCGGGAGCAAAGCACACCGGGGGCTTTGGCTGGCAGTTCAGGTTTACTCAGGTGACAGCTCCAGGGCATTTCTGACGATTATGTCATTTCATTACTGAGGTTTGTGTTTCAAGCTACAGGGATGGCTCATTAACAACAAAGAACTGTAGTTCACAGTGTGCCTCTTGCTTTCTCCATAGCTAGAACATAAAAAGATTTTGGCATTGCTTTCTTACACCGAAATTCCCTACAGTCAAAATGGTGCTGCCCCTGTTTTCTGTGATTGTCTCTGGTGCATATTTAGGTGTTGTCCACTGAAGTTTATGGAGAAGCTCCACAGTGTTGATGTGGCTTTACATCAGAGGGGAAAAAAGTCAACACTGGATCTTCACAAGCAAACAGAAAATCAATTTTAATTCCACAGGGTGGAATTATTGAGGTAGAAATAGAAGTCATTAACTAGCCTTTCCTGCACCAAGGCCAGTGATATGGAAGAAGTACTGTAAAGAACATTTAGTTTTAACTTTGGGTTACCATAGTCGTTATACTTGCCTACTTTTTATTAGACTCCCTTGTTGACCTAGCAGCCAGCTGGTATTTGTAAGTGTCTATATTTTCTCATGGGAATAAATGTCACTATTAGTCTGGTAGATAAATGCTGATTAAAACAAAAGAAGGCAGCAAGATACCACAGCACCATATTTAAAAGCTACTGTGAAATACAGGTCTGTAAACTGTATGTAGTAGCAGTAACTGCACGTAAATTAAATGCTAAGATATAACTATAAGGTGGGAAAGAAGAAACAGGGAAGGCAGGACAAAGCTTGGGTTAGGGCTTAGATCTGACAGCCCCTGACAGGCTGGGGTCACTCCAGCAATGATTTTGTCACAGGGTTGTTCAGGGGTGCCTTCACACGGGCTCCTCCAGTTCTTACAGCCCTGGCTGAGGGAACTAAAGAAGGCACCTCCTCACCACCATGCTACCGAAAAGCTACTAGTGTGCTGAACAAAAAGTGACTTGAAAAAGCTAGCTACATTTAAGGCAGTTAAAGAACACATGAATAGATTTGGTTAACCCCAGATAATCTTTTATTACCTTGCACCTATGTGTGTACCTTGGATTTCAGTATGTGAAGTCTTTCTCATATTTCTCTTAATAACACCCTTGCCATGTGTGCAAGCTTAGATTTTCCAGCATGCTCTTCAGGTACTTACTTCTCATGTAAATATATATTAATTTGTGCAAAGATTTCCCAGTATATTTTTTTTAATTAAAGCTCAAAAGTCTTGAACTCAAATGTAACAAGTACTGTATGCAATAAATGCTCTTCTAAACTGACAATTCCTTGTGCTAGACTGAATTCCCACCCAGTCATACTGTAAGGCACATATCTCTTTTACTTTTGTTTAAGAACTACTAAAGTATAAAGTACGAGTGTAGATACTGGGTCAGCTTCTTAACTTTTAAATTGATTCAATTGTGTACATACTCTAACCACAGTGGGTTATGGAAGGGCAGTAATCAATAAAACAGCTCATTATCTATAATGCTTATAATTATCCGATGCTAGTACTAATGTCTGGGTTTAACCAAAGCATATTTTTAAAAGTGTCCTAACAGGACATCTCGTTATCACCTTTCTTTTTGCTGTGGAGTTTTATTAGAAAATCATGCTACTCATCTGGACTGCCACAACAACAGCATTATCCCTAGAGCGTTTCTTCATATCAAGGTTAATTTAAAGTGATTAGCATAAGCACTACAGATGTTGCTATGGGGACAGGAACTTCACATCCACTATGATGGACATCACATGATTGCTGCTACAGCTCCAGTATGATTGGATTATTTGTTTTAATGTCATGTGAAATAAGTCACATGATGAAGATCAGAATCTCCTTAATAACATTTCATATTCTGGAGATCGATCACTTTTTCTCCATTTCTCAGTGTTGAAAGTGTCTGAAGAGCACGTAAAACACCTGTCTTTGCTTTACTGCTACTTATGTCTGACTGGTGAGATCTACCACTAGTGACTAAAACATAAACCTATATCAAATTTACATGAAAAACCAAAATCAATTCTGTTTTGCCACAATGACAATATTGTTTTTAATAACCTGAACTAAAATCTTAGCATTGATGCAATTAGATTGCATTTTAAAATAAACCCCTGTACTGAAAGCATGCAGTCATGTGTTAGTGGAAGATCTCAATGCCATTAAAGTGAGAAGCACTTCATTTGTCTCAGTTGGTGCTTTTTCAGTCGTCTCTCAATTCAGCCACATCTGTATTTTTGTGTAGAGCATTTCAGTGGAGAGAAAGAAGAAAAATTTCCCAGGGACTCAGAAATGACAATAATTAACACATAAAAATGTGGCATATTTAAAATATTCATTTCATGCATTTCTAAATATCATGTTACTCTCATAACTGTGGACAAAAGACTATAATTAATACATCCTTAAACACTATTACTTCAGTGAAATGGGGTGGCTTTTTCATCTCCAGGATGACACTTTAGAGTCTACTGTCTTCTATAAATACCCTCTTGGAAACACTTTTCTCTCATCAGTGATTGCATAGGCAACAAAAGCTCCTAAATTTCATGTTCTAAATTACACCAAGAATACACTCTAAAGTAACTTCAAATACAGCTTATTAACCTTTTGTCCACTTTCTTCTCTTGTGATTATTCCTATGATTAATATTTGGATTTTTTTATCTACGAGTTTCATATTTCCAGTAAAGTAGCAGCAATTAATTGGAAAACTACTCTGAGTGCTAGCTTTAGTTTCTAGATAATTTTGTCTTTGTTATGCAATTTAAGCATTCTAATGTTATTATATACAGTATGATTTATACTGAAAGTTAACAATTAAAAGAAACAAGTAAAGAGGGTCTTTAAACATAAGGAGAATAACAAAATATATCTTGGGCTCATAGTTCATTACCTTGAACACTGATTTACAGGACTTTCACTTCTACCTTTAAGGTCAGAGAATATCAAAAAGTAATTAGAGACTGATATTATACTCTGATGATGGGTAATAGGTAATCATGGCATTAGTGATTCTTCAAGCCCAAGCTAACAATAATGTTGATTCATGGAATTGGATTTGTTTGTCCTCTTAGCTGAAATTCTGTATATTACTGCCCTCTGTTCACAAGGTGTATTCCAATCTTTAATATTCAAAGAATGGTCACCCAGAAAGGACAATGATTCAGTTCTGTGAAGGGCAGAAACCTCATCATCTCAGTAGTCAGCTACCTTCAGAGGTCAAAAAGAAGCAAATTTAACTATTGCAGTTGAAAGTAACTGAACTGTAAAAGCTCCTATCACTGCACAGGTGCTGTATTTGCTGAGCAGTTCAGTTTTCTGTTGCACAAGTCATGCAATATTTACGTACACAGAGAGCAAGCATACTACAAAAAGAAAATTTTTATTGGCCACTTCATGGTTCTGGCCCTTGCTATTCACTCACATCTATGCAAAGAAACACAATACCCAGTTTTTCGCTCATATCAATATCACTGTATGACGGTTTGAGTGTTACCTGCCTCCCCTCTCCTATAAAATCATTCAGACTAGACTCAGCAGGCTGGAAATTAAGGAATGAAGCTTTATATTTTCAGCTTAGCACAATATACAAGCAGATATTTGCAATATTCACAGCTATAGACAGAAATATGCAAGTTAAAAAGTAATGCAGAAACACAACACCCCTCCCAGAAACCAGAGTCCCCAAGAGGGGCTCCCAACTCCCACCTCCTTTCCACCTCTCTACCTTATCCCAGAGTTTGCCTTATGTGCAAGCTGACTTTGGAGGATCAGCAAGAGGGGTTAGAAAGCAAGGTAGGGAGGAAAAGTACAGGCACCAGTTGCAACAGAAAGCCACTGCAACTGTGTTATCTATATTTTGTGTTCTTGTTTTTATACATCTCAGCAAGGTTATGAGTGAAGTAGACATCACCACTCTTTTGTTTTCACAGCCTATAATCTAATTCTTCTCACCAAAGTATTCCAGCTAGTCTCAAACTAGCACACACTATTAGTTTAAGTGCAGATGAATACTATAGACTGATCTTTTTAAAGAGATGACAGCAGTGTTCCTGACTGGAATCTGAAACAGCTCATGCCGTGTCTGCAAGACAGAGGAATTACTTTGGGTATTTTTATCCACATATCCATAAAAAACTCCACTCTTCCACAGACAAGTGGTAAGGATGAGAATTGAAACTCTTCTCCGTTAGTAAGCAGTGTTGTAGTATCAGAAGTAGCTGCAATCAAGAAATGCTAAGACATTGAAGCCATTGTATTTTTCAGAGTGCTACAGCAGAGATGTAATTCAACTCTATCTCTTTATTTCATGTCAAAAGTTTGATAAGTCCTTAATGTATAGGATGCTTCAGCTTTGTGTTCCTTATGTGGTGATAGGTATTAGTACATTGATACCACTAAACTAGACCTAAATAATGCAGATGCTTCTGTTCAGCTCCTTTATTTCCAAGGTCTTAATTCTTACTATAGTCTTCTAATAACAGTATATAGGGTAGCATATTTAAGCACTTTGAACATAATCATGATTCATTTTTTAAAGGGAAACTACTTTCAGAAAGGTTTGCTGTGATGTGACTCAACAGCTATGATAATATAGTGTTGTAAAATGATGGTTACTAAACTGCTAGCTCACTCAAAACATATTTCTGATTAAAAAATTAATAATCATTTAAAAATATATGTTACTGCTTTAGGCAAGGATAGACAAGATGATAGTTAATGGTTGATTTATAACAAAAAGGAAGATTTTGCTCTAAATGTGATTGCACCCTAAAACTGGGCAGTTGGTTAATGCTAATTTCTATGGTTCTTTTTAAT
The DNA here is from genome assembly GCA_013400475.1 of Tricholaema leucomelas. NCBI lineage: Eukaryota > Metazoa > Chordata > Aves > Piciformes > Lybiidae > Tricholaema lacrymosa > Tricholaema leucomelas. The sequence goes on along the minus strand of WAAF01010234.1, from coordinate 520,187 downwards.
TGTTTAATTGTATCCTAGCCACATTAAGAAAGGTCTTTGGAAAATGTCATAATACAGAAAAGTCATATTCTGCCTTATTTTAAAGCATTCTTATAGGATACAAACTTTGCAATTGTAAGGTCAGTACTTTCCCAGAGCTCAGATGTGGTCCCCACTTTTAGCACTACCAGCGAAATGCAGTTGTTACCAGAGATCTCCCCGTGTAACTCTTACAACCAGAAAATGCCTGTCCCCCTGCTGTTCAGAATCAGCATAGCTCTGATGAGGCCAGAATTTTAAATATATGCCAGGAAACGCTAGGAACTGGTATTTGACAGTTATTTACTATCATCTTTCTCAAATGCGTGGGTTTACAGTTGATTTTAGTGTAGCTAAGTTTGTGCGTATGACTCTGATAGAACACAGCTTCACAAAATTATTATGTCCAAGCATCTGGAATTAATTTGTCAATGAGTTTTGTAAAACTCCTCAGTGTTGGGACTGTGCTCATATTGAAAAATTTGGAACCAGAGTGTTAATGCCAGTGGGAGAAGACATAGGACTCCACTCAGACCCCCCTCTAAAGATATCTATCTATACATATATATATACACTGGCCAGTCAATAAGCTTACAATTTATAAAGTCCAAGGCCTTTTTTTCAGTAAATCTGCTTTTTTTTTCTTATACCTCATTTGTTATGGTGTGCATCAGGGGGTTGAAGTTCAAACTGGAATTAAAAAAAAAAAAAGTAAATTCTAAAGTACAAGCCTCTGACTGCTTCTATTATGAAAATATTGGAAGTGGAGGTTATGGAAATTATTACAGATTTCATCTATCATTTTCAAAGCTGAAGGAGGGGAAGTAAAAATGTATAGGTCTTTCTGCTCCAAAGACTCATGGTCAGGCAGGATTCTGCTATACTTTGTAGCATGATCCTGCCATTGTTCTTCATAGGCTTGATTCTCAAAGACTAGGTACCCTGTTTCCTCGGTCAGTGTTCTCCAAGCTTGCGAGAAAAGTTGTGAGAGGAATTTATTATGGTCAGCACGAGAAGAGAGAGCAAGTTTAGGACAGGAGTTCAGGCACTGTTCTTTTCGTTCATTATCTGTAACAGTTTTCAGCCATACTGGGAACTTCTACACAAAAAAAAAAAAAAAAAAAAGAATTACTTTTCCTTTTCTCTTTTCTACAAAGAGTGGAGGAGGACAGTGATGCAGCAAAAGTTGGAAGGGAACAGTTGAGCACATACATTCCTCTACTCGCGGTTTCTGTGAAGGGTCAGACTTTTTCAGGACTCTTTACTATTAAGAGTAAAAGCACTAGGAGTTAAGGTCGCAGTTCTGCTTGTTAATATTAACCTCCCAAATGAAGCTTTTAGTGGCCTATTTCATCCCACTTGTGAAAGAGATGAGAATTTATTAAGAGCCCTCTCTCTCTCTAAATTTCCCATTACTAAATTAAGCATGGAAGTGTGGTTTTCTTTTTCCTCAGATACCATTTGTTTCCCAAAAGTAATTACAATATCAGCTTGATAAAGGCTGCTAGTAATTTTGTTAAGAAATTTTCTGAAAAAGAGCAGGGAAACTTAACAACCTAAGAGAATTGTCTGTGGAATGGAAGTGGGCTCCAGAGACCCCCCTCTTACCCATTAGGAATTCTAACCACTGTAATTAGCAGCAAATTTCCCTATCTCTGTATGTTAAACAGGGAATTCATCTTCGATTGTTTCTGCCTCGGGCAGAAAGACTGAAGGAAGGGAAATGTAGGCATGTGTCTGCTCGGGTTAAGCAGCCTTAACTGCACTGAAAGGAACCAAATACACAAATTACACCCGCCTCTGATTTATAACTTGTGCAACCCTGTCAAAGGCAAGGGTTTTGCTTTGGTTATAATCCAGAGACAAATGCAAATGCCAGGTAGATAGGAAACATCCAGGTAGAGAAATTACGGGGTTATAGATGAGGTTGTTTAAAAACTAATGAATAAAAGATGAGCATTTCCATTGTAGAGTTACTGTGCAGAGAAATCTAGCAACTTTTTGTGAGATCCTTTACTGCCTGTGCAGTATTAAGCCTTATATGACTAAATGTTTTCTGTATCCAAACAGTGAGCAATAGTCAAGATAATTGCTATGTAATAAGACTGATAATGTATTATATTGTCTGTCAGTCATCTTATGTGATTCTTGATGATCTTCTTGCTGCTGAACAGTAATCTTGCAAGGAAAAGCAGGGCGAAAAAGAAAGACAAATGCATTGGTATAATGAGTAACAAAATTAGATACTAATAAAAAGTAACAAATTGCCTCTCCTTATGCATTATATTTTATTATATGTTCACCTATCAACTTTATGAATGATCATACAGACTGTGGTTGTGCTGCTACAGTTGAGCATCACCCACAAATGGAACTCAAGTAAATGGTCACTAATCTGTGCTCATAATACTCCTGAAGTGTGCACAAAAGCCAGTAGAACGACTTCCTAATGCATTCCTAAGGTATTTTATAGTATTTTAAGTATTTTACTTTTTTTCCCAATGGATTAAAAAGGTAGATGACAAATACACTTATTTTGTTTAATAAATTAGGGTTTTGTTATAAATATTTACACAACACAGTATGAAATATATTTTAAACTAGATCTGGCTTCAAATTTCAGAAACTAATTGTGAGCTCTGAGTCTTTCTTTAAGCAAAAAGAAATAGTTAAAATTCTTTTATACTTTTCCGATTCAACCACTACAAATGATAACAACTGAGCTAAGTTGTGTATTGAATTGTCAAAAAATGTTATTCACCTCAGTTTTGCACTCTTTCCTTCCTGATGCTAGCAGGAATGACAAAATAGAGAAGGAAAAGTGACCAGTGAATTACAGAGCAAGCTCCATATCTACCACTTAAAGTACCTGATTTTTAACATTTGGGGCGTATAGAAGATGACTACTTAGGTCTGGGTTTGCACTTGCACATTGAAAACAAATCAGAAACAAAAAAAACCCTAACCCTGCAAAAGCAACAACACAACAAAAATATTTAATTACATTGATATCAAAAGCTTGGGTAATACCAAACTAATTTGCATATTATTTTGGTTTTCACCCAAAGTATCTAAAAATGCCTTGACAATCTTCAGAGAAAAGAATGTGTTTAAAAAAAAACTTAAGCAGCCCTTTTTCTTGGATTCACAAAAGGAAATCTGAACTAAATTGATCTTCACTCTTCCCTGGATGTCAGTTTGCCAGATGACCTTCTTTTTTTTCTTATATTTGTACTTATTATACATTTAAAAACTAAACTTCAGTCATCAACCCGTAGTTAAAGCCCAGGGAAAAGGGAAAAACAACTGTTAATTTAGAGTAACAGAATAACTGTTATGAAAAAAAAAAACCAACAAAAAACAACAACAACAACAAAAATCCCACAAAACAAACAGCAAACAGTTGAGAAAAACAGAACTTTGAAAATTAAATAATATAATTTTTTAATATATATTAAATAAAAGATACATANTCAAGGGTGACCTCATTGCTGTCTACAGCTACCTGAAGGGAGGCTGTAGCCAGGCAACTGGCAGTAGAACAAGAGGACACAGTCTCAAGTTATGCCAGGGGAGGTATAGGCTGGATGTTAGGAAGAAGTTCTTCCCAGAGAGAGTGATTTGCCATTGGAATGGGCTGCCCAGGGAGGTGGTGGAGTCACCATCCCCGGAGGCACTCAAGAAAATACTGGATGAGGCACTTAGTGCCATAGTCTAGCTGATTGGGTAGGGCTGGGTGCTAGGTTGGATTGGATGATCTTGGAAGTCTCTTCCAACCTGGTTGATTCTATGATTCTGTGATATTGCAGGACTTTTATTTCTTATCATCTGGCTATTATCAGAGCTACTTTCCCAATCCAAGTATTATCACAAATGGAAAATTTCTGACTGAGGTCTCTTTCTTTCTTTCTTTGGTGGAAGAGGTTGATTCCATGGTATGCCTGGATAGAGCGTGCTGCCTAGGGTTTTTCTCTTTACTTTGCCTTCTTAGGAAGCAATGGCAGTGCAACTGCTTTGGGGGAAGGTAGACCTCATCCACACTGCGCTCTTTGTGCCATTAATAGATTGTGTTAATTACATGCCTCAGAGGCTTCTTTTGGTCACCTCTAGAAACCATAAATAATTTTCCCCTTATTTTATTAGAAATAGTAGAGGGGAGTGTGAAACCAGGAAAAGATGAAGAGTTGAAACATCAGAGATGCACTTGAAGATGTAGATGGCATTCCTTGCTGCTAAAAATTCTCATCTGCTTTGTTGACATATTTTTGTTAGATAGTTAGGGTTAAACTAATGATGGCAAATTATATTTATCTGCTTTTAATTGAGTATAATGGCATTTATCCTCTGCTTATGTTAACAGTTTTCAAACCTCTTTCCCATACACAACCACCATAGAGTTTTTAAGCCACAGCAGTCCATGCCAGATTGTCTCACAGGTGACTGGATCTACTCCTGCTGGGAGGCAGAGCCTGCCCATCACAAGAAGATCCCTTTGTTAGAGTGCTGAGGGATGTTCTGAGTAAAGCTAATAGCAATGATAGGCCAAATACTCCTGAAAAGATAAGGAGGCTAAACCGTTGACAGTACAACCTGGGTGTTCTGTTTCTGATACAGTATAAGTGCATTGTATTTGGCATGACACAAAGGGAAGGTCAAGAAAAGGATCTGTGTGACAGATGGCATGGAAAAATCTAGAGTCTGCTTTTCAAGTTCATATCTTTCTGGTACTGGCAGCAGAGAAATGTCTCAGGAGATTGTTAAGAGGAAGAGAAATCATGTTCAGGAAAGAAATAACTGTAAGTGATTATGCCTTATCCATTTTTTTGCCAAAGGTTAGCTTTTTTTATAGAGAATTTAAGAAAAGTGCATAAGGTTATAACATTTCTGTTTGCATACATATGTCTAGAATTATTTATTTGATATAAATAAATATGGTCATCATGAAATACAGAGTTTAAACTATGCTTAGAATCATCCTGTAGTGTTTCCATGCTGATAAATGAATAGTATTTGTCACTTTCTAGCCTTCAGTATTTCATTGTGAATTCACTTTTTTTTATCATTACATCCATTATTTACCAAAAAAACACCTGGCATCAACAGAAGCATAACAACTGAACTCTGGTGATGCAGTTAATTGCTGCTAGACCTTGTATCTCAGGCTTCATCCCAGTTAATTTATGGTTTGGGTTTCTAGGTAGCCATCATCCAGCTGTAAATATATTCAAGGGTTTTAGATTTTGTCATGGTAAGAAAATAGGGGAAAAAAAACCAAAAACTTTATGATTTTGGGATGCTTTTTTCTTTTTTTAGGAAAATTTCAATTATAAGATTTTTCTGTGGAGCTTATAGTTTATAGCCTCCTCTGATATTTCACCTTATCTTTGAATGCTGATGAAAATTGTGACAGTATTGAAATTATTTTTTTCTTTCATTCTTTATTTTTCCTTGCTCAGTTATAGGTCTTCATGGTCTCTTGTGTTACAGATTTCAATTTTTAGGTGTTGGTGGAGCATAGATGCAGACTGCCAACATCAGTTAGCTCATCACTAGAGTATGTTGTCTGTAGATCAGCTTGAGCATAAATATTGTATACCTAAGCTCCCATACCATCCTTTTTACCACATGAATGGCTTTATTTTCACACAGAAGGAACTGTAATGAGGCCATTAAGCGACACAGAATGTACTTCTGCTAAGTCAAAGGGAAGCATACAACTCTCTGTGCTACCTTTGTGTTTTTTACTCTGAGATCTCCAGATAAAACTATTCAAGGAGATCGTATATTTTTCTTTTTCTATGTTTTTTAATTTCAAACAATTTCTCTGCTTGCCTTGCACATTTCATTCCTGTGTAGAGTACTTGCGGCACCCTTTTCTCTCCAGAACAAACTCAGGGAAGCTAACTGTTCACAGACATGTTAAAAACAAGAAGCTATGATTACTTATCCCAGATGGGTATGTGAAATCTTGTATATATTTTGTTAATAGCACCGTTGTCATTGAAAACATTGTTTACTGTGGGTATTTCTGAGTGGTGATTGAGCATCTGCCCCATGGAGCTGGTTCACTAAGAGATTGTGCCTGGACATCTGAAGAGCTTTCAGACTTGAATTTCTTGCTTTTGCTCTAAGCATGTAAATCCCCATTGAAATAGGACTTAGATTTTTATATGCTTCTTTGTGTCAGACTTTTATTGATATAGACACACATAACAGTCCTATAGGTAAAAGCAGCAAAATCCCTTGCAGAACTGATAACTAGACAGAGACACACAGATATTCTCATATGAAATCTTTGTTTCTGGAGAATGACTGTATTTCCCAGTTGAAATTTATTTCTAAGCTTCGAATATCTTAGAATCAAAGCAATCAAACCAAGCAGGCTCCACTTTTCCCTCATACTTTCAAGAAATGAATCCTTAGTGTGTGAAATGTGTATCTTCAGGGCAGCAGTATGAGGGGGAGGAAATTGATTCCAGCACTTTAAAAAATATTCGACTAAAGTACTTGGTATCTTTCACAGCAGGTAAAAAATCATGAAACATTTAAACCCAACTATCCTAATTCCAATTTAAAGCAGTTGTGTCATCAGACATACCAAAGGGAAAATTAAATCAACTACCTTTACAAAATGTATTAAACTAGTTTATTTTACTGCACCTCAGCAGGGGGAAAAAAAATAAAATGAGGACAAGCCTGCCACTAGTAATGAATATAAAACACTCCACAGCAGGAAAGAGAAGAAACAGAAGGAGGAAAAAATAAAACCTAAAGATGAAGGCAGTTCATCACAAAGGGTACCATGTGCAACATGACAGCTGTGATCAAAATAGGTGCACCTTTGTAACTGCATGCTGGTGTTCACTCAGATATGCTGATCTCATCTCATTATTAACATTGTCTAACAAAACTTCTATTTGTCTACATTACAAGGAGCTAAAAAGGCACCCCACCAACACAGCTTACAGGAGTTAAAAATAGATTTGGAAAACCCTAACAAATGTCAGTCTAACTTCTGATCAGTGTAACACTGCTGGTTTCCACAAAGCTGTAAAACAGAGAAAATACAGCCATATTGGAAATGCTGTCTTCTAGGACTCTGAGGATGATATTGTCACTCCTTGGGTCACATCACAGGTGTATTCAGACATGGATTTACCTCCTTGATGTCCTGCCAGTTTGAGTCGCAGAAGTACGTGCTAGAGCAATCCCAAGGGGTCTGGTGGGACAGTATCCATTCAGCAGAGTGTACCTATGCAGCATCCCATCAGCTTCTTGTTTCTGGAGAATCTTACTCTTTGAGGATAATTTCTGGCCTCTTTCCCCCCCCCACCTTTTTTTTAATAGAGGTGACTAAAAAGGCATCTGTTGGCTGTTTGCTGTTTTACTTCGGTTCATTGTTAAAAAGAATGAAATTAATCAGTCTTCCCATCTGAAAAGGATTTTATTTCTTTTTTGTTGTTAGTTAGCATTTCACAGTCTGCAGATGACAATATTGATGTCTTCCAAAGGAATTCTTAGTGGTCATTAAGGAAGTAAAGGTACCGGGAAGCCATTTTATGATCAAAGTGAAAGAGAAAGAAACTAAAGAAAGATCCTTGGCAAAAAGAGGCAGTATTAAAATTAAACATTCTCAAATAAGGAAAAAAAAAACCAAACAGTAACAACCAAACTGCAGGGATTAAATTTAGTGCACTATCATTTCATAGAAACTACAAGTGCAGAATGTAAATTTCCTTGTGTCATAAAATGAATTTAAGATCAAAGGATCCAAATGATGTTGACAGAATTTGGTAGGATTTGTATAGATTAGAGAGTAGGGATAATAAAGGAGAGAGAGACAAAAAGGAATTGCTAGACAATAGAAAGGCAGTACATGACACTGATGTATTTTATCACTTTGAGTCCAAATAGTATAGCTTATAAAGTGGTGTCATAGTACCACATATCTATTTTTCTAATAAAATTCATGTATCTTTGTAGCCAGTTAAGCTTGCAGGGCTTGACTAATAACAAAGTTCTTGTCTTTTTTTTTTGGTTGTTGCTTCATAATTCAATGGGTTTAGATAATTAGAAGGTGGGATTTATGCAATGCATTTTTCTGGAAGAATTACCCATTAATGTTATGCTGCAGAGAGGAATAAATGGTGAAACAGGTCCCGCAGGTCCAGCTTGATGTGAGCCCAGTCAGTCATGGGGAGGAACAGGAGATAATGCTAGGGAAAGCCAGTGATATTTTGTTTTGAGGACTTGGAAAACAGCTCTTTCTCTTTCTGTAGATTTTATTAAAACCTTCAGAACACATTTGCTGGCATTTGTTGATCAGGAGATGACGAAGAGTCTACTCTTCTAAACACAATGAAAATCTCACTTGTCTTCCTTTTCAAGGAAGCCCTCTCTCTTAGGCATGACTTTGGGAGGACTGCTGTTTTGTGGCCTTGCTGTGTTGCTGATCATTTTGCAGTCATGGTGGGAAAGGTGTGGTTTTCACATTGTAGTTTGCCAAACTAGAGCAATTCTGAGTTGTAATAATTGCATGTGATGTCAGACAGTGCTTGGAAAGTAAAGACCTGATCCTACAAATGCTTCAAAAAATGAGTGTTCACTTTGTGGAGTTAAAGGCATGTATATATTTTATTAGGACAAAAACACTAGTGAGAAATTAGAAGTGAAATCTGACTTGAAAACATCCATCTTATCCCTTCTTAAAAATGTTTAAAATTTGGTTAGGGGTTTTTCTTTCTTGTTGGCCTTCTTTCTTGACCTTCTAAAGGCAAGAAAGCACATATGTTTTCAAGATTTTGTTTTACTAAAGATTGTACACTTCTCTTTGTCTCACCTCACTTCATTTTGTTCCTCCCGTGGTTTTCTCATTTGGTCTTTGCTAGGTCACTCATGTGACTGTAAGAGTGGCAGAGCTAATGATGCATACTCAAAACTAATAAGAAGCTTGTTGTATGCTTAAAATGTTTGCTTTACAGTTCCTTCTGAAACTGTGAAAAGCCTCTAAAGGGGGGTTATTGGATGCTAGCAACCTAGCTATGGTTCTGATGATACGGAATTAGTGTATGTGCTATTTTTATTAATGTATGCCAATACACATTGAAAAGATGGATTCACTGTGAGTCAGCCACCGTGAAAAATGTGATTCGGATGATAAAAGCTCACTTGTCTTTGGCTCTAAGTGCTGGAGTAGTAAGACTTGGAAGAAGCTATATGGGGTATTTCATGTGAACACTTAGACTCTTCGGAAATCATGTCTTTCTGATACAGAGCAAGAAGCAATCAGGCATCTGGTGCCTGCAATTATCTTCGAAAGCTTCTCTCTGTATAGAAGCAGCTGTGAGTATATCTTGAGACTATGTGCCAATTTGTAGGATTTATAACATTCCCTTTTGTGCTTCCTGAGTATTTCTAAGTTGCAGAGTTGCCTACATGATCTGATATGAAGTCATCTGAGGCCTACTTACTCCTTTGACATTTTGATAGTGGGTTATTTTCTTTGGCATTTTCTTCTTTGCTATTCATGCACTTTCTGCATTGTGGAATGAATATTTGATGCCTGTAGCCCCTCCTCTTCTTAATTCTCTTCTGTGATCTTCATGCCTGTCTCTCTTGAGCAAGAGAGAGTCCATAGTATTCCCTTGGAGATTCTGCAGAGAAGGGATGAAGACTCTAGATCTATTGAAAATGTTTGCTTAATGCCTGCAGGCTGCATATGTGGCAGCCAAGTAGCTCACTAGCTGTAAAAGGGTGAGAAATAAGCATAAGAACCATAAGGTCATGCTAAATGTTTTGAGCTTTTGCTGGAGGTGATAGTAAATGTCTGCACTCAGAGTTTATTTAGTTCTGTATGAATGACTTGCTGTTTCCAGTGATTTCTTTTTTTTTTCCTTTTTTTTGCATTCTAGTCTTTGTTTTTAACTGGAGCAGAGAAGCAGGGCATATTATATGAAAAAGCCAAATTTCTGAGGTGAAGATAAAGACCATGTATATACCAGACCACAGAATTGCTACATGTTATTGGACGTTCAGAATGAACCCAAACCAAAAACCAAATAAAACTTCAAATACCAAGAGGAATACAGCTCTATCAGAGTTGTATATGAAAGGCAGGGGGGGGACATGTTCATCAGTTATTTTGCACTAATACTGACATCACATGATACTTGCTCATCTCTTAAAAGGCTATAGAAAATCTACAGTGATTGTTTCACAGTTAAGTCAAACATGATTGGTATTTAAGTAAAAGAATGGTATACCAATGATAGAAACCTGTTAATGGAAGATAAAAGCTTAAAGATTCAACATTCAGGAATCATATATACTCTTGAGATGCAATTGAAATATCAGGTTTAATCTCAGTTTACCAACTATCAGAGGCATCTCTGCGTAGTGCTTCCAAAAGCATGCAGTATAAATATGAATACATGCTGGAGTTTTATTAGAAGGTATTTTCATATACAGTCATGAAAGGAAAGTTCAAGATGAAGCCGTTTTACTGTGGTGTCATGTGATGCTCTGCCATGAGTCTCATAAAACCCTGAAGCTGTTTTCATGTTGCTCATGTGTTTTAATGGAGATTAGAAGGAGAGGGAAGGATTTATCATTAGGAGGAAAGTGATGAGATGTTCCTTGTTCGTGTTTGTATTTGTTGTTGAGACAGACGTTGTACAGGCTTCTGGCTCTGTGTACTCAGTTGTGGTATCTGATCTGCAAAATTAATTAGGTTCCTTCCATCTAAGTGGAAAAAATACATGGATTAATTTAAGTCTTATAATAATATGCTTTAGAAATAACCAGAAGCAAGAAAAACAATTAATACTTTTAAAATTTAGAGGTAAACCACAAGATTGACAACAAAGTTCTTGTTGTAAATTTGCTATGAGATTACATCTGTACTCAGTAATGAAAAGCAGTGTTCCAAACATTGTTCACCTGATAAATATACAACTTTCATGAACTTAAGAGGAAAACTCTCTTTGTCTGGTTTGAGGAGGGCAAAGAGTCTTCTACAAACATATCATAGGAAAATACAGCATGTATTGCTACACTATATACTTCTTCTGGAAAGCAGCGATGATCAGGCAGCAGCAGCTGAATGCTCAACTCAAGGGCCAATGAGATAAGATGGTGAACAGCTATTTGTGGTGGCCTCAGCTGTGCCTTACATGCAGCAAACAGTAAAGGGTATTTTCTAGGGGCTGGACTCATGCTCACTTTATTGGCTGAACATTCTTCAGTGTTGTACTAAAACATTTGAGAACTGGGTTCTCAGTAACAACAGTCACTCTAAGCATATTCAATGTCAGGTTTTGCTTGTAAGGCTTCTAGAATAAAAATTATTGAGCTTCCCAGATCCAGCTTTGTTTGTTTATTTCTGTGTAATAGCAGAACTTCATAAAGGGGTAAATTTACTTTAAAACTTAGCTGAAAAATGTAATGAAAAATAAATTGTCTGGGAGAACTTCAAATGGAGTAGGTGTATTTAGAGAGCTCAAGTTGGAGGCTCAATAGCATCCTTTGAAACTTGTTGGAAATGTAGAATCAAGTCTTGATGAGAATGAAGATCTAATCTTAGAAAAGCTACTTTATACATAGTGTATTAAAGTAATAGTCTGCTTGTCTGATGAAGGATTTTTTTTTTAAAGCAGTCAAAATCTATAATGCTTATGGCTTTGAAGTGTGTCTGAGCTTGTTTGTCATGCTGGGGAAAACTGAAAAATTACTTGTGCTTTGCAGGGAGTATAATATCTTGTTGGAAGGTAATATGGTCTTGCTGTACATTTTTGACACTGTAGTCAATAACCAGAACATTATTTTTAAGAAGTCTGCACAAACAAGAATCAAAAGTTGACCTGTATATTTAGAAGCAGGTAAGACAATAAATAAAGTCAGTCATCAATGAGGGAATCAAAGGAAACAATGAAAGTATATTAGGCATGATGACAGGCAGTTGTATCAGTGGCCATGATGTTTTCATGGCAAGAAAGAGTTATAGGGGAGAATTTTAATGAAGCAGTCAAGAGGTTTATGGCAAGCTCCTCCTACAGACAGCAAAGGAACCCCTGAAGTAGAGCAGCAAAAAATATTTGCTTAATCTCTTTTTGGTTTGTTTTCTTTTTTCTTCTCATGTTACAGTTTCAGTTAACCTGTAAAATATGCAACTTGACCCCCTGGCTACAGCCCACTTCATGTTAAGCCATAGATTCTGTGCCTGCATTTGATGTGGTTTGTGGAGCTTTTATGCATGGTATTAAAAACACAATTCAAAAAGCAAAAATGTCTTCTTTGATTTTTCTAGCACTATCATGTAATACCACAATGGTTTGACTCTTATCTGTGCCTGTTTTGGACAACAGATAATAAAGATGTCTGAGGCGACAGCTTTTCCTGCCAGTGGCAACATTCCCTAGAATGATAAGCTCTGGCTAGTGAGACCAAGTGGCAACTGTAATGGAGACATTGCTATGACACTGTAAAGAAAAATCCTGCACTGAAAAATGAATGAGTTAAACGATCTAATAAATATTTTCCATCTGTAATTTCTTGCATATTAAGTACTTCAAGATTTTCCTTCCTTTTCCAACCAAGTTAAAGGTCTTGTATTCCTACAAGAAACCAGCAGTAAAACCCATTTTTGTGTTTTCGTGAAGGTGAAAAGTTCTTTCTCACACGGTGTAAATCTCCACTGCAGTTTTTCTTGGGGTTTTTCTGAGGAAAAAAGCTGCTACATGTTGCTTGCTCTGTCAGCTAGGAGGAAGATAATTTGCAACGCTCATCTAAGCTCTGCAGAAAAAGTTTTCCTTTTTCCAGATTATAAGTATTTGTAGCAGGTTTTGTGTCATCTGGGATACAATTTCTCTTCTAATTCATGTGAGCTGTTCAGAGACAGTTGAAAGTATTCTTGCAAGTCAATTTTCATTCTGATTGCAAAATTCTAACAAATGTTTCTATTAGTCTTTCCTGCTTCTGAGGATATTTTCTNAAGCAAAGTGGATTATTTAAAGAAACAGAGGGTGAAGTTAGAAGAGAGATACAGCTCCAAGCTTGCCAGCAGTAGAAGTGGTTATCTATGTTTTTGCTTTTTGTTCTTATACATCTCAGCAAGCCTATGAGTGAAGTAGACATCACCATTGTTTTGCTTTCACAGCCTGTAATCTAATTCTTCTCACTAAAACATTCTAGCTAGGCTCAAACTAGCACATCCAGATATTATTATTTTTTCTTTTCAATTTTTTTCCCATCTGCTCATCTTGAAATGCCAACAATATTTGGATAGTGATTTACAGCTGAGGTTATAAAAGGAAAGTGGAACTACTTTCAATTCAGTTTAAAAAGAGAAAGAGGTAAATTTTCTTACCAGCTTTTTACTAGTTCCTTGCAAAGCATAACAGAGGGCCCTGTAAAACATAGCTCCGAAGTGTAAATCTGCAGAAGATACCTGACGAATCCTCTCATGGCCCTGCTACTTCCTTAAATTCACTTTGCAGCTGCAAAGGGAGTTCTTTTTACTGCTTTTCTTAGGGCTGGAAGATGGCTGAGGTCATTGGTGCTATTATATTGCTTCTAATGTATTTTCTTTAGCTGCTTTCTCATCAGTTTGTACCAGGAAATATATTGCCTTTTTATAAAGTAAATTGAGTATGCAGATATGACAGTCAAAGGAGTTTAAAAATGCTTTGGGGAACAGTAAAACAAACAAAAAAAGGTAGATCTAGTCCAGGCCATTGTTAAGAAGCATTGTTAGTCTCTCACATTTCCGTGCAGAAAATAACTGACAGCCTAACAGCCTTTTGAGACGCAGTAGCTTGTACATACTATCTTGGCTGTAAAAATGGAAGAAACCATTGCCAAAACACAAGTCAGGCATGGATCCATCAATAGGATAAAACTGTCTTTCCACTTCACACTTCGGGACTAACTCCTTCACGTGTGTGTGTGGTGATATATGTGCTCATATATAAGCACACAAAGATGTAAATGCCTTTTCCCCAGAGGGAAAAGGGGCATTCTTCCTGTTCCTCTTGATCAGTCTAGGTGTGAGAGAGATCTTTTATAATTAGATGCTACCAGCAATTATGAGGGCTCTGGCAATTTGAAACAGTTTTAACTATGGACTTGCTTGAAGCTGCACAGAGCTCATCTACTTTAAGTCAGATGAATTGTCATCTTGGTTTTCCTACTAATACTCTGTCCTTGTCCTCAGTGCATTGAAGCACGATCTCATGTGAAATCCCTTCCATCTTTCTTCAGAGCTGTTCTGTTCAGATCTGACATAGGGTGGCGAGAAGTCAGATTTTGCTTATGAAGTAACCACTCGCAAAGTTGTTTTTAATATGTAGTTAAACAGTTTTTGCCTTTTCTTATACCACTAGAGTTCCAGCCCTGTTTAAGTTCCTCTTCCACTGCAGTCACTGCCTTTATTTCACATTCACTTTAAATTTTTTGGTTTTTTCTCTTCTTTTCCCCATTTGGGAACAAAAATATCAAAGCAGGCTTTTAATTCTTAATGTACAGCTAAACAGAAGCCCACAGTCTGCAGGGGTTCTGTACCCTGGGAATGGTAAATGTTGACACGTGGTCAGACAAGAACTTAATGTCAAGGTGGTTAAAAATCTATTGTGTCAAAATGATAATGAGAATGTGAAACAGGAAGAACACTTTGGTATCATAATGGCTGTTGTAATGATTCACTCACATGTTTCTGACATGCTCATACAGTGCTAGATACTTTCAGCTGCTTGCCCTACTCCAGCAGGGGGGTTGGACTTGATGATCTCTTTGGGTCTCTTCCAACCCGTAACATCCTATGATCCTATGAAAGATACAGATGCCACCTGTTTTTATCAGGGATGATAGAAGACTGAGTTTAGGACTATGGCAAATCAAACCTTTTTAGGTGTCTTTTAGATGAATGGGAAATTAACTCAGGCAGATGGTAATATATTCAAGGGTTGTATCGTAGAAGAAAGCATAGCAAGGTTGTCCAAGGAGCTAATAGGTTGATAGACCCTAGAAGAGGTAATGCTGGTAACAGAAAATAAATTCAGTGAAGTAGGTCCAACACAAGTAGTAAGGTGATGTCACATGGCTGTTTAGACTGCTTGCTGTAGAAAAATTGCAATTATCTGTGCTCTGTGGAAGCCCAAAGTTGTTACACTCAGAATTTAGTATGGAGTAGTGTTTGAATAGGTCCAAGAGGCAAACAGAAGAGAAAAAAAAATGGAGCAGCTGTGTTATCAAAGAGAAGATGAGAGGGATGCAGAGATGATGCCCTACAGCAATTGCTTTATGCAAACATTGGATATATGTCTATTTAACAAGCTAGACACAATTCCAATCTTTGCTCTTAGGTTTTTAACTGAGTAAGCTCATTCAGTCAGTCACAGGTCATTTATATGCTGCTTATTTGTGGCTCTTTTTAGAATTACTTTATGTTAAATAAGTTTTTGAGAACCTTTCCTATGTGTTTTCTGCTTCAGTCTTGTCCAGTCTTCTGATTTTAGGTGAGATGTTAATTGGAATGGTCCCTAAATAAATCTCTTGGATTAGAGCATTTCCTATGCTAGAACTCTAGTTCATGTCCAGCCTTCAAAGTCAGAACAATTCTTATCCAAACTCACTGAGATTAAGCAATCTGAAAAACTTTAAAACTTATTGAAGTTTGAGTCCAAATCCAAACAAATGTCTCATCCAGAGTCAGCCTCAAACCATTTAGGTTTTCTTTTATCGTTCAAATATTTTGTTTAGCTCATGTTCTCCTAGCAAAGCATGTTGCCATTTCAGTAAGAGAAAGTCCATTTATTCTCTTTTAGAACAGTTATCATTTAGTTAGGCAGATTACTTAAACGATGCATTGTACTTGTGTTTCCCTTAGGCTTAGTTTCTCATTCTGCTTCTACTCTCTTGAGTATCTACATAAAGGTTGCCGATTAATTGCTAGTAAGACAGTAAATAAATTAGAGTTTTTTTCTGACCAATTGGTCATTAAAGGACAAATCTAGAACTGATTTTGTTCAGAGTAGCTGTCATGCCAATGGGTCTCAGCTGACTTAGTTCAGAGCAGACTGACACGTGGATTGCAATAAATAGTGAAAAATTGCCACAAGAAGCAAAATACCATTTTTACTCTAGTGGGTTTTAATTTAATACAGAAATGAAGAAGTGATTCTCATCAATAATGTAAATTCCAATCTGCTTTCACAATTGAAGTGGAACTTGAATAGTGAGTTTTAGGACTTCATATTCTTGAAGACTTTGAGACAAGGGAAACCCTTTCAACTCAAGGGAATTGTGCATGTTTTCTAATAAAGAGATCTACTGTCTATTAAATTCTTACCCAGGATAACTTCAGACTGTCTCTTTTGGATTAAAATCTGATTTTATCTCTTCACTTCCTCTGAAAATTATACGTGTTTAGTAGCTGCCCAGAACTAGTTCCTGCAATATATCAGGGTGTTTGTTAACATCACAATACCAAGCAATTTTTTAAAGCTTTAAATTTGTTTTTTACCCCCTTAAAAGTTTGCAAATACTTATTTCCTTATCATTCTTTTCCTTTATGTTTGCCAGTGCTGTTTACAGTTTACCCTGTATCTCTAAATGGGGTTTTTTTGCTGTTTTTTTCTTGTATTTTTTTTCCACATATTCCTGCAACTCATAGCTGGAAATAATACTGAGGTTCGTGGTCTTTCCATACCAATTTCTACCTATTAAATACAAGAATTATTAAGTAATCATCAGTTTAAAATGAGCTCATTTAAACATTAGCTTTGTTTGCTGGGTAGAATTTGAATTTAGCTTCTGTATCTGCACATAATAAATTTCATTTATCTAAAAAAAAAATAAAAATTTACTTACCCAAAGTTATTTATGTACATACACTGCCCAGGGAGGTGGTGGAGTCACCACCCCTGGACGTGTTCAAGAAAAGACTGGATGAGGCACTTAGTGCTGTGGTCTAGTTGACTCGATAGGGCTGGATGATAGGTTGGACTGGATGATCTTGGAGGTCTCTTCCAACGTGGTTGATTCTATTCTATGTACATATATGGATATATATATAAGTTTACACTTAAGCATCAAGTCAAAGGGTGCTATGAGTGTATGAAGTGCTTGACAGACACATGGTTTGCACAAGTTGCCTCTGGTATAAATTTCTGTGGCTGACTGTGTGGGAGAGATCTCTCTATTGCAACACCAACCTAGAACATGTGGCTTTCTGCTGTGTCCCAGTAGTACTGCTTGGGCCCCACAAGGTGCTGAGCATCACTTCTGGCAGTGCTAAAAGCCCATATGATCACTGAGTTACAGTTGGATAGCGTACCAGCTCTTTGAAAATCTAGGAACTCAGAACAGGTGTTGAGTTTTGTCTTTCGTGGCTTTTATCTCAAGAGAGCTGAAGTAGTTCAGTAGAGTTCAGTAGTCAACAGAGGTTTGTTACAAAGTGCCCATGACACCAGAGGAAGCCTGAGGAACAGCCTGAGTCACTGAAAATAGAGAATTTCAGTCCAAGAATTTTTCATCTTGACTGACTTCCAGATGATCACAAACACTTCAGTGGGTTATCTTTATGGAAGTATTTGTAGAGTAACCTCAAAAAAGCCCCCAGGTTTCTTCATAATATCTATATGCATGCTTAATGGTTTTAATTCTAAATAAACTTTTCTAAGTACACTAAAAAGTGTACAATAATCATCCAAATTTGCAAACTGGTACAAAGCAAAAATGGAAAAAAGTACTGTGCTGCCCTCGCTGCATGATCTTCTGCTAACTCCCAAGCTTACCGTAGATGTTTTGCAGTATATTGGCCCCAGACTTGGCTGGATGTAGTTTGCATATATAGACATGGTTATGAGCAGGAGTGTTTGCAGCAAGACCCTTACATGTGGAAATACTGTACTATTTTTCCATAGAAAATAACACTTAGAAATCTTCCTGCTGTCAAGTGATAGGGTGGGCAGTGACCCACAGTCAGACATAGCAATCACGTGCTGGGGAGGTGTGAGGCACTCTATCAGCTGTATGTATTCAGCTTTTTCTTAGAACTCTGTTCCTGATAGTAGGGTTCCTATGAATCAAATCAGACATACAGGCAAGTAGTATGGTGGTTATTCCTATCTGGAAAAGCTGTGAAAATTGACTGAAAAGATATTTTTTTTATACAATCAGTGAGAAATAGAACTGTTTGAGTTACCTGATTGCACTGCTGGTGACTGCAGGAGTACTCACATAAAACTTAATTTTATGCAGCTGGAAAAGAGTAGGCAAAGAGTAACAGCCACTGTTGCATGACTTTCAGTATTGGCTACAGTGTGATTACTTGTTTGAAACTACTGTGTGATTTACAGAACAGCTGGGCAAGAGTCTTCATCTCTTTGTGTGTTAAGCAGTGGTTTGTGTCCTTGTGGTTGAGGAGCATGATCAGCCCATCAAGCATCAACAACCAAAGGGTTCACAAGGTGATCTCATTTTAAGTGAGAATGGACAGTGAATGATGTATGACGTATGTTGTTTGATGTTAATTGCTGCTGGGCATGATGTAGATGGTATTGAGTAAGGGATGGGTAATGCCACAGGTAGCCAATTGAATCTGCTGGTGAGTATTCAATGCTGCGCTGACATCAAGACAGCTATAAAACTAAAGTGATGGCCAGAGAAAAGTCTCATGGGGCTTGTAGTCCAGATTCTAGCAAGAGAGGCTTCCTGTTTCTTATTGCTGCATCCTATTTCTGATCTGGGGTGTTGGTCTTTTCTGCTAGCCTGTCTGCAGGCTTGGTAGGTAGAGGGCTTGTTTTATTGATGGCTTCTGCTGCTGCTTCTGATTTTGCTGTGCTATTCTGTAAAACTGGCTAAGACAAATGCACACTGTGTTATTCCCATTAAAACTCCTCAGCTCAGCCGTGGGACTTTTTCTGTTACTGTCTTGCCAATTAGTGGATGTGTGGGGGTGAATGGGGGCTTGCTTGTTAGAATGGATTGTCATAAACCAGAACAATGCTTGATAATTTATGTTCCTTAATTTGAATTATTCTTGTTATCCACAAACTGTATTAAAATGAGTGAAGATTAACACATTGAGAGCAATGGCAAAAAAAGAAAAAAAAGGGGGGAGCAGTAAAACTGTGTGCATCTTCTAGTGAACAATATAAAATGTTGTTTTAATGGACTTCTAAAGGATATTGAAAGATAACATCAGACTGTTGTCTGAGTGAGGCATTTCATGCAAATATGCAGAACACGGCTCAAGCACTATGACTGCAGTTTTTAACTTGGAGTTTAATAACCACAATCTTACATTAAATCTATTTTGTACTGTTGTTTACCATGGCCAGACTTTTTCACTTAGAGCTTAAAAGTATTCACTTAATCTCTCTCTGAGTTACTAGTTTTAAAAATTAAAACAATAATTCAACATTCCTTAACTTCTACCACCTTTGTTACAGCCTACTGCTTTTAGAAGTAGATGTTTGGTTGGTAGTATCTGTAATGCAGAAATTCCAGACAAGAGTTGAATTACTTGTGCTTAAGCTGACTCAGCTTTGCTTGTGTGGTGCATCTAAAGCATTCTGGATAATGAACTAATTGATGAAGATTAGAATGTTGACAGATTTTTGTCCAATCATAGAATCATAGAATGGTTTAGGTTGGAAGGGACCTCAAGGATCATCCAGCAGCAACCCCCTGCCATAGGCAGGGACACTTCCCACTAGAGCAGGTTGCTCAAGGCCTCACCCAGCCTGGCCTTAAATGCCTCCAGGGAGGAAGCATCCACAACCTCCCTGGGCAACCCATTCCAGTGTCTCACCACCCTCACTGTAAAGAACTTCCTCCTAACATCCAGTCTAAATCTCCCCTCTTCCAGTTTAAACCCATTCCCCCTCGTCCTGACATTACTAGACCTTGTAAATAGTCCCTCCCCAGCCTTCCTGTAGGCTCCCTTCAGATACTGGAAAGCCACTATAAGGTCTCCTCGAAGCCTTCTCTGCCTTGCCTTTGTCTGGCTTGCCTGTTTAAGGCATAAGTTTTCCATGGCTATTGATTATTATGTGTCTGTACATCTACTACTCTGGGGCCTTTAACCAGTGCTTAGGTAAAGCTGGTGAACGATAATACAATGGAGGCTTTCCACCCTAGCAGGAAAGCAGCTGTGTCTAGGCTTATCACTTAAGAGGAGCTTTGTGAGATAAGAAGTACTTGAAAGAAAGTTGCAGTAACGCAAAGGGAATGGTTCTCTAGGACTTTGGTAATTGCAGTAAAAACACCACCAGTGCAGTGTTCACTAGAAGTAATTATATTTTCAGTTGATACCTTCTTCTCTCTAAACACATAGCATGAATCTGGACAGATCAATCAACATCAAAGCTTTCCTGAATCTCAAGCATAATATCTGGTTTTAGATTACAGATATGAACTACTTAAAAAATGGAAGCTGGAACCTCTTCAGCTACCAATCTCATGCAAAATCCTGAACCTTTTGAATCCATAGCAGATATTATATACAGACATTCTACCCAGGTACTGAGTTTGACAGAGCTAATAATACTATTTATATATGTAATTATTGAAATTACCCATACTTTTTTTGGTTTAATGGTGTTCAGTAAATTGGCATGCATAATTCGTACATCATTTCTGTCAACTGTCAATCCAGACGTGAGACAGCAACGTACAAACTGGATGACAAAATGAAGTGTTTATGAGTTGATTCAGGACAAGATCACCATAAACTATGACACTGGAAACTTTGGTATATTTTTCTTCAGTATTTTTATGAAATAGGATGCTGTCTGTGGAGGTTCATTTGTTGTGTTATTATAAAACCTCTTCAATAAAAAAAATTAAGAGACAACAGCTAGAGTACTTTTCAAAAAGACCCCGAGGATAGGATTTATTCTGGAAGTCACTGTAGCCATTTTTGTTTCCTTTTTTTGCTGTGGCTTAATATTTCAGTCTCTTATTGAACTGTCAGTCACTTAATAATGAAATGCAATCCTAAAAATTTACAAATGGATACACCTTTGAGGCTCAATCAAGAGGTACACTAAGGAATCCAAATTCAACTATTATCATGCTAATTTAGAATAATAATTAAGGCTTTCCAACTATATATTTAAGCAAGAAATGCTTAAAATAACCCTTGCATTTGCACATCTGAACAGGCATCTATGTGCATGTATTGCCATTTCTCAAATTACTTTAACATTCATGATATTAATCAAAATGGCAGGGTACATTACAGATTATTCAAATGCCCCAATCTCATTACATGGGGCTCGCTACACAGCAATATTGATACTATGTTTTCATTTTTATTTTCAGAATGCAGTAAATAACTAATAAATTGGAATGTTCAAAATTTCTTTTACAAGGTGCCAAGTGCTGAAAGAAGCGATTAAAATGAAATGAGGAAATGTATGAATAGAAGCAAAAGAGAAACTACTGAGTTATCTTTGGCACTCTGTAATGAATAAATGGACTGTTTTCAGTGTTCTGTCAATGACTGTAAGTTGTTAAAATACACTGTGAGTTGAAACATAATGCCTCATTTATTGATTGAGTCCAGCATCAGTAAGTTTGCAGATGACACCAAGCTAGGAGCAGGTGTGGATCTGTTGGACGGTAGGAGAGCCCTGCAGTGGGACCTTGACAGGCTGGATGGGTGCACAGAGGCCAGTGGGATGAGAATTAACAAGGCTAAGTGCAAGGTTCTGCACTTTGGCCACAACAACCTCAAGTAGTGCTACAGGCTGGGGACAAAGTGGCTAGAGAGCCAGCCAGGCAGAAAGGAACTTGGGGTTACTGGTAGATAGTAGGCTGAAGATGAGGCAGCAGTGTGCCCAGGTGGCCTAGAGAACCAATGGCATCCTGGCTTGTATTAGAAACACTGTGGCAAGCAGGAACAGGGAGGTGATCATTCTTCTTTACTTGGCACTGGTGAGGCCACACCTTGAGTACTGTGTTCAATTCTGGGCTCCTCACTACAGGAAGGACATGGAGGTTCTGGAGGGTGTTCAGAGAAGGGCAGGAAGGCTTGTGAAGGGCCTGGAGCACATGGCCTGTGAGGAGCTTCTAAGGGAGCTGGGGTTCTTCAATCTCGAGAAGAGTAGACTAAGGGGTGGTAGCATTGCTCTCTACAACTACCTGAAGGGAGATTGGAGAGATGAGGCAAGCTTCTCCTTGGTGGCAAGCAACAGGACTAGAGGAAATAGTTATAAGCTATATTTCTTCACAGAGAGGGTTATCAAACATTGGAATGGTCTACCTAGGGCAGTAGTGGAGTTGAGGTCCCTGGAGGTGTTTAAGCAGCCTGTGGACCTGGTGCTTAGGGACATGGATTAGTGTTAGTGCTGAGTCAAAGGTTAGACTGGATGATCTTTGGGGTCTCTTCTAATCAAACGTTTTCTGTGATTCTCCTCTCAGCAGGCATTAGTGTCAGTGTTAAAGCCACAATCACAAGACCTCAAGTCCCTGCTGTCCTTCAAAGTATAAAGATTTCACCCAGTGCATGGTATACGATGTATGAGTTCCCCTCCCCATATCAACAGAGCAAGACATTTTCATGTCTTTTGAAATTACCCTCTTTTTTACTTTTAATTTTTACCTCTCTCAGGCAATGGAAGCATTTTGCCCTTCTAGAATATCTTTAAGTATCCAAAGGGAGCACTGCCCTCTAAAGGTTGAAGGTGAGATAGATCATCGCTTTATATACACCTTAGCAGGTCTTCTCAGAGTCAATTTTGTGAAGATGTTTTAGGTCACACTCAGCACTTCAGCATCAAATCAGAACACCTTGTATCGGCATGATAAAGAGTACTGAAGAGGTCTTGCGAGATTTACGATCAGAATGAGTAATAATAATAACATACAAAGTTAACAATGTTAGAACCCTGACATAGTTTAAAACTTACAATCTTTAGGAATGTTAAGGTGCTTTGTTAAAAAACAACAAAGACCTGAGTAATATTTCCATAGCTGCTACTCCTTTTTTTCCCCTTTTAATTAATACTTGTCTGCAGAGTTAGGATCTTCAAAAATCCGGCACTAGGTTACAATGAGCAAATGCAGAGGGTAAAAGTCAAAATGCAGTGACATTCTGACATATTAACTAGTCTGTTTTTAGTGTATTAATAAGTATTCATAGTAAGACAGGTAGGATTTCCCACATTTCTGCAATGCATTATGCTCTGGAAAGTCTTACTCAGAATAATTTAGTAAAATACATATTTTCGGTATTTCATCTTTAAAAGCAGAAAAAAAAAAATCCCTGAAGTTTAAATCACCTGTCCAAAAGATAAATCCACAGTTTCATTCTTAAGCAATGGATAGTGTTCTGAATGTGAACCAAGTCATCTAAACGAAATAAACTGTACATAATTACGTAATCTCAAAGTGCTTTAGAATAATGGTGTCAGCAGAATATAAATATAACAGAGAAAAAAAACCCCAAAGAATTAGTGTAGCAAGACTGAAGTGCAGCTATCAATAATTCCAAGTACTGCCTACATATCTAAAATAAAATACAAAGTAGACTTCTCATGGGATAAAAACAGGAGCTATTTGGTTAGTTTACTAGGTGAAATTCAAATTCTACATGACATAACTGAAGGATTTAAAAAAGAAGGGAAAAAAATTCACCGTTCTGGGCCCATCAAAATTATCTTTAGCATTGAAGCTGTTCTAATTTTCATGCTTCTCCATCACCTCTTTCATACCAAATACTTCTTGCTGGTCCTAATCCAGAACAGAAAAATCTTCCATTCAGATTCATATATATGCAAGCCTCTGCTCCTGACACCATGTCAGGAGCAATATGGGGTAGGGAAAGGAGCAAAGAATGCGTTCTGCCATGGGTGTAACAATACTTAAAACGTGAGTAGGATGTATTTGCTGGAGAGAAAGAAGCAGCAGAAGAAGATTGTTTAGTCTGCAGCTATGCTATGCAGAGCAATGAATGAAAGCAGTGTCATCCAGGTTGGACACAACTCTACAATTAGCATCCACTAGTATTTAATCAGTGAGTATCAGTACAATTTAGAAATCAGAGTACAACCACGGTGTTGGTTCACTGGACATGGCTAGGAGAGTAGCTCAAAGTCATCTGAGGACTTTTCTGAAGAGGAGTTTCCCAAGGCAAGTCAGAATTACTGTACAGCAAACATGTTGCCTGAGTATCATAAAAGCAGACAAAACTGTTCCAAATTACTAATTGCATTCCTGGTATGTTATGGTACTAGAACCTTCCTTTTTTTTAACTTCTGTGAAACATATCTTCCTTTTTAATCTTCCAAAACTCTTACAGAAAAAGGAATAGAGAAGACTTATACAAGCATGGTAGGATGCATGGAAATTCTGGAATATTTTCTTTGCAGATTTTTTTAAGTAATAAATGTGTGAGGTGGGATGGAAGCAATTTGTGCCCTTTTCTGTATGCTTTCTGAATTTGTATTCTTATAGGATATACATTGCCTGCTGAACTGCCCATAGCTTTCTGAAGTATGAAACCTGGTTGTATAGTAGCATTCTGCATTGCATTAAATCCAATAAATAAGGTTGGAACAGTAGAGCAGAGATTTCCCAGCAGCTATATGCAGGGATTTGAGATAATCCCTGAGAAATATTTAACACAGAAATCCGGTTCTCACTCGAGGAGTAGTCATAGTATAGCAGGGCTTTGTGTCATTTTAGTTTGTGTAAAGAATATTCCTTTCAGTAACCTTCATCAAATTTCATTTAACTTGCATACTAATAATGTATTCATAACCTCACACGCTTGCTCATGTGCCTTCCTGGAAAGGAAGCTCATGGCTGTGACAAAGATCTTCAAATGTTGTAAGTTCACATGGCTCCACTAAAATCAACAGAGTTACACTGTCAATAGAGCTACTCTTTCTCAAATTTTCAAAGTAGTATTTTTCTTTAGTGATCTTGGGAGCAGCTATTTGACTCGCTCTGCCTGAGTGATTTACAGTGATTTTCCTATACTATGCAATGATTTTTAGGAGCCTGCCTGAAGCTAATTTTAATGAGAACTGTGGCTAAATCAATGTGTTTGCTTTCGAATATGCATATCCTTTGAGTCCTTCAATGTGTTCTGTATCTTTTTGAGATGGTTTTCTGTCAATATGAAATGTGTATCTTCATTACCTACTCTCCGATTATGTTTAAAGCAGGATAAATGCCAAGAAATCAAAGGTTATTTCTACTTTCAGTCTAAGAACCAATTACTTAATCTAAAGGCCAGAACAATAATAGTCTCCCTGGTAATCTTACATAGACCAGATGCTGTACTGGAATTTGAGATACTGGACCAGAAATACCTATAATACCTCTTCTTAGCTTGTATCTAAGCATATTTACTGTACACTATTACATCCTTTAAGTAATTTCAAAGGCATACAGAAATTTGCATGTGAAGAAGGGCCAGTTTCTTTGCTTTTTCAGTTAATGTCGTTGTATATAAAGCAACTAAAAGCAAAAATTTAAAATACAATTGTGCAAACACATCGGTTTAAGCCAAAGCATTTAAAGCCCAATGCAATATTAGATAACATTCTGCTAGTCAGTAGTTTGACTGCTGTCTTAGAAACAGTTGCGAAATTAGTTTTCACTGTTAAAGCTTTGTGTATTTAGCTGGTTGTAATAGCATATGACTATAGTTTTAAAGCATTGCATTTATAACCCTTCTATTCTTTCATTTCTTCTGTTCTAAAATTCCTTGCTTGTTTGTTCCTACTAATCTATTTTTTCAAACACAACATTAAACACAAGTCAACAAAACCTTCCCCACTGCTATATGACTTGCTAATTTTTATTGCATAAGTAGCTGTACTGTTCCTATAACTGACATATCTTCAAAGAAAAACACTTTTTTCCTGGATCAGAGACTCTACAGTTTCCAAGCATAAGTACTTTTTTTTTCTTTAATGGACATACATTTAATAATTACAGTAACAAATTATTTATATGCAATAATGCCACTGTGTGCATTCTTCACCTTGTGTCTGCAGTTACCCATTTAACGTTTGTTTGTTTCATTTGTTATTCTTCAATGCAGTATCCTCTCTAAGTTTAATGTGATATGAGAAATTCCTTCCCCATGTTCCAGTATGAAAAGAAAATGCATCCAAAATTTTTAGAGCAGGATATTAATTTCGGAGGTCTCTTCATTTATTTAAAACATCTATAATACCATTAAAGGAGGCTTGACTTCCTTATCTTACCCCGGCTGAACCAAGTTGTGTATTTTTTTTCTACATAATTGTCCAGCATCAGAATGAAATGTGATGTATATCCAGACCTAGAACAGCAGATAGGCTTGTGAGTTAGTCAAAGCAAACTAACTGTAAACACTAAGGTTTCCTGCACAGCTGTGGCAATCTCAGAGCTGTCAGACACTATTGGGTAGTACCACAATGTCAAAGAAGCAGGAGGGCTTCAGTCACATGAAGTGTTCCATATTTCAGCCTCTTTTTTCTTCATCCTGTACTGAATGTGAGCAGTGTCTAATCACTCTATTCAAGGTGATTAAGTCAACTTTTAGTGTTGAAAGGATTTGAATACCTACCTTTGTCATTTATAGAGTCATCTTTGACTGTAAAAGCCAAAATAATATACATGCCACAGTGCCTAGCTTGCAGAAAGATAAATTTGCTGCTATGAGTATACAGTAATTTGCCTTTCTTCTAACTCCTGTTGCAGAGGCTTGATCCTGATCTCTTCCTGAAAAGTCATGAGGTCACTGTGTCCATTTCTGTCTGAATCCTGTGGGGATGTATTATTCTTAGAGTTTTGCAGGTCTTGATTCTTAATGAGTGGGCATTTAGGCAGACTGAACCTGCTCCAGCTGAAACAGTGCAAAATGGAAGTCAAATAATAGTGTGCAATGAAACCAAAGACATGCTCCGTTCTCTGTTCATGACTTTCTGCACTCTAATTGCTGCAGAGGTCATTTTGATTGTTACTGCATTCTTTTTCCAATTGTAAGACAGATGCTGTAGTAGCTGATGTGGTCTTTGCTTTATTAGCTCCCCTGAGACTTTTTTTTTTCCTTTACACTTTAATTTTCTAGCTTATTGTTTATTCTAAGAAAGGACTAGCAAGGAGGTGATGCCCCAGCAACTTTTCTTAGGTGTTTTCTCACTTTCTCTGTGCAAAAGTTTTGCTAAAGATATTTATTAGGTACCCTAAATAGCATCCTAATCAAGCATTTGGCTCATTTCAGTAACTAATGTTTATTTTTATAAGCAATAGTTTAATCTGACACTTTGCATAATACATGTGCGATAAGGGTGTCATGCTTGATGGATAAATGCCTGGAAAAAAACATATTGCCTAATAAATAATGTTGGATTTAAATATCCTACTTGTTTAAAACAAACTTGTCATGGTTTATTAACTGTGTTAACTAGTGGCTTGTTTATATCTGTGCATAAATAATATGATTATGTAGTATTATTATAATAATATATGATAATATTTTTTGAAATACATCCCTTTGAAACTACAGAATATTGCCCCTTTGTTAATGTCCCCTCTGTGGTTGGCAAGCTGCCAGTGCAGCATAAACATGTATTAGAACATCTCTTCATACACTGAACCATTGCCATGTCTCTCCAGAACTGCGCACAGTGCTCCAGGTGGGTTCTGATGAGAGCAGAGTAAAGGGAGAGAATCCCCTGCCTTGTCCTGCTGGCCACACTTCTCTTGATGCAGCCCAGACAGCAACCATGTCCTGGGCTGGACTATCACACTGCCGGCTCATGTTGAGCTTTTCATCAACCCAGACCCCCGGGTTCTTTTCCTCAGGACTGCTCTCAGCCATTCACCACCCAGCCTGGATTTGTGCTTGGGATTGCACCTACTCAAGTGCAGGACGTTACATTTGGCCTTGTTGAATTTCATGATGTTGGCCTAGGCCCACCTGTCCAAGTCCCTTTGGATGGCATCCCTGCCCTCTAGCAAGTTGATGACAAGGGTGCACTTGATTCCTTCGTCCATGTTGCTGACAAAGGTGTTGAACAGTTAGTCTCGTATTTCTGTAGTCCTTTCTTCTAATCTTCCTTTCAGCTTCAAGGTGGCTCTCTTTTGTGTCCACTCTGTAGCCTGTTAACATTACTACCTGGTTGAGATACTCAATCTGAATGAGACTATCATGTTTCTATCTCCAACACTTCCTTCCTTGTGTCTGCTTTCAACATGCACTCCTGTGCAAAGGACAGAGGTCATAGCATATTCCTTTTTCTTCTGGTCTGCAACACATGGTAGGTCTCATTTGTTCTGTATTGCTGCTGTTACTCTAGGTTAATTGTTTTCCACTCCGAGTAACTCCTTCAGATTATATCTTTATGCAGCATTGTGTATTTACACCCTCGTTATGTTTTTAATAATGCATTTCATTACACAAGGCAATTGATGGTTTTCATTACCGAACAAACCGTTAATTTACTGTTAATGCTGTTTTAATTGTTAGCTTAGTTAGATTTCCCTGGTTTAATTCTTTGTATCTGTGAGGGAAAAGGTCTTTGCCTGTATTCTTGAATCTGCAAATTTTAGATTAATTTTTTCTCCGGGGCTTTTAAGAAAATGATTGCTGATTTTCTTAGTAATAAGTTTCTGTTCTGTATTTGTCTGTCCAAAATAGCCTATGGCTTGCAGAGAGCTTAGAATAGGATACAGCAATAGTGCTGAGACTATTAGATGACCATAAGCATGGAGTTTCAAACATTACCCCTACCCTGCACACCAATCTAACTTGAAATAATGAATATGATGCCCATATAGTATCTCTTGCAGAATTCATCCTCCTGAAAGGGTTTCATAGCAACTATATTGTATTTTCCATAAAATAGAATGTCTTCAGTAATTTTTTTTCTTTAATTATAAGGGAGATGTGCAAATGCAGTATCTTTGTAGTCTTCCATGCCTTTTATTGAGGTGAAACAATGAGAAAGAAAGTTAATTTAGATCACCTATCAGAACTGTTCTGTTGGCTTGCGTTTTGCAAAGGGTGCAAATAGTTGTTGTATGTGTAATGTAGAGGGGATATTAACAAGAGGAATCCTGATTTTTCCCTTCCTTAGTGTTGTGACAGGCCTGATAGGCTCAAAATAGGCTTAAACATGTCCTGGCTTGCCCAGGCATGTTTCCCTGCTCTACCACCTCCTGTTTTGGGGAGAAGCAACCACAGGAAAGAAGACAGAAGAACCTGGAGCCACCAAGTCTAAAGACTCTGGCCTGCCCAGACTTGTTTTCCATCCTGTGGTAAACAAGATACACACACTTAGCTTGTGCCTGCCTTATGCAAGGCCTATGCTTTTCCCAAATTTGGGTAAAGCAAGCCTGTAGCTTAACCTAATGTGGTCAGGCTTGGCTAACTGCCATTCTGACACGCTATTCTGTGTCTAAAGGCCCATTAGTCTCAGCCCACATTGATAAAAGAAATACTCAGGTAAATGCAGTATGCTCTGCCATTCTATTTATGCTTGCTGCTGCCTGCCCTCTCTGCAAGGCTTCTTCTGAATCGGGAATCAAGAGGAACCGGGTCAGAGACTATGGTATAGGCTTCCAGCTTCCTGAGAAAAGAGCCTGGGTAACTCTGACAGCAACCCCTCCACGTGCTTTGGATGCTGTCTGATAATATTTTGTGAGTAAATACTTACAGTTGCTTCTAATTCTTTGATTGCCTTCTGCCATAAGCAGAAAGGAGCACCCTGTGTCTATCTAGTGGGTAAGAACTATAATTAACTGCAAGAATCCTCTCTTCCAGTGTAATGTTTGCATTTGCCACTTTAAGAAGGGTTCTAGTTTTGCCTGTTCCCTGCGTGTATAATTTTCCAAACCATGCATCTTTTGAACCTTGTGAATAAGTTTTTGGGTGAGTTTTAATGTAATAAACAGGTTTCCTAGTTATTAACAATCTTCACATGGATATCAAAATTAATACAGAGTATTAATTTTGCATAATATGTCACACTTAGCCCTGAAGGGCTAAAATATTCGGACATAGCTGAAGCTGTTGATTTAGTTTGGAATATGTTTCTAGTATATCGTATGGCAACTCATGCCTGTTTATGGGATTTGATTTTCCAGTGCTTTAAGCCAGTTTTATTTTAGTGTATTTGTGTTGATTCCTGGCAAGTTGCATATGTTTTATTCCTTTCTGTCAGTCAATGTGGTGTGAAACAAAAATACAGAGGAAAAAAAAATTATAGCACACACAGCAGAAAACAAAGGAAAAGCAGATTTTACTCACAGGGAGAAAAGGGTCAGTTCTCCTATTTGGAAGCAAGTAGCTTCTCTGTATGTTTGTGTAGTGACGCTTAATCCCCATGGAGAGTTGTGTGAGAGAATTTATCGTTTCCTCTCATCTTTTAATGGGATCTAATCAAACTTGAGAATAAATTAACAAAGCACAAGCCTGCCGAGAAGTAAAGAAATAATAATTCTTATTTACTCTGAGGAGGATAGGCACTCTAAGATGGAGGCTGATAGCAGAAGGTATATGTGGAAGTAAATGAGGATCTCTCTTAGATAGACTAAAAAAGAAATTGTCTGTGTTGGAGGCATATGTGGAGCAAAGCCTTGATCTGTATTATGCAAATGCTTATTTGCCTCAGGATCTAGGCGATTGTAATAACTCTACTGTGTGGAGGTATTTTGGTGTGCCCTGTGTTTATTACACTAAAACATAAAATATATAACATAAAAATAAGGGGAAAAATAAATTAGTAAATGACATTCCTTATTAAAAAAAAACACAAACATGATGAAGTGCAAGAGTTAATTGAATGGATAGAAATTAATATACAGTGCCATAAATGTATTCAAAATTTAGTTTCATTTTAACATTAATAGTTTACGTCTAACCATTCAAAGTGTGCTATCACAATCAGACATGTATTTCCAATTTCTCAATTCAAGAGAGGTGTTGAGATACTGGAACATGTCCAGAAAAGGATGGCAAAGCTGATGAGGGGCCTGGAACACAGCTCTATGAGGAGAGGCTGAGGGAGCTGGGTTGTTTAGCCTGGAGAAGGGGAGGCTCAGGGGTGACCTACAATTATCTGAAGGGAGGCTGTATCCAAGTGGGGGTTGGTCTCTTCTCCTAGGCAGCAAGCAACAGAACAAGGGGACACAGTCTCAAGTTGTGCTGGAGAAGGTATAGGCTGGATGTTAGGAAGTTTTTCCCAGAGAGAGTGATTGGCATTGGAATGGGCTGCCCAGGGAGGTGGTGGAGTCGCCGTCCCTGGAGGTGTTGAAGAAAAGACTGAATGGGGCACTTAGTGCCATGGTCTAGTTGACTGGCTAGGGCTGGGTGCTAGGTTGGACTGGATGGTCTTGGAGGTCTCTTCCAACCTGGTTGATTCTATGGTAATCCTGGGAACTACTGACCTGTCAGCCTCAACCCTGTGCCTGGGAAGATCATGGAACAGATTCTCCTGGAAGATTTGATAAAGTGACTTTAGGAAAATCTCAGTTGCAAGACCTTTTTTTTGCCTAGTTAACTGTTCTCACTTCAATAGGAGTTTTTTATCTTTGTAAGTTGATGTTATTTTTTAAACCTTGAGCTAGATTTTATTTTTTTAAAGAATTATTTGTAAGATAAAACAACAGGGCATAAATCATGTCAAGTTAAACACTCTTTGGACTCTTTGTGGACTATACAATCTGTTTTATTATCATACTGGCTAAAGGTTTTGCTAATTACAATTCTTTTGTGTATTTTGAAGCTAGGAATCTACAAAAAGTAGAAGGAACTATTGAGCCTTGCTCCACATATGGCCAAAATGTGGGAGTAGAGAAATCAGAACAAAAGATCTCCTGTGTTGCTCTATGATTTTTCAACAAATAAAAGGTCAAATTTCCTGTGGGGCTCATCTTAAATTGCTCTCATCTCCCAGCTGCAAACTGTAATGTGTTGCTGTTTACAAACAAGCAAAAAGATTCCTTACATAGTTTCTTTGTGGAAGAATGAGCAAGCATTGCAGAAAAAATCCTAAGCAAACGCATCATGCTCTCTCTCTAATGTGTGTGCATCTTTCTTCTTTGGAATATTTTCCCCATCATCTTGGAAAGCTAACATCCTCTCACTTGAATATTATTTTTCTGTTTGAAGTCTCTTTCTGCCATCTGATGACTACCTGCTGACTAACACACTGCTAACAGAGGTCATGTACAAGAGTTGTAATGTCTTGAGTATAGCCTCCTCAGTGGGGTTGTAATATTAAAGTTATAGTCTATCTCCAAGATAGACCATTATCATTATAAAGTAACACAGATCGTTAAAGAGAAGCTTCACGAAGACCATTATCATTATGTGGTAACACATCATTAGACAGTATCTTTAGTTGCACAGCCCTCTGAGGAGGGTACAGTCATAACATGACAGCTCTCTAGAGTGACATAAGTCAGTCTGGCCATTTATTTCAGCAGGGGTTACTTGTGTCTTGGTGATTCCCCTTCACATTCCTTTGCAACTACCAGTTAAGTAGGAGCTGCTCTAGGATAAGTCACAGGGCTCACTGGAAAAGAAAGTTCCCACTGGAGTTGAAGTACTACTTTGGCAGAATCATTAGTTGCTTTCAAAATGTTTGAACTTGTCACCTCTGTGCTAAGGTGACCAATTGAGAAAGGGAAATACCTTAGATGCCTGCACGTTACTTATGGATTTTACAAGGGGCAGGTGCTAGGATGGAAATAAGGTAGGCACTAAGCAAATTAATGAATCTACAGCTACAAAGCGAATCTATTACTCAGTACAATAGATACATATGACTGTCTTATCTATGCCATCAGGTAATGAAAGTAGCTCAATTATCCAAACTTGATATAGGCTGGGGAGAAAACTAGATCCATACTACCCGTAAAAAAAAAAAGTGTAGTCATGCAAAATAGGGAAGTGTAGAAGGATCACATCTATACTTCATGAATCAAATTTAGATGCTTCAAACACACATAATGTTCTCTTTTGACTATGTAACCCTGTCCTTTTCTGTTTAGGTTTGCTGAACCAAAGCTAGGTTCATTGTGTTTGGGTATAGAAAGCACTTCTCTTACTAGTCAATATTCATAACCATTGTGATGCTGTTATAATAATATGTGTTAGGCATTGTTTTGCACTGCAATGCTGTTCTTCATTGAAAAAATGTGCTTTATACTCCTGAAACACATGCTTCTGTTTTGTTTCCATTCAGAAATTCTAGCATGTAAAACATCTTTAGCTGCTCTTCTACAAGAAAAAGTAGTTTTAAAAGTGAAGTCATTGATTTGCTACCTCCTTCCTGGCTAAGGAACTAAAAGATTTGAAGAATGACATATGTGATCTTTTTTCAGCGAATAAAGTTTTAAATGGTTCCATATATCTGTTCCATAATATGTTTCCAAGAGCCAGTAGAGGGTGCATTTTCCACAGCATAATTTAATTGGAATTGTAATTAAGTATGTGAATAATACTAGAGCAAAATCTATCCATAAAATTATCAGGCTATCCATTTTTAATCTTTCCATCTTAATTTTAAAATAAGAAAAGTCTCAATTGACATTTTATGGTTTTGTTTTATTCTTTTTTTCACCTAATGGCTTAAAATGGCTTCCACTTACAACATGGCCTGAATACTTGAGCATAACATTTGTAATAGTGTTGCATTAGCAAATTTGCAGTATATGTGACTAGTGAATGAGACTGAAAGTGTCTGCCTTATTTAACAAAATCACTTGGTAACAACTGATGTGCAGATTAAAATGTAAACTCAGTCAGCTTTGCATATAATGGGAGATTTTTCTTCCCCTTCAGAGAGTCAAAATTGATAAACAAATCACAGTCAGGATGTGGTAGGTATGCTGTATTATATATTGGGATATGGAAGAGTTACTGGGAACATACAAGCTACATGGTCTTCATACCAACACCCACATACCATGGAGAACAAAGAATTTGTGATTGTAACTCTATTGAGGGCCAAATTTTTTGACTTATACTATTTTTTTTAATTCCTGGCTACAGTTTTATCTCTTGGCAGCACTGTGGTCTGTGGAACCACAGTTCATTTCCAACATGTGTCAAACAGGTTTCAGCAACAAATTACAGATTTCTTTTGTTGTGTGTGGTTTTGAGGAGGATGTGGGGTGTTTGTTTGTTGTTTATTTTGGTGTTTTTTCATGGTGTTTTTTTGTTGTTGTTTTGGTTTTTTTTTGTGGGTGTGGGTTTTTTGTCCGTTTGGTTGGTTTAGTTAATTTTGGTTTGGTTTTTCCAGTCTCTGTTTCACATTTTGCATGAGGAATATTTAGTACTTGCATTTCTCTGTGTCTTCCAGCATAGTGTTATGTTTCAAGTGTTGCTGCATATTCGTTTTCCACAGTAGAATAAAGTAAGGTCATTTTAGCTGCAAAGGATAGTGTGTTGCTCTCCACCCGTTGCAGAAATCCTGCGACCTGGAAACATAAGCATTTTAAAATTAGGCACTCCTTAAACAGATCACTTTTCCTTCCTCAGAAAATACCTAGCAGGATATGTTTCTACCACTTGTATTAGTTCTGTTATGAAACCCCTGGGAGGATGAGTGAAAAGCCAGTGCAAGCAATGAGGCTGTCTTTATGGAAGCCATTCTCATGTCTGTATGGCAAATGAGAGGTCCTTGCTGCACTCAGCAAAGATGAGGCACATTTACTCTGCATGGAAGATCTTCTCACCTCTGAGGCTATAAATAGGGGTGTAGTATTAGCAACTAATATGTATCTGTCCAATTTTTTTCTGTAATGTCTCTCTGTAATGGTTCAATTTTCTAAATGACATTTACTTAAATCTATTTTGAGTAGCAAACATACTCTGGAGGTCATTCAGAAAATGACTTTCAGAGATGGTCACTCCTAATGTGTTTTCTCTTGTAACTTGTAACATATTTCTGAGCTTGCTATTTATTCTTATTCACTTGAGAGTTTTTGAGAATGTAATCTTTTGGTATGGCTGGTTTGTTTTTTTCAACACAGAATTAGAAAGTTTAGTAATCCAAATGTCATTTAACACAATTTATAATTAATTCTTGCTGGTAAATCCCAGTGGTGTTCCACTCTCTTACAAGATAGTTTTCTTAAGCTCTGATGAAACTGCGTATTTTTTATGGAGGTATAGAAAATTACCAGTGTTGCCAAATTTGAACTTAGGTTGCCAAATTTCAGATTGGATCAGAGAAGTGAGATAGATTTTGTGTTGAAGGACTATACTGTGAATATGTGAGTGTGATATGCTGGATGTGGGAGGTTGTCTTTTATCGTTGGGCTTCTAGGTCTGTTACTTCTTTATTTGATTTGTAAGTCTCATAAGGTAGACAATAAGGGAAGGGGGCAAGGTAAAAGATTGAAGTCTTTAAGTGATCAAACTTCATTAATTCTGCTGCACAGGGGACAACTTTCCTTATTTTTTTTTTTTTGATTTTTCAGTAAAAGACAGCCAAGGGTAATTGTATAGCTGAGTTGTGTTTATGAGTGACCCAAGAAGTCATATTTGCCCCAGTCATGCTGTGAGTTAGGGATATCTTTTAGGAAAATAAAAACATGGGATAAAATGTGCTGTTAAGAAATACATGTGTAAAAAAATGTGTTGGAGTGAAAAATTGCATTATTGCCAATTGTTGTGTAGTGGGAAGGTAGAACAAAACAGAAAGTCTTCAACATCAAGATTGCTTTGAGGAAGCATAGTGGGAGGAAAGCTTCTAGTAGTTCTCACAGGACAGATGTGAATATGGATGTGAATCATCTGTAGTGTTATTTGTAAGATAAATATTGGGAAGATTGCAGTGAATATTGAAAATATTCATTCTAATAAGTCAGTGAAATATCTCTAATGTCCTGAGATAGATTGCATCCTGCTACTATTAAAAGTAATGGTAAGATAGATACGCTTGAAAATGGCAGTCAGCAGTCTGTTTGTTTGTTTTCATTAAATTGTCAATCAGTTCTGTAAGGTTTATTTTGAAAATATTTTCTTTCTTTTTTTTAATGACTATTGCCACAGCAATATCTAACCAGGCAGTTACTAATTCATTCAGCCAAAATTAAATGGAAGGATAAATATTTTCAGAGACAAAATTTGAAAAATGAAGGAAATTAACTTCTGCGAGCAAATGAACCGTGAAAACCATAACAGGGGAGACAGAAAAGCAAACAGGCCTGATTCTATCTCAGTACCTCTCAGAACCTCTCAGCTCAGTACCTCCCAGCCTAAGTTCTGAGACAAATATAGATTAATGAATATGAAATACAAGACATTAACAGGAAAAGATAGAAGTTGTGTATGTATTGTATGTAATGATTTTTTAAACAATGTTCTACTGCATGCTTACATCCTTTATGTGAATTCACTAAAGCATTTGGTATAACATAATTAGTGAAGCATGAGGAACAGGGATTTAGTATAGATACTGCAAAGCAGTTAGAAACTGAATGAAAGTCAAGTACTAGTGGACACATTGGAAGAAGCATACATTTATTTGTGAGGTTCTTCAGGAATTAGATTCAGCATGATTACTTAACACTTCTGTAGTTTCAGTATTAAAAATAAGTATATGCAGGCCAAATTTGCTGTTGACAAAGTTATTACATGGAAAGATCAGCAAAACCTGTTGACAAGAAGAAAATATCTGAGGAAAAGAAGTCTCTGGGTTCTCTGAGGACCACCCAGATACTGGAGCTACCGATGTGATGTAGCTCTGAGACTGTGAAATTTGACCCTAGGATGTGGCTAGGTAACACACAGGTATTTCTGCCACGATACACAGCATTGATAAGCTCTTGCTCAAACACTGTATGTGCAGTGTCTTCTTCACCAAGTTGCAAGAAAACAAAACTCAGATAAGCAGAGATGCAGAGTAAAGCTAGTAGAGTGACTAGCGATAGTGAATAATACACGAGAGGAAAATTAAAGATATTGTCTTAGGCAAAATGTAAAAAAAAATAAATGAAAGACTTTAGCATTGCTGTCTGTTGCTGCCACAACAACAAAAAAAAAAAGACAGAACAGAAATACAGCTAAGGGAGAATATCACTGGAGAAGTAGCTAGGTTTAAAATGACTGCAAATACATCAATCTGGAAATAAAGTATTTAAGTGGCAGTCACAAGACACTGGGAGATAGAGTCTCCCACTGGGAGTCCCAGGGCCAAAGAGTTAATTAGTTTTAAGATGGATATTAATCCTATTTTTTTAATAGATTCTATGATATGGCCACCTGAAATAACAGAGAATTGGACTTTGTTCTGCAAGTTTCCTTCACAAGCCAGGTTCCAGCAGTTTTGTCACCAGTCTTGCAGAACTCGATACTTTCCTAAGATCTCGAAGGGCTTGTAGCAATGTCAAAATCTTCTTTCTGTAACTGCCTACTTCTAATGACTACAGTGAACTTGAGAATGTGAACTTCAGGGGTTTGTAATACCTGTGAACAAAATAATGCCACATTTACATATATTTTAATACTTGCAAGATTTATTGAACTAATACCTAGGAGATGGAGACAGTGAACTGCAGAATGTGAATGCTAATCCTTTATTGACTATCAAATACTATCTATGACATCTTCTCATTTCAACTCCTATATATACTTCAGGCTCACTATTTCAGAACTTGACCTTCATTAGCCCTCTCCTGTTTTTTATGTGGACTCAGCTTATTCTTAATCATAAAATCCCTGTCAAAGAGGAAATGTATCCCTCTGCAAACTATTTACACCTTGATCTTATTCTTGCAAAAACTTGCGTAGGTCATGTCTAGTGTATGCTATCAAAAAAATCTGTCTGTGAATAGTCAATTATTTCTATAGGATTGCTGATAGGAAAATTAACACTTTTACATGTGTATGCAGAATTGTGAGATCCAGGTGATGTGTAGTCCTGGGAAAGAACCTTTCATGAAGGATGGAATCATTCCAAGGAGATGGCTATGAATCAGACCAATAACTCCCTCTTCTAGCTGAAAATTGTAGCTGCATATGCAGGGAAATACTTTACTATGGTCTGTATTTTTGCCCTGACAAATGGGAAATGCTGTGCTCTGGTGCATTTCAAGCCCCATAAGTGATGTGCAATGGTACCATGTTGAAATACCTTTTAAAAATCCAATCAAAATAATTGATTTTTCATAGACGGAGCTCACTTTGTCATTGAGTTGCATTCCTCACAGCTGCCTCAGAAATGCAAAGTACCAGTATAATACACAGAATGATTACAAAACCACTATCAGTTCTGGTTGTGATGTTTGTTCCAGCATCCCTTATATTGAAACATTATGTCTACTTCCAAGACCAAAGTGCCAAGAATGAATATTATTTTATTCTGTAGCTGCCCATTAAACTGCATAAAATGCATGGCTAAAATTCCAGATTTTAGTGAGCACCTTTTTCTAACTGTCTCATCTACAAATAATTAAAAAAATATTAAAATATCTTTGTAGGCAGATGTATGTTTATGCAAATCCAGCTTTATTGTAAAATTTAATAACACCATTTCTGATTTTAAAGACAAACAGATTTAAAATAGTAAATGCACTTTCAGTGTCTTCAAGCAGGATGTTTCTGGTATGGATTTTCTTAGGGCTTTTTTTAAAGTGTTTCAGCTTTAAGAGGCAGAAATGTAGATGAGTAACAGAAGGTTTGTATATCCTAAGGAATGGATACATAACAGATGAAAATCAGTGTAGCTCCACTGAAACCAAGGGGGCTTTCCAAGCTTCAAAAATCAGACTGAAACAAAATTTGGCCTATTACTTTTAATGGCTTTTTAAAATGGGCTTTTGTAGACAGCTCAGTTTTCCCACTCTTTTTTTTCAATAGCCCCATCAATTCACAGATGGTTGGCAGACACACTCAGTAATAGAAGTGTATTTTTCTTAACTGTGGCTGTAACAATGGTATTCACTGTGATTTTACCACTGAAGTTTTCACTGCTTAACTGTTTAAGTCATACAGCTTGAACCAGCCAGCAATAAACATTCTTGCATGTAGCTGACAATGTAGCATGATCAGAATTTTTGGTAGTTCTCAGACACACAAGATTCTACTGAGTGGGTCCAATTGCAAGATTAATGTCAAATATTTAAGCAGCTTATTAAAACATTTAACTACTGTTTTCTGGATCATGACCATTCAGATTTTTTTAGTTATTATTCTTTCTTATTATTATTTTAATATCAACATCTGATTTTCTCATTCATGTGAAAAACACATATCTAGGGTACTAGAAGTGTGATCAAAATGTCTGTATCTTTCAAGGTCTGAATGGACTGGCACCAGTGCAAAATGATAAACATTTATGTTACTTGCATATTTTTATAACTTAAAATGAGATCAGTGATGAGACAATGGAAGGAATTGTCCAGAGAAATTGTGGCTGCCTCATCCTTGGAAGTGTTTAGGACCAGGCTGAATGAGGCTTTGAGCAATTTGGTCTAGGGGAAGATGTCTCTGGCCATGACAGGGTGGTTTGGAACTAGATGATCTTTAAGGTCCCTTCCAACTGAAGTCATTCAATGATTACAGTACATCATTTTTATCTTCAGCAATTATTTGTCTGATCTTCATACTGAAGTATTTTAGGATTTTTTAAAAGTTTTTTTAAGTGCTAAGGTTGAATATTTGCTGGTTGTTCTCTTAAAAAAGCCCAACCAACAAACAAAAACTCCAACCCTCAAAACACGAACAACAGAAGAACACCACTGAATTATTTAAGACAATGAAACAGATTTAATCTTAGCAGAAAAGTAGATTGGAAGACATGGGTGGGTGGATAAATAGATCACAGGATATTAGGCGTTGGAAAAGACCCAAGGAGATCATTGAGTTCAACCCTCCTGCCAGAGCAAGACCACACAATCTAGCACAGATCACAGAGGAACACATCCAAACAGGCCTTGAAAGTCTCCAGTGAAGGGGGGAGAGGGAAAGAGACATTATTGGTGGCTTGAATCTATCTGTTTTAAAATCAGCTTAAGTTAAATGAATTATGGGCTCAAGTTTAACTTAAGATGTAGTGAGGCCAGCAAAGTTTGCATGGAAAATGTAAGTAAACAGCAAAACCTTTCCAGTGAAGACAGAAGATTAAATGTAAGAGATAGAGGTTTGAATTATTTTCATCTTACACACTAGGTCTGATGACCTCTGTGGTTATCCTGCATCCTCTCGCCTGTTTAAGGGAGGATGGCACTCAGCACAGTTTAGCTTTAATTTCTTTATGCCACAGCTGTTCTGGTTTTGTCCTGAAATGCTCTGAAAGATGAAGATCAAATGCAGAGTTTAAGTCTAGGGAGAGCACTAGGATTTGTAAGATTTTAATCGTCCATCTCGCTAGCTTGTGTTCCAGTGAAAGAACATACAAATAGACCTTACTGAATAAGGTCTGGAATCGGCTGCCCTTTTCCAGAGAGAATTGACTGAATGCACAGAAACATATTTTCAACATGAAGTTTACAGTCACACTCTCAATGTCGTTTGTTGTTCTACTTCATTCTTTCATCTCTTACCTTTTTATAGTTGATAAAAACAAACGGAAGTGAAGGTGGAGCACTTACTGGGGCACTATAACTATCAAAACAAAAAAAAATTAATTAAGTTACAAAAGGATTGTGCATCCCATGAGACAACCTCCTGCCTGGTTGTATTAATTACTTCCTCCATAAGGAATGTCAAACAATGACTATAGAAACAAAATCAGTCTATTTTGATTGGCATATAGCAATCTTAGCAGGATGTTGTCATACCTATCTTTTATTTGTAAAAGGTGGCAGCCATTCCAGGCATTGCTAGCACAGTCCACAAACACATAGAGGAATTACTGGGAGATATTAACTGTGTGTATTGAATGCTTCACTGCATATGTTTTAGAGTCAGTCTCATGAGAAAAATCTCAGCGTATGCACAGAAATGACATGTGTTGCCACCACAGCTGCTACAGTATTTTCACACTTTAGCATGCTGTCTCATGGCAGTCAGGAAACTACAGTTTTGTACAAGAAATAAGACAAACTTGAAATGGTGGATTTTGTTAGCCTTATGTACTTAAAAAAATCAAAAAACAAAACAACCAAAAACCCAACAAACTCACACCCTAATCTCTGCAGTCTACCTCTAAAAATATTCAGCCAGCTATACATTCACTGCTGTCTATCTCCCAGTATATCATTCCTTCTCACTTGACAAAAAAACACTGCTTTTGGCTTTGCCTAAGAGTGGAGCGTAAGCTGTTGTGAAGTCTGGGATCCAAATGCTATGGAACCACAGCTTTGCCAATGCAATGCCAAGTTAGCACATGTAATGGACATGCTTAGAATATCTTTTCACAAATACAGAAATACCCAAACAGAAGGTGCTTTAAGTCATTCTCAATTGCAAGTAGATGGTCTGATGCCACAAAACAGGAAAAACACGTAATTGCTAAGATTCTTTTACCTTCCTCTAGCTGCATTATAGTGTTTTTTAATGATTTAGGTTTTAGAAGAACAAGCCTCATAACTGTATGTACCCAATTGTATTTTATGATACTTTAAAAAAGTGAAATCTGTGATTGTTTAGAATGTGACAGTAGATTCATTTCAAAACTCAAAAACTCAAATCTAGTATGAAGAATAGAAAATAAGCCACTAGCATGTGAAACAGGATCCTCTCCATAAAGTAGCAACAAACTTTTGCTTCATTGCCTCTTTTCAGTATGGTAGGATTGTAGCTGTTAGTCTGTACGTGGCAGCTTCCCAGGTGGAAAGCTAAATGCAGCTGTGCTCACACCCCTGTTGCCAAAGAATTGCTAGGGACTTGGCACAGAGATCTTCTTGGTGTGTGTGTGCTGGAAAGGATTTGGGATTTCTCATTTTGTAACAAGCTATGAAGTTTCTGTGTTGATCTTGAGAAAGTGTGCCTAGTATTCTGCATGAAGCATCAATAAACCACACTTAGATCAATGGAGGGCTGCTGCTCACACTTTTAGTGAATGCACTATGGTGTAGCTACTGATTTGGAGTAGAAAAGGCCATGAAACTTCTCCTATAAGAATTAAAAAGGAATAGAAAACCATTGCTTCCTCTGGGTTGACAGAAGACAAGTTGCAAACAACATATTTTTACCCAGAAGAAAGTAGCAGATGTTCCTGGGACAGCACAGAGAGTATCTGGAGTGCCTGTAGTGATAGTAGCATAGGTTCTGCAGTTCCGACTTAAATCTTATGTGCTTTAATGTAGGGAACTAAAATCTTGGCACGACTTTCATCAATGAGAAAGACATGAAGATGCACTTTTAACAAGATGTCTTTAAACAAAAGCTTGCAAATTTTTAGGGGTTTTCTCTTGGGAAATGTTTTGAACATGCTGCTTTTCCTCTTCAAGCCTTTTTATCTATAACAAGTGCCTCCATCACCAAATGGAAATACTAATGCCTGGAGGGTTTATGGTTTCCACATTTTCTGTTAACATATATAGCTTCAGTCAAATAAGGGAGTATTGGCACCATCTCTTACTCATTTTCCTTTAACGTTTAGAGATACAGGGCTTGATCCCCTAATGCATCGTTTCAATCCTGTGTATTGTCACTCCACTGGAATCAAAAAGGTGACACACAGGTTTTGGCAAGTATCAGCTCTCACACCTGAAATGGACATTGTTTTGCCTCCCAGTGTCAGAACTGATGTAAACTGTGGCTATATTTCAGTTCCGTATGATGGACACCAAGAGGCACAGTGAGACTAAGGAGTAAGACCAGCATAGGAAGGGGGCAGCTACTGCCTGCTTCCTGCCATGCCAGCATCTTAGCAAAGAAAAATGCCACACTGGGCTGGACTGTGGCAGCAAGCAGGAACAGAAAGGTTTGCTGAACCTGCCAACCTGCTTCCAAGCCTACAGCACAACTCTTCAGGAAGAGGTTTATTACCTGTATGTCTGTATGGCTGTTACATCTTGTTACGTCTTTCTCCTGCTCCTATGAGAATGAGGTGTTGTATCAGCCTCAGACAGGCAGTCTGGAGTCATGGAAGGGCAAGCAGCTATGCTGGCATGGTTAACTACCTTGCAGAACCAGTAACAAAGTATGTGATTGAGAAATACATACTGCTCCCCATATCTGTGGGAGACTCCTAGCATCAGCTGAGTGTGAACAAAGAGTAGTTAACTAAGGAATGGGAAAGAACAGTCTAGGATATTCCACATATCCCCAAAATATTGCCCAATCCCACTCAAAATTTACAAGTTGGAATGAGATAGAAAACAGGTTTGAGGTCTA
Organism: Tricholaema leucomelas; assembly: GCA_013400475.1. Classification (NCBI taxonomy): domain Eukaryota; kingdom Metazoa; phylum Chordata; class Aves; order Piciformes; family Lybiidae; genus Tricholaema lacrymosa; species Tricholaema leucomelas. The sequence continues at coordinate 476,923 of WAAF01010234.1, read as the reverse complement.
TTGTTTCAATAATTCAACCAAACAGGGTGATAGCCTGTTTTGTTGTTTTGTTTTCTTTCAGAGAGATGGTTCTTGATGTGAAGGGCTGAAATTAGCTAGCTATATGTGCTGTCTAGATTATTAGAAAAGCAGAACTACAAATGGCATCATGATATTACTCAAAGAAAAAACACTAGAGAAGGCAAAGTCTGAATGATAGGATGCCATACATCTTTGTTGGCTCTTCAACAGGTGTTTGTTCTATGAACTCTGGGAAAGCACAGTCAATTGGATTTTTAAGTAGATGAACATAGCTTTTGCTAACAGGCACAAACAAATCAAATACTACTGAGGATTTCTTAGCTAATTGTCCAGCACGTTTCTCTCTTTCATTGATCTGCTCTGTTCCTTTGAAGGCATCTGCTTTTGGTTTTGTATATTGGGTTGGGGTTTTTGTTTCTGGGGTTTTTTTTGGGGGGGGGAGGTTGTGGTTTTGTTGTTGTTGTTTAGTTGGTTTTTGTTTTGGTTTTTTTTGTTTTAATTGGGTTTTGTTTGAGTTTATTGTTGGCTTTTTGTGTTGTTTTTTTTTCAATACCTTCAATGAGTGTGTTTAATATTATAGATAAATCACCTTCTGTCACTAGACTGGCACTGCTTACATTGTCAGGAATGAAACCATAAGGCTTTCCCATCATCAGTGTTCATGCATCTGGAAAGAGATCCAACAATGTGTTGTTAGTTTTCAACTGCTTGTGCTCATTCCAGGTGCTGATTAGAGGATGGTGTTTTTACATGAGGTCTCAGCCCTTCATGTCAGTCAAGATTCTTCCTATAGCTGCAAATTTTTTTTCATGGCATAAGGGGACACAGTCTCAAGTTATGCTGGAGGATGTATAGACTGTGAGGAGAGGCTGAGGGAGCTGGGGGTGTTGAGCCTCCTCGTCTCCAGGCTAAGGAATGACCTCATTGCTGTTTACAACTACCTGAAGGGAAGCTGTAGCCAGGTGGGGGTCGGTCTCTTCTCCCAGGCAACCAGCAACAGAACAAGGGGACACAGTCACAAGTTGTGCTGGAGAAGGTACCGGCTGGATGTTAGGAGGAAGTTCTTCCCAGAGAGAGTGATTGGCCATTGGAATGGGCTGCCCAGGGAGGTGGTGGAGTCACCATCCCTGCAGGAGTTCAAGAAAAGACTGATGAGGCACTTAGTGCCATGGTCTAGTTGACTGGATAGGGCTGGGTGATAGGTTGGATTGGATATCCTGAAGGTCTCTTCCAACCTGGTTGATTGTATGATTCTGTGACATTTCCATCAAAAGCTGAGTTGAAGGATGTGAAAGACTGAGATAGAACAATAGGGATGAGGTCTGACATGCTTGTGCTGCAGCATCTAACTTCTCATAGCCTTATACTAATGTCTTTTGTCTTTATCTATTCAGTACAGCATTATTACTGTGATGATGTATGGTTAAACCAACAGAAACTTTAATTAAATAAGAAATCCACAGATCATTTTACCTATTACAGTGGTACAAGATTTAGTAGGTATAAGTGTTTTATTACTGCTTCTGCTTCTTTATATTTTTCCTAAAAATATTATCAGGAAAAATATTTTCCATGTACTGTGCAATTTTTTATTTGATAAATTCATATCCATAGCAGCTGCCTACTGACTTAGTAACTAATTATATAAAATGATGTAAAATCACTGAAGTATCAGGAAAACTCAACCAGCTGCTTTTAAGTTTCTGTATTTCTCTTCCAGTAGCTTGTAAACATACAGTAGAATTGCTTTTGTGATTATAGCGGAGAGATCACTGATGATTTATCAAGGAGAAGCTTATTATTAGTCTCGTCAAGATGACAACTTCATTAATTATACAGCAGTTTTGTTGATCATTTCATTTCTTCATATGAATAATTTAGAGCTTTGATACATACAGTAATTTTCATGAAAGACCTTCATATTGGTCAGCTTGTCAGTTGCACATAGAAGACTTAAATCCCAAATTAAATATCTAGTGTCCTTTGCAGTCTCAATGAAGTTAATTGAAACACTGTTGCTTTCATCATTTCTAATCCTGCTATGGCAGTCCAAAAAGAAATTATCAAAATAGAAAGTCTTACTGTCATAAGCAAAATTTTAATTAGTTTTATTTTTTATTTCACTACTAAATTTTTGTGACACAAATAATGTTTCCATATGCTCTTTCCCATCTCATCCTTATGGCAAAGCAAGATGAAGAATTAAGAACAAGGCACTAAGGAACACGTAATCGATGAAATAATCAAATGTTAACTGTTGGCAAGTAGATCTATATTCCTAGTTCTTAAAAAAGAAAAGTAGAATCATAGAATGGTTTATGTTGGAAGGGACCTCAAGGATCGTCCAGCTCCAACCCCCTGCCATAGGCAGGGACACCTCCCACTAGAGCAGGTTGCTCAAGGCCTCATCCAGCCTGGCCTTAAACGCCTCCAGGGACGAAGCATCCACAACCTCCCTGGGCAACCCGTTCCAGTGTCTTACCACCCTCACTGTAAAGAACTTCCTCCTAACATCCAGTCTAAATCTCCCCTCTTCCAGTTTAAACGCATTCCCCCTTGTCCTGACATTACTAGACCTTGTAAATAGTCCCTCCCCAGCCTTCCTGTAGGCTCCCTTCAGATACTGGAAAGCCACTATAAGGTCTCCTCGAAGCCTTCTCTTCTCCAGGCTGAAGAGCCCCAACTCTCTCAGCCTGTTCTCATAGCAGAGGTGCTGCAGCCCTCTGAGCATCTTCGTGGCTCTCCTCTGGACCTGCTCCAGCAGTTCCATATCCTTCTTGTGTTGGGGGCTGCAGAACTGCACAGTACTCTAGTTCTATTACTACACCTATGATATGGAATTTCTGAGGACCAATCCTAAATGACCTATCAATGTCTTTGAACAGCATTAATATGTATCTGTTGCTTTTATTGTTGCATTGGGTACTGATATTTTCCTCCCTACCACAATGTCTGATGATGGATACACTTACTGGTACATTTAAATACATCTCCATCTTTCCAATATTTGCTTTGAAGCATATTCCCTCTTTTTTATTTTTAATTACCTTTTTTCCTCCTGAAAGATAATGTGCCTTAGTCTCATCTCACAGACACAGAACTGAGTAAACCTAAGTTTTGTCTTGCTAAATTTGCAGTGTATTTATGACCACAGATACTTTTCAAAAGCTGATAAATAGAAACAGATTTTTTCCCCAAAATACACCTCTCAGCCAAATTAAGCGCAACAAATATTTAGCCTAGAAAATAATGAAATGCACCTAGACTGTCCCTTACAGGATCACAGGATGTCAGGAGTTGGAAGAGACCCAAAGAGATCATTGAGTTTGAACCCCCTGCCAGAGCAGGACCATACAATCTAGCTCAAGTCATAGAGGGACACATCCAGATGGACCTTGAAAGTCGCCACAGAAGGAGACTCCCCAAACTCTCTGGGGAGCCTGTTCCAGTGCTCTGGGACCCTTACAGTAAAAACAGTCCCCCTTGTGTTGAGGTGAACTTCCTGTGCTGCAGCTTACATCCATTGCTCCTTGTCCTATCACAGGAAGCAGTCCCCTACCCCCTGACACCCAGCCCTCAGATATTTATAAATGTTCATTAAATCCTCTCTCAGTCCTCTCTTCTCCAGACTAAAAAGCCTCCGGTCCCTCAGCCTCTCCTCATCAGGCAGTGTTCTAGTCCCCTAATCATTCTTATAGCCCTCCACAGGACCCTCTCCAGCAGTTCCCCGTCCGTCTTAAACTTGGGAGCACAAAACTGAATGCAGTACTCAAGATGAGGTCTTGCCAGGGCAGAGTAGAGGGGGAGGAGAACCTCCCTTCATCTGCTAGACACCCTCTTCTCAATACACCCCTGGATCCCATTGACCTTCTTGGCCACAAGGGTACATTGCTGTCCCATGGTTAACTTGCTATCCACCAGGAGTCCCAAGTTCCTTTCCAAGGGGCTGCTCTCCAGCAGATCACCTCCCAGCCTGTACTACTGTGGTTTATTATTCCTCCCCAGATGCAAGACTCTGCACTTGTCCTTGTTGAACCTCATTTGGTTCTTCTGTGCCCAGCTCTCCAGTTTGTCCAAATCTGTCTGGATGGCTGCACCGCCTTCAGCTGTCTCAGCTAAGCTCCCAGTTTGGTGTCATCAGCAGACTTGCTGAGCAGACATTAATTCAGAATACGAGTGAATATTCACATGCTAGGCATTGAAGTTGAGTATTTTCCACAGAAGTATTTCCTTTACCAGTTACAGGTCTGATAAAGTACATGGTCTCCTTGATCTCTGATTAATCAACTGTTTCATGTTTAAGTCCTGTGTTAACTCCTGGTCTAGGAACAGGCAGCCAAGATTTATAACTTAAATATCAAAACAAACATTTCTGAATGTTATAGATAAGAAGCAAAAAATCACAATGCGGATAACAGAAAATGTTAAGAATGAAAATTAACATTTCTTTTCAGAAATGAATAATATAATGTGGTGATGGGATGAAGTCATCTAGAAATGAAACATCCAGAAACAGTGGTTAGAATATTTGTCATATGTTACAATCACCCAGAGTGTCAGGGGTGGAGAAAGGCGCACTCAACACTTCATTGGAGTAAGCCTTCAGACTCCAGATTTGGCTGCCTTCCAGTGCAAGGGCACATTGATTTCTCTCACTGTACGTTCAGATTTTATCTCTTGGAGAATTAAGTCTCTTTCAAAAGAGATCAGTGTCTTAAGGGATGCTCCCCAAACACATACGTTTAGGATGTTTGAGGTCAGTAGATCACTCCTGAAGTTGTTCTAGATGATTAGTGAAGGGCCATTCAAATACACCAGAGGGGCTTTGATATTTTATTAGTTGCTGTTTTGGTCAATGTGCTTTTAGTACTGATCTTCATCAAACAAAAGCAACCTCTTATTCTTCTTTATTTAATATAATGCAAAATTACTTCAGATTATCAAAACGTAAAGTAAGGATAGGCTTCTAGTCACATCCCCTAGAAGGAGAGAGAGAACACAAACCTTGTTTAATTAACCCAGCTACATTGATCAATATGTACTCAGAGAAGATCAGCAAGTTCAAGAGCCAAACCTAGTAAAGTATACATTCCTAATTAGGAGTGACAGATAATCCCTCTGCAACATTAGGGTAGTACTTTTCTCACAGATCATCTGTATCATAAGACTGGCTTGTATACTGCTCTGTAGAGAGTCTTCATTTAATGGAGCTCTGAACACACTCTATTAGCTAGCATCACCAATGAATTTCATAAGAATCCTGTTTAGGCCTTTGTAGCTTGGATCTTTGTGTATATCAGTGGGTTTGGAACCTGTGTAAGGCTCAAATCACCTGCAGAAGTAAGTAAATACAAGGCTTTACTAGCTCAGTGTGTTCAATTCAGTAAATATTTTTGGTGTTGAGAATGTTGTTTGACTGGTAAAGTTTACATGGTCAGATACATTTCTTCCCTGGGAAAGAGACTTCAGAATTTGCATTGGCTTTTCAGTTCCTGAAAGATCTGACAGTGTGTTTTAACATTTTGCCCTTTTTTCTTCTGCTCTTTTTCTTTCAGGATCTACACTGTCAGGGTCACTTGCCAATTTATTCTCTCTGAAATGTAACTTATGTGACTACCACTGGAGGTGCGTGGAAAAACATGCCTGTTGGTCATGTCTTTTCCTTTAAGGTGATGAATGGTTCAAAATGCTTTCGCTCCTATCCTAAAAAAAAAGTCTACTGCCTTTAGTAATGCCATTCACCATTCAGTCAGGCAGCCTGATGACAATCTTTATCCTTCTTCTTGCTTCATTGACTACTAACAGTTTGATTGTAGGGAAGCCACTGCTGTGGAATACAGTGCAGTTGTGCCATAGTTCTAGGGTGGGAATTCATCATTAGTTATCCAAGTGCTAATTAATCTTACTTATAATGTCATAGTACACATGCAGAGGAGTGATAGGGTGTTTGTTGATAATTACTTTGAGCAAGATAAGGTGCAAAAGGAAACGGCTTCCACCAGTGTGAAATATGTTATTGAAGCATATCCAGTTGCAAACAAGAAATAACACACATATAGGGATGTTATGAATGTGGTGTGGTTTCATACAATATGTTCTCCAATACAAGATTCAAAATTACAGAAAACCCATACTTAAGCTTTTTTTAAGTTTCAGACTTCAGTGAACTTTAACTTTTTTGCTAATGTGCACAGTATCTTTATTCATGAGATTGAAGAAGCAGAACTATACTCATGCACAGAAGACAGTTTGTTTCCAAGTAAAAGCAACTTTCCTGCATATTTCATTTTAATGGAAAATAGATTAAAACTTTTCAATTATGGACATCAGATACAATTTCAATAGCAATTTCTCATACTGACTTTGTCTCCAGATAATCTTTTGGATTTCTAATTAAACTATAGAGATGCAGCCAGATACTGGGAACCGTGCAGTTTAGCCAATCAAGATTAGCTAATGAACAAACAAAGAAATAACCAAAGGAAAATATTTACAAACAGAAGAAAAACAGTGATTCTGAAAACTCAAAAGTATACTTACTGAAAGAAATGTTTCATTGCAGTGGACTTCCAATAATTTATTCTGCTATTTAAAACATTCTGAGAAAGTTCAAATGAAAACTGAAAAAAATATATTACCCAATTAATATGAAAAAGGCTAAACTAAAAACCTTAGGCTAAAAGTTCACAGGTGTCTTGTTTTGGGGTGGTTTTGGTTTTGTTTGTTGCTTGGTAGTTTGTTGGTTGATTGTGTGTTTTCTTTGTTTTGTTTCATTTTCTTTTCTTGGTTTTTTGTTTGTTTTCTTTCTTTGGGCATTTTGTTTGCACGTTTTACTATTGAGAAAATAAAATAATATAAAGCTGAAGCCTTCACTGGTATTTCCAAATATGAATGTTGGCATTAAAATGACAAAATCACAGCAACCTAACTCTCCACAGGAAGATCTTCTCTTTTATTTGTAATCAACTAAAGAAAAAAAAAGGTGAGGGGAGGAATTATCAAATTATTTTATTTGATCAGCGCAACAATTGCATAACTTGCTTTCAAAGTGGCCACCACAATGTAGAGGAGAGTTATTTCATTCCATAGAGTTGCATACCTTCTTTGCAGTTCCCAGCACAAGAGTTATGGATACAATGGAATAAAGCAGTGATTCTGGCTGGAGTTAGGGGCTGCTGTAGCATTTTTGAGTGCAGTTCAATCAAAGAGGCTTGCAGCAAACTGCAGCCACTCAGCCAAATTAATATCTTCATCAATGCAGCACTAACCCCCACTGCACCAGTTCAAAAGCTGTGCAGAACTAAGGTAGTAGTGCACTTGAACTGCTTTTAGGTTAATGTGATACACTCTCCTATAAAAGGAACTCTAATAATTCAAACTAAAAACACCTTTCTGGGTTATTCAGGATAGGGGACAAAAGACTTATTTAGCCATTGGTGGGTGAGAAAGGTTTTATATTCAGCAACAAAATTCTGTTTCCATTTTTCAGAAGAGTAACACTAGTAAACATCAGATCTGTAATTTGTGTACCAAGAATGAATGCCATATATTTTTTTCCTCTGGTATTTAAAACTTGTTCTGTTTAGGTGGGTGTATGTATATGTGCATATATATATATAGAGAGAGAGAGAGTAGTGTGTTTTTGTACAAACCCACAAAATTTCCTCAAATAAACCAATGTAACACCAAATAGCTTTCTGTAATCCCAGGCAACCTAAGTAAAGAGGAATGCATCAAACTAGGCAGCCCTATAGTGTATGATAAATGCATGTGACATAAACAACAGACTAGACAACAACTGTATGAAAGTGATCTTTTTTGGTAAACATTTATTTAAGAAGAAAATTGTTTGAAAACACCAGAGTGTAGATTGTCAGTATTAAAGTTCGGAGAAAGCAGAACTATCTAGGAGAACTGGGCCTGACTATTAAGGCTAACACAAGCTCTGTGAGGAGAGGCTGAGGGAGCTGGGGGTGTTTAGCCTGGAAAAGAGGAGGCTCAGGGGTGACCTCATTGCTGTCTACAAATACCTGAAGTGAGGCTGTAGCCAGGTGGGGGTCGGTCTCTTCTCCCAGGCAACCAGCAACAGAACAAGGGGACACAGTCTCAAGTTGTGCCAGGGGAGGTATAGGCTAGATCTTTTACTACACATTTTTTTACTTCATGGTTTTAATAAATTAATTACGTGAACCATAGAAAAGGATTTTGGAAAACTGCTAATTGCTTATCCTTTTTCATGTGCCTCATCTCTGATTTCCTTTCACACGCTCCCTCCACTTATTTGTACCTACTCTGACTTTGGACTTCAGTGCATTCTGTGATGCATCAACTTCACCCTTGCCACGTGCTTGTTATCCCACTTCTGCTCTGTCTGACTTTCTTGTTCTCTTGTCAAAATGTTGATATGCACTGGCATGATTCCCCTGACAATGCTTTTATCTCAATGGTTTGTAGAGGAAAAAAAGCAGTCCTTTACTGTAAATCATTACTGTGTTTCATCCATCAGGAGGCCTTTCTTTGTTGCCTGTTATTGATTGTAATGTTGTGCCTAAACTTGAGCACTAATCCTGAAAACACTTATTTGTCTGCCTGGCTACTCACCTCAGTGACTCCATTGACTGAAAAAGCAGTTTTGTGTGATTAAGAATAGTGGAATTTGGCATTTCATCTTTGTTAAATACAAAAGCTAGCTATTTTAGTTTTACAACACTTTCAGGAAGCTATCAGCTAAAAAACACACATCTACCAGCAACCATTTCTGATTTAACAGTTTAGAAAAAGTAAATAAAATGTATTCCCATTAATTTCAGTTTTAACTTGTCCTGAGCAGAAAATACATGCCCTATGGATTCTGGATTGTCGCCTGCTTGAAAAAGCTTTTGTGTGTCTGAATACATGCGTGTGTAGAAATATGATTTATGAAAGTATTGATTTTTTTGTTAAATAATGAATTAGATGTCCTACCACAATATTATTTATCAAACTTTTTTGTCATATAATTAAATTGTCACATAATGGATTGCAGCCATATAGATCCATTAAATATTAAAAACTACATGTGACAAAGTTCACTTTTCCTTTGGCTAACAACACATTTCCTCTGTTCCTTTCCATTAAGGTCAACAGTAGTTGTTCTCCAGCATTATCATAGAAGTTGCAATATCTGTTTTTTAAGATCAGAAAAAGTATGTGTTTTATAGAATTAGGAAACAGATGGCAAGAAGAGCTGTGATGCTAGTAGATTGGCTTATTTTAGTTTGGAAGCTAATTCTTGGTGGTCCTAATTCTGCTGAAATACCTAATGCACCTTTTTTTGCCATAAAGACAGCTATTCCATCGGTTGTCTCCAGATGTAAAATGAGCAAGTCTGCTGAACTGTAATAGAGAGGTTAGTCAGATCCAAGTTCTTTTTTTGGAGATGTTAAAGTCTAGGTGCAACTAAATTTTCACCCTTTAAGCAGGGAGCAATAAAGAAACTCAAGAAATCTTTTCTCCCACAAGACATAATTTGTATAAGGGGAAGAGAATAAAAGAAATGTTCACCACCATCTCAGACAGACAAGTATGTAGATAAGCTATCAAGTAGCAGTAACTAAAATTGTGTTTGGGAAAGGAAGTTGATCAGCTAGTATATACAAGTGCGTCCAATGACAGGCACTAAGTCCATTTTCAAGATTAAGTCCTTATTGAAAACAAAAGATTAAAGAAGCTCTAACAGAGGAGAATGTTTTATGAACACAGTCTTTGCAGATATAAGGTATAATACGTTACTACACTTGAGTGCAAAATTATCTTCAACTGAAGGTAACCCTAGTGATCTCTTGTCTGGCAATATTGCTGACTCTCCAATAGTGCATCTAAGTAATTGTTACAAAAAACCCAAAATAAAACAGCAAACAAACCAACTAACACCCAAAGCAGAAAACAAATAACCTCCACTGCAGACATTTTTTAGTAAGAACATATACCATATTTTTGTTGTGGGGGTTGTGCACTGCAGCGTCCAGTTATCATTACAATGAAGTCTGTTTCTATGTACTTTGTTCAGTGCTAAATGATGTGAGAATTAAAGCCAAAACTTTCTTCTCCCCTTCTTCCCAAAATGTAGTTTGATGTGCTTCAATTTTGTGAATCTCTGATTCCACACTATGGTGTGTTTCTTTTCTATGCCAGAACTTTTACAAGATATCTGATTATTGCATTCCCAGTATTGATTAATTTTATTCTGCCTTCAAAGTCCATAATCATTTATGAGATTGTAACATAAACTTTAATTACTGTAACTGGAGTCACACTGGGGATTTAAAACAAACTAATTTTGCACTCTATCATTAGAGAAGGGAGTGTGACCAAACTTTAATATATACTGTGGATTAGAAAATGTATATCATAAAGGTGACTATATCTAAGTGTCCCGAGTGAGTTTCCTCTTACCTAGTTCTACAGGACTGCAATCTGAATGTCTGTGTCTGAATTTGTTACCTAGAATTCATTTCTTGTTAAAAGGGATACGCAGGCACTTCTCGAGGCACAAGATCAATTTCTTTGCCCCTTTTAAAATACCTCCATTGATTAAAAAAATACTCTAAACTACTCTGTACACAAAAGCATTGTGTAGTAATAGACAACAGTTTCCCCTGTACCAGCCATATTTTCTGTTGTGGGAGACAACATGCTGAACTGACTAGCAGGCTGTTATGCTGATGTTATAGACTTGTCTGTACATTCCTTGTTAAGTGACAAACAGTGCAACATACAGGAATACCTCTTTTATGCTTTATTACTAAGCTATTATAGCTTAGTAATATAGAGAAGATCCTTTACTTGGCATACATGTAAGTATGAGTGTATATATATGCATGTATATACTGATACACTCAATGGAAAATGAGATCATAATAGCATTGTCTTAGACCTACAACAGTTGCATTGTAGGTTTGTCATCTTAGCCAAAATAAAACCAGTTCTAGAATAAGAGACTGAAGCAGACCTGACAATCCAGGTGTGAATATGGTGTGTCTTGCACCATTACTGTGCTGACTTTTAGTCCTCGAGTTTCAAATATAGGAGAGCACTATATAAAGGTTGGGTTTGTATTTTTCTTTTTTCCAGAGAGTTATGTCAGTGTCTTAATAGCTGTTGGGGTTTCTGGGTCTTCCCAGACTCTAACAGGGTACTGGGAGAGAGGTAGATGATCTCTGTCCTGATGCTGGTTCCTCTTGGACAATTCTGTGTTCTGTCCAGGACTCCCAGTCTCTACAGAAGACTTGCAGATGTGCAGATGGGCATGATATCATGCTGGCTAAACAAGCCTATCATGTGAAAGCACTTAATGCCTATCCCCTAGTAAACTTGAGGCATGGCAAGTTTCCAGGTATACAAACCCAAAGTATCAGGGCTTGATATTATGCGGTAGGCAGAGCAAGGCAGGCACAACAGCAGAGAACAATGAGGCAGAAATATGATGAGGCAGAAGCACGATAAAGAAGCATGTTGTGTTTTCTTGCTTGTCTCCTTTTATCAATTCCATTCAGGACTAACAGCTCTTTGGCCACAGATTAGCCAGTCAGAAGGGCAGTTCGGCAAACTTCACTGTATTAGGTGAGCTAGGGCTTATCATAGAATCATAGAATGGTTTAGGTTGGAAGGGACCTCAAGGATCATCCAGCTCCAACCCCCTGCCATAGGCAGGGACACCTCCCACTAGAGCAGGTTGCTCAAGGCCTCATCCAGCCTGGCCTTAAATGCCTCCAGGGAGGAAGTATCCACAACCTCCCTGGGCAACTTGTTCCAGTGTATTACCACCCTCACCGTAAAGAACTTCCTCCTAACATCCAGTCTAAATCTCCCCTCTTCCAGTTTAAACCCTTTTAGGGCAGAACACAAACAAGTGTATAAACATGCGATGGTACCCTGTTTACAACTTGGAAGAGATGTGATGGCACCAAGCCTTTGCCTTCCTTTCCTGTGGTCATTTCCACCATCAGCAGGAGAGAGGGGGAGCAGGGGAACATGTCTGGGCAAGCTCGGACATATTTAGGCCTATTTTGGCCTTCCACAACAACACAGAAATAGGATCTCAAACCTCTACATATTCTGATATTTCAGATCTGTACTTTGTTTTAATCTATTCCTCAACAAAATAACTCAAGTAAGTGGCTGTATTGAGAAGCTGTGCAAAGCAGGACAACCTGTTTTGATTACAGATTTCTGTGCATTTATCCTGGCAATGTTTTCCATTTTCCTTTATGTGCTCTTAAAAAAAAATGCTTGAATGCCTGTAAGGTTCAGATTGTCAGTAAGATTCGACAAAATAGTGAATCAAAGATGACAATTTTCCAGTAAATGACTATTCAAATGATAGATGGTCAGTCTTAAATAGAAAAAGCTAACATACTTCAGAAAGATTTCATATGGAAGGTATTGCTGCTGTCTATCCTAGTGTGACTACAAAAGCCTCATGTGGGTTTCTTTGGGGGTGTTGTATTCAGTTGTTATATTGGGAGTTTATGTCCATTTGGCTTTCTTTTTTTGGTTGTTGTTGGTTTGCTTGTTGGGGTTTTGGTTTAGGGATGTTTTGTTTGTTTCTGGTTTTTATTTGTTTGCTTTTTGTTAATTAACATCCATAACTGTGTACCAGAGCAATTTCTTATGTATGAGAACCATAGCAACCTTTTTTCAGCTGCTGGGTATGAATATTTACACATAGAGCTTTGATGCCAGATGGTTTCTTTCCTTGTGAAATAACTGTACAGGAATGGACAAAGTTCTGGAAGAAATAAAGTTATTCTAAAACATCAACTGTTCTTCAAAGATAAGTATTTTTTCCAGTTATTTTCATTTCTAATCTTCCAACACTGTGATTCCTTCCCACTTCAAGTCCTAAGTTCTGGCCTAGTCTATCCTGTGCTCAAAACACTGCTGAGGATTTTTACTTATTTTTCAGTGACTTGTTTTTATAAAAAGATTACCATCTCCTGCAGCAATTTTTCGCTTACACAATAGACAGTCATGCAGAATGTGAAGTGCATGCTGCTTTATGAGATTTATATGCCAGCACAGGTGAAATTTGAAATTTCTAGGATCAGTGCCCTAGAGAATATAATCATCAAAGGAGATACAGCACAAACAGAAGCTTAATTAAGGCAGTATAAGAAGGGGTTGTAGGAGGATTTTGAAAACATACTGAAGGGTCACCTCTCCCTTGTGTCAGTGCCGCAGCCCTGTGAAGAACATTGCTGGGCCTGCTGCAGTCATTGGAAGGGAAAAGAAGGAGCCTGAGGGCAGGAGTTTGGGACACCCCTGCTGCCATCAAACCCATGTGTGGCTAGGTTATGGGTTTCCTCCAGCCCACCTGGGGTGGAAGCGTGTGCTTCAAGCTGCTCACTGGTGGTTTTCCTTGCATTGCCTGGGAAAACCAGCATTTGTGGCCTCACAGCAAATAAGCCAAGCTGTTGAATTGTGAACTGTAATTAACAAATGCTTTCCCCCCCAAAAAAAACCCACTATGAGAAACAGGACTAAAGAAGCATTAGAACGTGTTGTAGAGCCTCTTAAAGGCAGGATACTCTGTATATATGGATCACATTGGTGTATTTTTTACAATTACCTGGAGGGAGGTGGTAGCCAGGTGGGGGTTGGTCTCTTCTCCCAGACAACCAGCAACAGGACAAGGGGACACAGTCTCAAGTTGTGCCAGGGAGGATATAGGCTGGATGTTAGGAGAAGTTTTTCCCAGAGAGAATGATTGGCATTGGAATGAGCTGCCCAGGGAGGTGGTGGAGTTGCCGTCCCTGGAGGTGTTCAAGAAAAGCCTGGATGAGGCACTTAGTGCCATGGTCTAGTTGATTGGACAGGGCTGGCTGCTAGGTTGGACTGGGTGAGCTTGGAGGTCACTTCCAATCTGGTTGATTCAATGATTCTGTGATTTTAGTGTGTTATTTAAGTTTAATCTTGATGTTTCTGCTTTCTTGAAAAATCAGAATCTTGAAAATAGATTACATTTTGAATATATTTTCCATTGTATGGTACTGATAGCTTTTTTTTACCATATAAATCAATGTTAGAATTGACTTTTGATACATTTACTGATAAATCATTAAATCACATTAAATCACACCTCACCTGTTAGGTACCTGGTGAGCATGGTATTAGTATTAGTTAAATGTAAATGACATTAGTTAAATGTAAATAGATAAGATTATTTTTCATTTCCTTTAGAGTCTAAAACCAGTCTACATCTATTACTTCTACAAAGCTGCTGTAATAAATGATGGGGCAGATATTTTAATCTTTTTTTTGTTGGATTTCTTTATCCTACCACTGTTAATTGATGCTAAATAGTATGCAGTACATAACCAACAATTTTTAATACATCAGAAAAAATTAAAAGTCTAAATTGCACAGGGAGCAAATTATTGACTTTGTTGCATTTTTCACTATATTTAAACTTATTTTGTAAAAAAAATTTACAGTATGCTACTAAGTATAGATTTGGAGATTCTTCATATGCTGTTTATGGTCTAATGATGTTAAATGATGCGGAACAAACATTTGTTGGTATGTACACATGTAAAAATGATGTAAAAATTGCTCTAGAAGGCTTCCTAGCTTGCAGGTTTTTTGCCCTTGGCTTATTGTTTGAGAAATGATGGAAAAACATATGGACATGTATCAGTATGTGCATGGGTAATTTCAAGTGTTGCTTCACACTTGAAGTGTGAGTTAATCTATTATGCAAAAAAATGGCACTTTTGATGAGGCCAGAAATGCCAGTGGGAGAATAGTGATATTTTATTAATCACTCTTTGTTGGTAATTATTCCTGTAATAAAACATTGTCAGAGAACATGGAAAAAAAAAACTATGAAAGACTGTCTTATCTAGAAAATCTTAGGTACATAAGATCAGGATTCATTTATGATATCTAACTTACAACCAGTTTCAAAAGCAGTGTGAGAAACCCAAGAGTTTGAATACTTACATACCATTTAAATAGTATCACTGTCATGCATCCACAAGTTACACATGCACACACCACCCATATCCCCGTTAGGTTTTTTCAGTTAAATGAAAGAACTAAGTTGCATTCAAACAAAGATAACAAGCAAGCTTCAGTTTTGGTGAGAAGAGAAGATTTTATGTGTGTGAATGTTTTAGCTCAGGTCCAGCCTGCTGCCAAGCTGTATACAGCTGCTCACGTAACCACCTACCCCCTGCCTCACATCCCACCCCTTGATGAAATGGGAATGAAAATTGTGAGAAAAAGGCAAACCCTCATGGGTTGAGATAAGGAGACTTTAATAGAACAGTACAAAGAGATTAAAAAAATCAGGAAGAACCTTGATACTAGTAAAATAGCATATGCAGTGAGTGATACAAAATACAACACTGACTGCAGTGGCCTGATCCTGTCATGCCACACCACATCTGCCTACTCAAAGCACCCACTTTTGCTCCAGCTAGCCCTTCCCTTATAAAGCGGGCAAGGCATCAGCATGTTACTGAATACTCCATTGGTTTGTTCAGCTGATTATCTTCACTGTGGCTTCTCCCAGCTTCTTTCAAAAAACCCCAAAACCCCAGCAAACTGTATGATGTTTAACAAGGCCAAGTGTAAGGTTCTGCACCTGTGTCGGTGCAATCTCAGGCACAGATACAGGCTGGGTGGTGAATGGCTGGAGAGCAGCCCTAAGGAAAAAGACCTGGGGGTCTGGGGTGACGAAAAGCTCAACATGAGCCTGCAGTGTGCACATGCAGCCCAGACAGCCAACCGTGTGCTGGGCTGCATCAAGAGAAGTGTGGCCAGAAGGGCAAGGGAGGGGATTCTCCCCCTTTACTCTGCTCTCGTCAGACCCCACCTGGAGTACTGTGTGCAGTTCTGGAGCCCCCAACACAAGAAGGACATGGAACTGCTGGAGCGGGTCCAGAGGAGAGCCACGAAGATGATCAGAGGGCTGCAGCAGCTCTGCTATGAGGACAGGCTGAGAGAGTTGGGGCTCTTCAGCCTGGAGAAGAGAAGGCTTCGAGGAGACCTTAGAGTGGCTTTCCAGTATCTGAAGGGAGCCTACAGGAAGGCTGGGGAGGGACTATTGACAAGGTCTGGTAATGTCAGGACGAGGGGGAATGGGTTTAAGCTGGAAGAGGGGAGATTTAGACTGGATGTTAGGAGGAAGTTCTTTACAGTGAGGGTGGTAAGACACTGGCACAGGTTGCCCAGGGAGGTTGTGGATGCTTCCTCCCTGGAGGCGTTTAAGGCCAGGCTGGATGAGGCCTTGAGCAGCCTGCTCTAGTGGGAGGTGTCCCTGCCTATTGCTGGGAGTTGGAGTTGGATGATCCTTGAGGTCCCTTCCAACCTAAACCATTCTATGATTAAGGCCCACAGACCTTCTCTCCCCTTTGAGGACATTGAGTAGAAGGACTCAATAAGTGTGTGGGCCAGAGCCTAGCGCATTGTGATGATTTGTGCTTCTCAGAAATTGCCAAGCTGACAACAGACTTTTCCCAAGTATTTTATTAGTTTATCAGGATACAGCACTTGTTGAGGGGCGAAATCCCAAAACAATAGAGGTGACCACTGTCCTAAGCACTTGCCCGTACTTTCCAACACACCTTGCCACTAGTAACTATTCAGCCTCAGTGCAGCTATCTGGGTAGTATTCTTGGAAAATAATTATACAACTTTAAAGAAGACCTTTGACACATTCAGGGGACACAGCCACAAGAGCATGCTGGCTTGGATGTCTCAAGGGTATTACAAATTCTCAGAAGATGAAAAAATGTGTTCTCCTCTTCCACCAGCGACTGGGTGAAATTGCTAATAAACAACACCACATGTAAATGCCAGCTCAATCTAGTGACTGCCTAATACAGCAGTCCTGATCTGTTTCCCCACAACGATAAACATGACCACAGGGACCACACGGAGGACGTGAGGATTTACATAACAAAACCACATAAGCAAATGCACCCATGTTGTAAACGTGCATTGTTTAGCTAATACAGAAAATACTTATGAAAGTTATTTTAACAAGCTTTGTTGAATCTTAACCCTTTGGGCCTCATGTTTGTGCCAAAAGAACTGTTGTGGGTTCAGACCCAAGTAGCAGCCACTCACACAACTGTCCTCTGGCCCTAACTCTGTGATGGAATGGGAAGGAAAATTGGGAGAAAAAGGCAAAGCCCCATGAGCTAAGATAAAGAGAGCTTAGCAGAACACATCCTGGGTGGCTCCTTAGGTGAAAGAAGCTGTGTCTTGTCTGGTTATATTTCAAGTGGTTTTATAGTTTTTAATAGAGAATTAAGGACACATCTCTAAATATGGACTGTAAATAAGATTAGTATAATCTACTTGCAGTGGTAGCATTTATACTTTGCATTGAGTTGCACAACTAATTGGGGAGATAAAAGTATTTAGTGGCAAAAGTAACTCAGGGGTATGGGTAGGCTACTCACAGGCATACATTTCCTCTACCAGGAGTCTTTTCCTGACCACACAGTCCACCATGTGAACAGGATTCTTTACATTACATTAGCCAGTCTTTTGGCAATTAAAGAATTGTCACCATTTCTACTGTTAGCCCTATCGTTTTCATTCATCTTTATTAGCATAATTGATATAGCATTCTTTTCTTTTACTTGATTTTCATCTGGTTTCCTGAACTTGCTACCTCTTCATCAAGTACATGAACTGATTTTGAAGATGTTACTAAGTGTTGCATTTTGTGAAGGGCAAATTTAGTAAGAAATTAATCCCCTTGTATATATCCCCTCATTCTCAGAGATTAGATGGTCTAGGAGTGGCTGGATTTATCTCTTAATACGTATGGCCATTCAGTGCCATAACTGTAGTCCCAACACCAGATGCCCAAACAGCCTGTCTAATGTAGGTCTGTCTGCATTTAAAGGAAGTAGTTGAGTGCACAAATAGTACACTTCACTTACATTCTTTAAGATTGCTGGTGATAAATACACTAAACTGAGGAATAGCCAGGTAGTGCTAAAATGTTGTAATTAAACCCACAAAAGTCTTCCATGGAATAACTCAGACATAACTGAAGTCACAACTCTTACCCAAAAGGCATCCACCAATACCTCTAGGTCCCTTTTTTTTCCTGGCTGCTTTCCAGCCACTCTGTCCCCAGCCTGTAGCGCTTCTTGGGATTGTTGTGCCCGAAGTGTAGAATCTGCACTTAAGCTTCTTAAATCTCATCCCATTGGCCTCTGCCCACCCATCCAATTTAAGAAAGGAAAAAAAAGTCTGCGTGGCCACTTGCATGACCACTCTGTCATATTCTGAGAATAGGGGAACCAGTTTTCTGCTGCTTTTGCAGATAAAGAGAATCTGTAACTTTCATTACAAGGGAACGCTGTTATGACTTTTTTTGCCGCACTAAAGGACAGAGAGCAAGCTTAAACTTTCTTCAGTCCATCAGGATATAAATACATGAACTTCTTAGATGGTTTTTCTGTGTATACAAATTATTTTTATTAATAAATAATTTTATTGTTCTCATGCATCTGCTGTAGGATAGTAGTGATATTAGAGTGATGTTAGAATCCAAATTGTGTCTGTTGGTGACTTTTTCAAGGACGTTTGATTTAGATTAGTAAGAAGCAAATTGTATTTAAAAGAAAAGTGTGTGTGTATATATATATATGCTTGCTATTTGCTCATGCTTGTTTTTGGAGTAATGAGGTCAAAATAGCTAATCAGAATTTTAATATTGCACCAACATGACTTGTTTTCTAACCTAATCAAATAAAACAATAGTACAAATAAGCAAGTTCTATTGTAAAGCAACTAAAGATATCTCTCTATTATCCTAAGGCAGCTGAAATATGACACTTGTAATTACTAGTGGCATGGAGGAAGAGAAACACACATCTGCAATTTTTTTCCCCCCTTAATTTTATGGATTCCCTGCATGCCACACAGATGATCAGTGAAAATGCTGGTGTTCAATAATTATGTTCAGCACTTCAAGGGTTTGCACAGATATGTTAATAATGCTATTAATCTTCTTCCTTTATATGTAAATCTGTAGCCCAGATGTTGCATCATTTGCAAATCGCGCAATTAAAACATTTTATAACTTGCAGTTATGCAAAGGGGCAGTAGACTGGAAAATGGGTAAAATTGCTTGGCTAGGACATTACCATGGCAACATACTGACCTCTGTTCAATTAGTTACAACTGAAGATCCAGCTATTAATTATAATGGTCAAAGAAGAATATAATCTGAATATCCTTTTACCTTTCTAATATGGACATTTCTCGCTTGCCATAAATCTCTGACTTTAAGAGACAAAGCTCCAGACCTGAAGCATTAAAAGTGATACTGCTTAAATACTGATGGAAAGAGGAGAACAGTAAAGGAATCTCCTTTATCAGCTATGTTCAGGATACTTCTTTAACTTTTTGTAGTCTAAGCACTCTGTCAAGCAAGCTTCAAAGTGAATATTCATTATTGCTCATTTTAGCTATTGAAATCTACATTATGCATGCCAGCAATTATCTCTCACTTTAGAAAGCTACTGTTAATTAAGGCCAAACTAATCACCATGGGACTTGTTGAAACAGATAGATGCCTTCCTTTGTCAGTTTTGTGTTTTGCTGTACTAAAGTTATTATTTTCTTGGCATTTTATCAATGGAAAGTTATGTGTTAATTATAGAAGACAATCTACTTTCTGACACTGGAGCAGTCTCATCACAGTCATATACTAATGCTCTGGGTGGACAGTAAATATTTTGGCATAGGGTCATTTTGGGGGAGATCGGTTTTTTACTGACCGTGAATGGGATGTGGTGAATCAATGTAACTTGCACAAAGTCAAATCTTGAATCTGTGATGCATTGGAATTCTCAGGATGTTATTGTCTTTTAAAAATAAATAAATAAATAGGAAAAAGTTTCTCAGTAACTCCATATTACGCTAAGCAATAACCAGAAGGCAGAGTACTGAGCACAATGACTTCTGCCTTCCCCCTTGAAGTGCAGTATGTTCAATATTCATGTAATCAATGATGATATGTGTTTAGGTTATTCTTACGGTGTGAGAGGTTGTGAGTTTTACTTGCTAGCGGGGCTTGATGGTGTTCTGCTAGTTTGTAGAGTTGGGGGTTGGTTTGTTGTTTTCAGGGTTTGTGTGTTTTGGAGGGTTTTTGTGGGTTTTTTTTTGGTTTTGAGGTTTTTGGTGTTGGTTTGGTTTGGTTTTGTGTCTGTATTTTATGTTGTATTTTTATTTAAACACTTTGCCCTGATAATTACTGATGAAAAGCAAGGAGTGAAGAGAACAGCATGACTGGGAATAGTCTCAAAATAGTGAACCAGGTGAAAGTTTCTCTATATGAGGGCCTGGAAAAAATGCAGGATTCTGGTGTAACTGATTTTCAGCAATTCTGTATTAGGCCCCTATAGAGTAAAGTGTGCATTTAAATATGTATTTCCTATGTAATAGCCACCAAGAAATCTCACCCCAGAAGGTGTTTGTGCATTTTTTATGATAGTCATACCCTGCACAGATGGAAATGTATAAATTGTATCCTGGTTATTGCAGCCTTGTGCAGGACTCTGATATGAGGCAAGAAGCACAGAGCAGTGTGATACTAACTATTCACTGAAATAATTTTGTGGTGATTCTGATGCAAGATACAATTTGCACCATTTAGACAAAACAAAAAAAAAAAAAAAAAGAGTGAAATTTTCATAGCATTCACAACTACACTGGACAACTACAACAAGGTCAGAACTCCTCAGCAAGTTTGCAGGTGACACTAAGTTGACCTGGAGTGTTGAGCTGCTCAAGAGTATGAAGGCTTTGCAGAGAGACCTAGACAGGTTGGATTGATAGATTTGAGGCCAAATGAGTGAGGCTTAACAAGACCAAGTGTCAGGTCCTGCACATTGGTCACAACAACCCCAAACAAAATTACAGGCCTGGGGAAGAGTAATTGGAAAGCAGCCAGATGGAAAAGGATCTGGTGGTGCTGGTGGACAGCCTACTGAACACAAGCCAGCAGTGTGCCCAGGTGGCCAAGAAGGCCAACGGCCTCCTGGCCTGTATCAAAAACAGTGTGTCCAGCAGGAGTAGGGAGGTGACTTTGTCCCTGTACTTGGTGCTGGTGAAGCCACATCTTGAGTATAGAATCATAGAATGGTTTAGGTTGGAAGGGACCTCAAGGATCATCCAACTCCAAACCCCAGCAATAGGCAGGGACACCTCTCACTAGAGCAGGCTGTTCAAGGCCTCATCCAGCCTGGCTTTAAACACCTCCAGGGAGGAAGCATCCACAACCTCCCTGGGCAACCTGTTCCAGTGTCTCACCACCCTCACTGTAAAGAACTTCCTCCTAACATCCAGTCTAAATCTCCCCTTCTCCAGCTTAAACCCATTCTCCCTAGTCCTGACATTACTAGACCTTGTAAATAGTCCCTCCCCAGCCTTCCTGCAGGCTCCCTTCAGATACTGGAAAGCCACTATAAGGTCTCCTCGAAGCCTTCTCTTCTCCAGGCTGAAGAGCCCCAACTCTCTCAGCCTGTCCTCATAGCAGAGGTGCTGCAGCCCTCTGAGCATCTTCGTGGCTCTCCTCTGGACCCACTCCAGCAGTTCCATGTCCTTCTTGTGTTGGGGACTCCAGAACTGCACACAGTACTGCAGGTGGGGTCTGAGGAGAGCAGAGTCAAGGGGGAGAATCGCCTCCCTTGCCCTGCTGGCCACACTTCTCTTGATGCAGCCCAGCACTCGGTTGGCTGTCTGGGCTGCATGTGCACACTGCCGGCTCATGTTGAGCTTTTCGTCAACCCAGACCCCCAGGTCCTTTTCTTCAGGGCTGCCCTCCAGCCATTCACCACCCAGCCTGTGTCTGTGCCTGGGATTGCACCAGTTCTGGGTGCCACACTAAAAGAAAGCTGCTGAGACCCTGGAGCATGTCTAGAGAAGAGTAATGAGGCTACTGAGGGTTCTGGAGGTTGTGAGACTCAAGGAGTGGCTGAGGGAGCTGAGGTTGTTTAGTCCAGAGAAGAGAAGGTTAAGAGGAGATCTTATTCCTCGCTACAATTACCTGAAAGAAGTTTGGAGTGATGCCAGTGCTGGTCTCTTCTCCCAAGTAACTAGTGAGAAGATGAGAGGAAATGGGTTTAACTTGTGCCAAAGGAGGTTTAGGTTGGATATTAGGAAAAAATGATTTACTGTAAGAGTGGTGAGGTGTTGGAACAGGCTGCCTAGCTAGCTGGTGGAGTTCCTGGAGGTCTTCAAAAAAGCATGTAGATGTGGTGCTTCAGGGTATAGTTTAGTGGTCATGGCAGTTGGGTTATGGTTTGACTCAATGATTTTAAAAGTATTTTCCTGCCTGAATGTTTCTATGATGCTATGATTTGATGGCATAGCCATAACATTGATTGTTGTGATTCTGTCCTTCTCTGCCTCCAAGGCCCTTTCCTGCTTTCCTGTAAGCCTCCAAGCTGTTTACCTATGGAAATAACCTCATTTCATGGGTCTGCTTTGCAGTTGTGTAAGGAGGCACATGAAACCTGTAGCTTGAAGACAGAACATGATAAATTACTTTGTTAACCATATAGTTTCCCCTACATAACAGCCTCTGATCTTTGTATAGCAGATGGCTCAAAGATGCAAATCCACCATGATGCATTTCTAAACAGTCTTCAAATTATTGGTGGTCCAGGATTGAATACAGAAAGTGTAAATGTATGTCTTTTTTTTCCTCAACTAATATTTACAATAGTTTATTTATTTATTGACTTGTTTTTTTTTCCTTGCAAACTGCAATTAACTCCCTTTTCTCTACAAAATGTGATGTGTGCTGAACAAATCTATTTCTCTCTGAGATTAAAAAAAAATAAATAACATACATTTTTACTTACTTTTTTTTTAATGAAATCAAACAGTAAACAAATAGTAAATGCAGTTACTTGGAAGACATATACCATTCCAGAATATAAGCTAGCTAAATATGTGAGACATTCCCATAAAAGAGATTTAGACTGTTTAGTGAGGTAGATGGGGGAAAATTGTAAACAGAGAGAACAGAATTGTAAAACAACACCTACACCACAGAAAAGGCCATTTCTCTGCTTTCTGAAGTAATCCTGATACTCTCTTTGCAAAAGTATATCTGTACAATTTTCTTTACACTGTCTAACCTTCTTACAATTGCCATTTGATTGCACATGCAGAAGAATTTATGTTCTGGGTCAAAGAACTGGATTTCAGAGGGTGGGGTCTGGCAGTTGGCAAATTGGCTATTGTTAAATTCCACCAGGTCAGAAATCTTCCCGTATCACCTACCTTATTGCTATCTGCTTCTACTTGGACTGAGTTTAATTAGTTTCCTACTCTTTTCGTGAGATACAAGTTCTGATTTGGTCTAGTTCCTCTGAGTCTGAACTGTCTGAGCATGTCAAGAATATCTGGTTTACATTTAATCAATATCCTTTTATAGGCATTTAAATGTTTTCATGATGTCCCTTTTAGCCATCTGTTAAAACCCAATAAGCCAAATGATTTTTCCTTTTTCAGTGGGTCATTTGCAAAGCCTCGTGTTTTACAGGGTAGTAGTCTAGGCATGTGAGGATCAAAAACACAGGGATCCTTGAGCAAAATAATGGATAGACTCTGTAATTTTCTCATATATCTGCCTCTTATTTTCTTAGGCATAATTATATGATTATTCTGATTAACTGTTCCAAACTCTCTCGATTGACTGTCACATTTATATGGAAGCAGATTTTAATTCTGCTGAATCTTCATATTTTCTATGGTTTCACTGTAAGTGCTTTGTTAGAGTCTGGAAGGTAGACCTCTGAGACTATGTCTATTTTAGCAAATAAATGGAGAAAATCCTGTCATCTGGCCCTGCAGATGAAAGGCGTAGCACAGTGTTTTCCATATGGTTAATTTCCTTCCTTTCCCCTCTTGTCCCCCTCCTTTCAAAAGAGAGTGGCTTAGTTGAATCTGCCTGCTGAAAGTTACTTGATTCGTGATAGTCCCTCAAATTATGCCTGTTTTCTGGATGAAACTAGTTGCTACAGGCCAAAGAGAGTGCCAGCAATTCTAGTGCTGGCCCGTTTGGTTTGATGCCATGGGTGTAGCTACAGTTAAGATCTGTATCCATATGGGAGACTACAACCAGACACAGCTTCATCTCTAGCCACAAACGAAGTGGCAGGACACTATAAAAGCTGTGCAGCAATCCTGATGCAGCCAAAATGGATATATTCTGCATATCCAGAAGGTTTATTATTTCAAGCTTGGTACTTCTGATTTCAAGTTGGCATGTGCTCTATTAGCTGAGGAAGCATAGCTCTCTTGCATCTGCCTGGAGAATACCATCTGCTGCTATCTTTTCATTAGCAGATCTAGTTACAATAGCTGTGTGTAATTTTACACAAAGATAAGTCGTTGTCCTCAAAATCTCTCTTTGGAGTGCCTGATGAATTTGGGGCCAGCACGAGTAAATAAGTCATGGAAGCTGAACTTCATTAATCAGTGGAAGTATGTCAGTGGAAATATGTCATAAAATGACAATGTAATTTCTTTTTAAATTTAGCTTTTCTCACAAATATATAGTAAAAAATGCTTGCTTGGAGTCATGTGTGTTACTACAAGTATATGCATATGCATGCACACATGCCTACAAACACATGTGTTTATAAATGCACAATATATGTATGCTGTAAGTGATGCAGATTTTGGAAGTCCAGACTCTGCCATTTACAGAAGGCTGATGAGGAAAGTGGTGAAATCACTTTGCCCCAAAGAGAGGGTTCTGAAAGGAACAGAATTTCTTGTGGCATATGGTGCATGGGCTTTGTAATACCTACAAAGATGATATAGATTGTCCCATGACTACTCATACTGCATTATTCATTACTGTGCAGAAGATATTCAGTGTTGACCCATTTCTCAGAAATATGTCATAACGATTTTTGCTTTCTCTGTCAAAGTAACATGACCAAGAATATGAGTTTCCATTTTAACTAGCCTGTGGTCCATCTAAAAAGAAATGAAGGGATCTTCCTGAAAGCCTGCTCTGTGTTGCAATGGTGAGGTGAACTCTGTAAGGCTGCACTTTCAAATACTTTATCTATAGTTGAGCAGTACACTGGATGTATGCAAAGAGAATCAGATATATGTAGAGAGGAGGAAATCAGTGCATAGTGCTATTGTAATAGATGCTCTCAATAATTTTTCAGTTTTTTTCCTGCCCCAAAGAAATTGAACTTCTGATCTAAAACTTAGGTTCTGACAAAGCTAAAATCAGATTAAAGTATTGCATCTTTGTTTGGGAAGGTTGACACACTGTGACTCAAATGTCTGTCCTGATATTGCTCTCATTTCTAGTAGTCACCCTACAGGCATTATCAAAGCAATTTGAACTACTGTACATTTAATTTGCAGTGACATAATTAGAACATTAGTAAACTTGGCTATCTAGTCGCTGCAAGTCATCCTCTGTGTATGTGATAAAGTTATAGCAGCATGAAGGCTTTGACACTTTCAGGAATAACAAGCTAAAAGTTAATGTTTTAGAACATTGCCACATAGAAAAACTTTTTTTTTTTTTTAATGTGCTCCAGACAGCCCTACAGTATGATCCTGTTTGCCAAAGTGCTGACATTGAAACACTGTAAAGTGAACCAAAAAGACAACACAGAGAAGAGAGCTGTGCTTGGCATATAAAATAGCTCCCTTGCTGGATCAAACTGCCACACATCTTTCCCTGAACATTAGTAGACATAGCTTAGACCCATCAATAGATTACTGACCTGTGCTGTGATAACATTTCCATCTCTTGGAGTGCATGGTATGTGACATTTAGCAAGTACATTTAATGGAGAATGGGGGGAAGGGGAGGTGATGTTTATCCTGCTTGTTGGTGCATGCTGGATTGGGCCGAGGGTATCGACTGGGCAGAAAACTCTTCTCCACTGACTGATTGCCACCTCTCATGTGTGTACAGTCTTTGAACTTTGTCATATCGGGATAAATGGAACAGTTTCCAGTGAGATCTGTCAGGTCTCAGCAAAACAGACATCAGCAAAAGTGGAGAAAAAATATAAATAATAAAAGAAGCCCTTGACAGTGTCTGAGTGCACTAAATAGCCATAGACAGGCTTAACTCTGTTGCAGGCTATTTCATTAAGAATGTAGATGACTGTTTGGGACAATAAAAATTTTAAGATCTTGTCACACACTTACTTCCAGAATGAGTGTCCTTCCAGTTAGCCTCAGGTCAGCATTCAAAGTGAAAGGTCAGAATACCAATTAACTTATCTTACCGACAAAAAACTGCTCAGTTCAGGGATTTTATGTAGCTCAATATTTTATTAATGTATGGTGCCTTTGATCTTCATTTACTTTATGAACTGATACCAAGATTTTTTAAAATTATTTATGTAGCTGGAAATAAACTATAAGTCTGAATTAAAGATTTTATAAATTTTATTTGCATTTATTTTTGCCACATCTTCATTTTTGTTTCAAAAGTGAACTAATACAGTATGAACTATTTAATCATTAAATCCAGTCTACTTTTTTTTTTTCCCCTTTTGATTTGTTGGCTGAAAAATGATTGTCATCATATAATAGAATCAACCAGGTTGGAAGAGACCTCCAAGACCATTCAGTCCAACCTATCAGCCAGCCCTGTCCAATCAACTAGACCATGGCACTAAGTGCGCCATCCAGGCCTTTCTTGAACACCTTCAGGGATGGTGACTCCACCACCTCTCTGGGCAGCCCATTCCAATGGCAAATCACACTCTCTGGGAAGAGCTTCCTCCTAGTATCCAGCCTACACCTTCCCTGGCACAAATTGAGACTCTGTCCCCTTGTTCTATTGCTGGTTGCTTGGGAGAAGAGACCAACCCCTACCTGGCTACAGCCTCCCTTCAGGTAGTTGTAGACAGCAATGAGGTCACCCCTGAGCCTCCTTTTCTCCAGGCTAAACAACCCCAGTTCCTTCAGCCTCTCCTCACAGGGCTGTGTTACAGGCCCCTCACCAGCTTCAGCAACCTTCTCTGGACATGTTCCAGCGCCTCAACATCTTTCTTGAATTGAGGAGCCCAGAACTGGACACAGTACTCAAGGTGTGGCCTGACCAGTACTGAGTACAGGGGAAGAATAACCTCCCTTGTCCTACTGGCCACACTGTTCCTGATTCAGGCCAGGATGCCATTGGCTTTCTTGGCCACCTGGGCACACTGCTATTATACACTAACATGTTTTGGAAAAATGTTTGTAATACTGTAAGTAGCATATTCTGAAAATAACTTTCCTAATTAATAGCAATTTACAAATTCCCTAAAACTTTAGCAGGCAGTCCAAGGAGCTAGAGATGTTGTCCCAGGCTGAGAGCTGCAGGGTTAAAAATCCTCTAGGGACTAGAAGACTGTTATTCAATCCCGTAATTCTTCTATCTCTTTATAAACTCACAGCAAAGCTATCTCATTCTCCTTTCCTACCCACTTTATTGGACAGATATGTAAGGAATAGCCCCTGTTTTGGGGCTTCCAGAGGCTTGTGTTTAGGCCTATGGATGGCAGAGGCATGGAGGGAGGAGGACTGGAGCATTGGGGATTATAGGTTTAGTTTTGGGCTGGGGGAAAATTCAAGGGTGTTTGCCATGGATGCTGTATTTGCTTTGTAATGTTTTCTCTGTATCTCTCTCTCTCTCCAAATATAATTCTGTATTTCCCCTCCAATTTAATTCCAGAGCTTTGTTTCTGTCAGCAGTCTTTAAAAGCCACGACAGATATGTAAAAATAAGTCTGTCTTAAAGGAAAGTAAAGAGTGTGCATTTTCTCAGCTCCTCATCTAGAAGTTCGCTGAAAGGTCCTAAAAGAATCCTGCACATAATATTCTGAACGATTTTCCTTACCACTTTTCCTGTCTGTTCCTCTCTGTCTGTTCCTCTCTCTCTGTTCCTCTCTGTCTGCTCCTCTCTCCCACGTGGATATCCAAGACCTGCTGCAAGTCCTTGCCTTACACTGAATTTAGTAACTTGCATTCTTAAGGCCCTTACATTCTTGGACAAATTCCTAATTTGGGGGATTTTTTATGTCTGTGTGCACATATTGACTAACTTCTTCAGGAACAGGAAATGCATTAACCATAATCACTTCATGTTTTCATGCTGAAATAGTGCTGACAGAAAATATTCTTCCAAGCTCTTTTCTGTGCAACACAGGATACTGTGCTAGTTTGAAGCTAGATAGAATGTTTTGGTGAGAAGGATTAGATCACAGGCTGTGAAACAAGAACAATGGTGATGTTTTCTTCACTCGTAGGCTTGCTGAGATGTATAAGAACAAGAATCCAAACATAGATAAGGAGTTATTCTTTGTCTGGGCTGTGGGCAGCATTTCTCTCTAACCTCACCTTCCATCTCTCCGATTAATCCACTTGCTCATAACCCCTCTGGCTGACCCTCCATTCTTCTTTGGGGCACAAGGCAATGTCTGGGGTGTAAAGTAGAGGAGTGGGACAAGGTAGAAGGGTGGTTGGGAGCCCCTCCTGGGAACTCAGGTTTCTGGGAGGGCTGTTGTGTTTCTGTATTAACTTTTAGCTTGTTGTATATTTTTGTCTATAACTGTATATACTGTAAATATCTGCTTGTGTATTCTACTGAGCTGTAAATATAAGCTTCATTCAAATTTCTGGAGCCGGCTTAGTCTAGTCTGGGTGATTTCCAAAGTGTGAGGCGGTGGGTAACACCCAAACCACCACAGATGCCTAGATTCACCTTGCTGCAAACCCACAGCTTTGTCAGAAGTGAAGTACTTCATAGCCTCTCTCTGCCTTCTCTGGCAGAAAGGCATTCCTGGACATGTTCGGTGTAATGACCACCACTTTCCATTAAGCATTATCCAGTACTTCACTCGGTGCATCAGCCTTAGAGTCTTAACTTATTTCCTCAAACAGTTTTTTGACTGTATGCATTTTGCTGTTCCTGTGGATAAGCTGAGTGCTCTCTATGTTAGCTTCTCAGGTATAGTCATTCAACTAGGTATAGGATCTCAAGTACAAAACAGAGCAAGGAAGGAAAAAGATAAAACTTTCAGAAGGATATTGTTCTGCATTCACTCCATCTGCTTTTAGCCAGTCTTCCACCCTGCTCCAGGGGATACAAGTGTAGGGGCCATGCCCTGCTTTGGACATAAGCTATCTTGAAATATCTTGTGGGGAGAAATGTATAGAGAAACTCTCCACTTAGTTCCTTGTGGTGCTTCCCGAAGCTCATCATGTTTTGCCATGACAGACCTCTTTTTAGGCAGCTCCTGAGATATAAGCTGTTTCTTGGCGGTCAAAAAAAAATACTTAACTATGTGACCTTTTTTAGACCTTAAACTGTTTTGATGAGAATGGTAAAGCTTTAGGGGAAGGGCTTTAAGCAGTGTCTCAGAAATCACTCTTACACAAACAATCTGTGTACAGATAAATATTTAATCTAAGATGCTGTGGCTGAAATGGCTGAGCTGGAACTAAGAATCCAGGTCCCTTCTAAAGAGACAGCTCCATATCATGTGAAGTAGAATTTTGTTGCTCTAGTCTATCTCTTATCTGAATGAGCTGTCCCCACTACTAAATTATTGCTACAAAGAAATGAAATTCTGTTGCTCTCTACTTAGAGAACTCTTGAACTAGAGACATTTAACCTGATGTTCAAGAGTTTAGAACTGTGACGTTCCACTCCATTTAACAGAAATACTCACGTTTAATTAAAATTCACAGCTATCTACAAACATACAAACATGCAAACATTAACTATCCACAGTGTTCAAAGTGTTAGGGAGTTAAGGCTGAATTTCATTCTATTTGAACCCTCTCCAGTATTTTTTTCTCTTCAAAGTAAGTAATGCTGTCTTTCTGTTCGTTCTCCAAAAAGCATCTTTGTACATCTGGTGTTAGACCGTATATCAAAATTGATTTTGTAACATCATAGAATGGTTTAGGTTGGAAGGGACCTCAAGGATCATCCAGTTTCAACCCCCTGCCATAGGGAGGGACACCTCCCACTACAAAAGGTTGCTCAGGACTTCATCCAGCCTGGCCTTGAATACCTCCAAGGAGGAAGCATCCACAACCTCCCTGGGCAACCTGTGCCAGTGTTTCAGCACCCTCACAGTAAAGAACTTCTAAACCCATTACTCTTCATCCTGGCATTACAAGACCCTGTCAATAATCTCTCCCCAGCCTTCCTGTAGGTCCCCTTCAGATACTGGAAGGCCACTATAAGGTCTCCTCAAAGTCTTCTTTCCAGACTGCAGAGCCCCAGTTCTTGTAGCCTGTCCTCATAGCAGAGGTGCTGCAGCCCTCTGAGCATCTTCATGGCTCTCCTCTGGTTTTGCTTCAACAGTTCCATGTCCTTCTTGTGTTTGGGGCTCCAGAACTGCACACTTTACTCCAGGTGGGGTCTGACAAGAACAGAGTGAAGGGGCAGAATCCCCTCCCTTGCCCTGCTGGCCACACTATGCTAATGTAAATTTGGTTTCCAAAGATTTATACAATCCAAATAGACAGGAACAAACACCCAGTATTTTGTCTTATCAGTGAAACTTAATGTCTTCTTTATCCTTCTGGTGGAGTTGGTCACTGTTATATAGCTTTCAAATTTCCTTTTTTGATCAAATCGTGACATTTATTAACAAAGATTTTGTATGCATCTCTCTACACCTTTCTTTCTAGAGAATATCTACTATTTTCAAACACCATTTTGTGTACATTCCCTGGCAAAGCAATGTTCAATTGCAGAAGCGATCTTGGAAACCAAGTGATGGATTAGTTCCATGAAAGAACCAAATCAGATGAAATGACAAGAACTCATGCAAATTTCTTTAAAATAAAGGCCCTTTTTTGAAATAATAGTAGAACATCTTTATCTGAAAATATAATAATGCCCTTAGGACGTGATATTGGATACTGCTACATGAATTAAATTTCAGAATGGCAGGATAATCAATATAATAGCTGCTTCCTCATAAACAGCACTGAAGGTATGAGGAGGTGTTTAGAAGATAAATGTATTTTGGAAGGGTAAAACCAGGGTTAATATATTTACTAGCATTGCCTTCTTTTTGTGGCAAGAACTACACCTGTCAGCACAGTTGGACAGCATCACCAAGAAAAAACAAAATAGAAAATTGCAATATTTTTAGTGTTCTGACTCAGTTGTGTTTAATTATAATATATCCTACATTCAGAGTCATCAGTGCTGTACTTAGTGCTCTGAAATATCTACTGCAACATCAGAATCTGTTTTATAGTTGCTTTGGTTAAAGCAAGCACCTTCCACCTTTGAGGCTGAGCAAGGAAATTCATTTATGGGACAGAGAATAGTGTTTGGTTTGGCTTCCAGCTATGGCTGAATTCATTTGTGAATGACTTTATATAGTCAGTAGATGGAATAGGATAGAAAACAATGTGCAACACAGCTTCATTCTATCTTAGGAGAAACTTCTCAGAGATTTTCATTTGCTTCTTCTGAATTATGGTCTTGAAAATAATCAAAATACATTTTTTCCACTTCCAAAAAGCAAGGTCCATAGAAAAGGTACAAATTCAGTTATGTCTCATTCGTGTCTGAAATAAAATCTTAAGCACTATATTGATATGAGTAATTCAAGTATAAGTGAGCAGACTTGAGCTGTGGGTGTGCATTCTGGCATTTTCTGGCATTTGGGTTTGTGTTTTTTTAAATTACCTTCAGGATTTTTAAACAGTTTTAAACTCAACCAATATAAACTTCGTAGCGAGTCCAAAAGCAGCATGGTACAACCCCATGGTTATCTGCAGCTGTCACTACTCACATTCTGCCTGCCTGCCTGCAAGCAAACTCTGGTTTTAAGGTTTTTGAGGACTCCACCACTTGCAATTGCACAGATGCAGTACAAGCAATGCAGACCTATGGTAGCATGGGTATGACTGATTCCTCTCAGCTGAGAAGGCAGAGTCGGCTGGATAGGACACTGTTATTGGCTGCCAAAAGGCTGGAGCTGAGCAGAAGATGGTAACCCAAATATGAGCAAAAATCAGATTTATTTATTAAGCCTTGATGAAAGGAAAGAAGAATTTCTAATTCCAGTTAGACTTTCTGGGATGGCTGACTGCCTGAAAAAATGAGCAAAATTAGTACATGTTGTGTGTTTTGGCCTGGCCTTCTCGCCGGATGCCCCTCTAAGCTCTCATGGGTCCAGAATGGATATGACAGATGGTTTAGGCTGTGGTACTCACTCCAGGCAAACCTTTCTTGCCAAAGACCAGTAAGTTCAATTCTCTGGGTCACTCCTGCCTGTCTTTGGAAACATGTAAGAAATTCGTACCTTAATAAATTGAATACACTACTGCAGCAGTCTAGCACAATTTATCAATTTTTTATTTTAATTTACAGATTGTGCCACTAAGCATCAAATAAAATAATGCAGTTCATAGAAGACATTAATTCTACTATCATAAGATGTTGTTTGTTCAAGAAAACTGAAATTGGATTCAACAGCATCTGTTTTTCAGTTCTGCTTTCATCTAATTTTACAGCTGGATTGTCTGAGCCACAAGAAGGTCAAATGATTTGCCCTGACTCTGCCTATGAATTTATGGCATATGTTTGACAATCAGATCCCATATGCTTGCCAGAAGTCTGTTACATATTTTAAATGTATGGTTAAAAATAATACCTTACTAGGAGAAAATGTTGCTACTAAGGTTGGTTTTTTTTCTGTTGTGGTAGTGCTAAATTAACAGTAAATTGATAACACTAACTTGGGTCTAAACTTTTACTGATATTAAATATTTTACTGATTTTTTTTTTCTTTCTACTGTAATTTTAGGAATAAAATTCTTAAAAATTCCTGTAATTTATGGCAAGTGGCAAATTTGACTGCACAGCACAGAAAAATAATCAATTTATTTCAAATTTAACTGTTGTATCTTGAATCTATACCAAGTATTTTTCAACATGGATATAACATCTATGACATATTTATTAATCTTGCCTTTGGGAACCTTCTTACACACAAAAAAAATGAGCAAGGTGGCAGAATGTTTCTTTAATGATTTCTTTTTCACTTTTCTGGAAGTTTGTTGGTTTTGTCATGTTTTTTTTTTTTCTTCCCAGCTGGGGAAGAAGATGAGGAGAGTTAGTCTGAAATTTGGTTAATCCATTGTGATGGTTTGGGAATTACCCACCCCCGTGCTCTTGTGAAATCACCCAGACTAGACTCAGTGGCTGGAAATTAAAGAATCAAGCTTTACATTTGCAGCTTAGCACAATATATACAGCTATAGACAGAAATATACAAGTTAAAAAGTAATAGAGAAACACAACAACCCTCCCAGAAACCAGAATCCCCAGGAAGGGCTCAAAACTACCCTTCCACCTCCTTTCCACCCTTTACCTTATCCCAGAGTTTGCCTTATGTGCAGGGTGAGGCTGGAGGATCAGATAGAGGGGTTAGAAACAGAAGGATTAGTTACACAGAAGCAGCCCAGGGCACCCACTGCGACAGACACACACAATGACTCTCCCTCTCTGTCTTGTTTTGTGTTTTTGATTTTGTACATCTCAGCAAGCCTATGAGTGAAGTAGACATCACCACTGATTCCTTTTCACAGCCTATAATCTATTTTTTTCTCATTAAACTATTTAATTTAGCCTCAAACTAGCACATCCGTGGTGGCTCTGCATTTTGGGATTGTGTAAATTGTATTGACTGAGCTTAGGGAGATCTTACCAGGGGTCACTGTGATATTTAGGCATCACAGGGTCTCTGTGGCCAGTAGTCACAGCTGTAGCTGATGAGCGTGTTGCAGTGGCATGCAAACTCCCTGGCAGTCACTCACAGTTTTTACCTTTGGAATCAAGAATCAGTCAGGGTGGAAGAGACTTGTCTACAGTTGATAACCAAATGTCAGCTGGGAGTGACTTTATTCTAAAATACTGTTATCTTGACCATGTGGATTAGGCTAGCTGACTTGTTCTGAAGCAGCAGTTCAAAATCTCAAACATTTCTGTGAGAGCACTAGTGCTAAACTTTACCTTTCCATAGATAGCATTGCCTCATGTTTTTATGCTTTATGCTCACTTATGTATCCCTAGGAGTGTGTGTGTATATATATATATTTAAAATTGCCACTGATTGCTCTGCTTCTAAGACTTTTTTCTCCCATCTTTTCTCAAAGTTTGGCAGAGTAGATGTCAGTTCTAGCCATACTCCTCATTTCCCTCTGATTTGAAGAGCAATGGCTTTGGTGTGGTATTTTGCTGAGGGATGAGGTGTTAGAGAAGCAGCCCCATGGAAAGCAACTTGAGGGTGCTGGTGGATGAGAAGCTGGACATGAGCAGACAGTGCACGCATGCAGCCCAGAAGGCAAATCATATCCTGGGCTGTGTCAAAATAAGTGTGGCCAGCAGATCCAGAGAGGTGATTCTGCCACTTTACTCTGGTGAGGCCTCACCTGGAGCACTGCATCCAGTTCTGGAGCCCTCATTATAGGAAGGACATGGACCTGATGGAGGAGGTACAGAGGTGCACCACGAAAACGGTCATAGGGTTGGAGCAGCTCTGCTATGAGGACAGGCTGAGGGAGTTGGGGTTGTTCAGTCTGGAGAGGAGG
Source organism: Tricholaema leucomelas (assembly GCA_013400475.1). Lineage (NCBI taxonomy): Eukaryota > Metazoa > Chordata > Aves > Piciformes > Lybiidae > Tricholaema lacrymosa > Tricholaema leucomelas. The sequence goes on along the minus strand of WAAF01010234.1, from coordinate 442,270 downwards.
AGGCTCTGGGGGGACCTAATAGCAGCCTTCCAGTACCTAAAGGGGGCCTACAGGAAGGATGGAGAGAAGCTCTTTACAAAGGCCTGCAGGGACAGGATGAGGAGCAATGGCTTCAAGCTTGAGAAAAGCAGATTTAGATTAGATGTTAGGAACAAGTTCTTTATTACGAGGGTGGTGGAGCACTGGAACAGGTTACCCAGGGAGGTGGTTGAGGCCCCTTCCCTGGAGTCATTCAAGGTGAGGCTTGGCAAGGCTCTGGGTGACCTGGTCTGGTGGGGATGTCCCAAAGTGCTATGTTCATATATTTCATGAACATATCCAGGGACAATGAGTCACCTGGTGCAAGGGAGAAGAGAATGATCCCCACCTCACCCCAGTTTCCTTTCTGTTAGTTGCAATGAGATATTCCCTCAGGAATATCTCTTCTTCTCCAGATGATTACTGCTGTCAGAATTTGGAAGGTCCAACTACATCAGCCTTACAATTTAAGTAATACATTGCTGAGCTGGGACTGAAGGTCTGAGATGTCATCAGACTGTTGACACGTATTGTAGTTAGTGTCACAGTAAATCTTTCTCTGCTTCATACTTTTTACCTGGCTGCAAATGGATGTGCAAACTGCTTTTTGTCTCATAATTACTTCTGTGGAGGTGACTGGCATTGCTGGCACACTTAAGAACTTTAAATTTAATATTTTTTTAAATTCAAAATGTAATAATTTTATATTTATCTCAACACAAATAAGTACATATGCTAAGCAACTCCAAAATGCCAGTAAATTGTGACCTTGGAACTATAAAGGACAGTGAAGCAGCAGTTACTTAGAGCTGTGCAGGGACCTGAGCTCCTCTTCTAGGAGGGCCTTTGTGGTAAATAGGTTTAGTATGCCTCACTGGAAAATACAAAGTTGTTATAGTTCTAATAAGAAGTATAAAACTAAGATTTTCTTTATGTTGGGGCTCTCTCATGGTGACTTTTATTATTTTTTTAATTATTTTAAATTGGAGTTGAGACTCTTCAGGCCTTTTTTAGAAGAAGCACCTATTGCAGCTCAGAAATAAGCATATTCTTTTTCAACAGTTTAACCTTATTATAGAATAACTGTAACTTAGGGTTACATTGCCTTTTACTTGTTTTCTCAAGCGAGCTCTCACCTGGTGTACTTCAGAGACCCTCAAATTTCCTTTAAGCACTGGATGCACAGTTTGATATGTGAATGTTTAATGGAAGTGTTGTATTTCTTCCTTAATTAAGAACATTGTCACTCAGTATTCTAGCTATGGGACAAGTGGGAAAGGTTTTAAACTGAGGAAGAGTAGATTCAGATTGGAGCTTAGGAAGTTCTTCAGTACAAGGGTGATGGGACTCTGGAATAGGCTGCCATGGGAGGTTGTGGATGTATTTTCCCTGAGACTGTTTAAGGCCAGGTTAGATAAAGACTTGAGCAGCCAAGTCTAGTTGAGAGGCTCTTCTGCCCATGGCAGGAAGGTTGGAGTAGATGATCTCTGCGATCTCTTCCAACCAAGCCATTCTGTGATTCTATAATACTTAGTTCCAATTAATAGTGATTAAAAAACTTTAGGTATAGAAAATTTTCTTGGTTTACTTCCAAAGATTTTAGCATGCTTGAAATCTTAAAATCCCTATTTTTTATTTTTTAAGATAAAGGTTTTTCAGTATAAATAATGAAGTAAAGTCCTGTTACACGTTGGATTAGATGTATCCTATTGAACTTCGCTAAATGTAACTGCAAATCCTTTGAAGTCGAGTACTGTACGTGGAACGATCTTTCAAAGGGAGATGTTGAAGCTGCTGATAGCATACTTTTAAAAGCTCTGTAGATAAAGTGTCTTATGGTAATATTACCCAAAAAATTCTGTTTGGAGGTGATTTTGGGGCACTTGGTAAGAACTCTTTTCAGATTTTTGCTTTTTAACCTGCTTGACACAAAAATGTGGAGCATGCTTTGATAGCAGGGCAGAATTTTTCCATACTACTTCCTGATCTCTCAGTGTTTCCCTCAGCTATCTCTCTGTATATAAAATTCAGTGTTATTCAACAAGCAGGCTTTATTTTTCAGAAAAATCTACTCTATAATTTAAAAAAGAAAAAATCATTATACNAGAGAGCGAGAGATGCAGCCCAGAGCTTGCCAGCAGCAGAAGTGGCTTTATGTATGTTTTGACTTATAGGCTTGCTGAGATGTATAAGAATATGAGCGAAGTAGACATCACCATTGTTTTCCTTTCACAGCCTATGGTCTAGTCCTTCTGACCAAAACATTCTAGCTAGCTTCAAACTAGCACAACAGACTCTTGAAATTACATGTCAGAGTGATATTGAAAATTTGAAGCTGTTTAGAAAAGAAAGTTCTTTAATGTAATGTGTTGTATGCTTATTTTCAGATCACATTATGTAAGAAAGGGCTATGCTACTATTTTTAAATTGCAATTTTAAGTATTATAAACTTCAGTGTATTAAGCATATTAAATGGTTTGGATTTTGAGAAGAGCTTATAGAAACTGCAGTTCTTTAATTCTAAAAGGTAGAGCAATTGAGATACAAGCTCCATTTAATTAGAAATTTTAAGGTGGATAAAATGGGAAGAACAGAAGGATTTCTGTTCCACTTATCCATTTCTAATAAATACCTGTTTTGACAGCAATGAAGCTGTTTTAAATAGTTAATGTTACATGAAACTTCCATCTTATTTATGTGGACTGTTTCCATTACGTTAAGGAGCCTGTGAAATGCTGTACCTAACAAGGGTCTATACTGGATTCAAAAGAGATGGAGATGGAAAATTAATTTTAAACGCTTGAGAGAAAATCCATAACTGTGTTCTTCCCCATCGGCCCCCATGAGCTTTCCTTCAATTTTTTCTTCTTCCAGTTCATCAAATATTTTCTCTGAAAGACCATTAGTCTCAAAACAAACATCTCCCATCTTGCTAATCATAGCAAACCATGCCTAAGATTTTGTTGCTTTGCAATGGGCTATACACATCTAAACAGTGTAAAGGAATTCTGTGGGAAAGGTGTGTGAGATTTCTGAATTGGAAATTATGCTTTGTTGTGTCTATTCTAGAAATGCAAGTTCTAGTTTGCAACCTGAGTGGATACCTACTGGATTTAGGCTGTGCCTGAGTGCTCTCTAAACCTGACAGATTCTGGCCTTCGAGTATCTGAAGGGGGCCTACAGAAAGGCTGGGAAGGGACCTTTTACAAGGTCTTGTAATGACAGGATGAGGGGTAATGGGTTTAAACTGGAAGAGGGGAGATTTAGACTGGATGTTAGGAGGAAGTTGTTTACAGTCACGGTGGTGAGGCACTGGAATGGGTTGCCCAGGGAGGTTGTGGATGCTTCCTCCTTGGAGGTGTTTAAGACCAGGTTGGATGAGGCCTTGAGCAACCTTTTGTAGTGGGAGGTGTCCCTGCCTATGGCAGGGGGTTGGAGCTGGATGATCCTTGAGGTCCCTTCCAACCTAGACCATTCTATGATTCTGTGACAATATGTCTCCAGTAGCAGTGTACCAAATACTCCCTATGACAGAGTAATCATCACCTCTGAATGTTCTGTAAGAGCCCCTAATACACGTAACTCATCAGATCATGCATCTGCATGTCCTACATGACACAAAGAAAACTTGTGTACCAGAAGCAGCTCTGCAAGAATCTAAGATGCATTAAAGTGTTTAGCTGCCAGCAGTGAACATCTCTATGAAATCATCTCATTTGTGATCCCAGAGAAAAGCCTAAAAAAAAGTTTTTCTGAGGGAATTTAAGAATACAATGCCAAAATATCATGGATTCAGTGATACAAGTCTGGTGGTTACAATTTCCTTTTTTTTTTTTGTTTTGTTTTTTTTTTTTTTAACAGCATGTTTAAAAGCTTTTCTTTATTACCACCACAGAGTTTGTGTTCTACTGGGTTGGGTTTTTGTTTTGGTTGGTTGAGTTTGTTGGGTTTTTTGTTTGTTTGCTTGTTTTTTCTTTTCCTTATCAAACTCCTTCTCGCTCCTTCATTTCCAGATTTCTTGTGTAGAACATCTTAGAGTCGTAGAATTAGTCAGGGTTGGAAGGGACTACAAGGATCATCTAGTTCCAACACCCCTGCCATGGGCAAAGACACCCTAACCTAGATCAGGCTGGCCAGAGCCTCATCCAGCCTGGCCTTAAATACCTCCAGGAACGGAGCCTCAACTGCCTCCCTGCGCAACCCATTCCAGGCTCTCACCACTCTCATGCTGAACAACTTCCTCCTCACTTCCAGTCTGAATCTCCCTACGTCCAGCTTTGCTCCATTCCCCCTAGTCCTGTCACTACCTGATAGCCTAAAAAGTCCCTCCCTAGCTGTTTGTAGGCCCCCTTCAGATGCTGGAAGGCCACAATAAGGACCTCAGACCCTCCTCTTCTCCAGGCTTTCAGTCTGTCTTCATAGGAGAGGTGCTCCAGCCCTCTGATCATCCTCGTAGCCCTTCTCTGGACAGGCTCCAGCATGTCCACATCCCTTTTGTAATAGGGGCTCCAGAACTTTCATCTTGCTTTCATCAGACCACCCACCTTTTTTTTTCTTAAGATGGAACAACTGCCACACATCTAACTAAAAGCTAAGCATTTGCTCTCAGAGGACAACGTTTTTTTCTTTTAAGCATAATGCTTAGTGAAGGCCAGAAAAATCTGCTCTTGGATGCTACCCCAGCCACGAGGAGTGTTCTTAGTGCATACAAAATTGCACAGGTGGCAGAGATTTCTTTTAAAAATCCACAGATTAGCACAGACCATCTGATTTGAGAGGATGATGCGATGAACACGTGCATTCAATATGATTTCACTACAGAAGAGATCAACGGTTTTATTTTTATCCATGCTTATGAGGCACTAAGAAAAAGTCCCATATGTAATTTCTGTAAGTCTTAACAAGTAGTATGAGAAGGTATATCCTGAACGTGCACATTGGAGGGACATCTGTCTGGCCACAGAAGTGCACTGCAGAAGTATTCATTTGAAGCTAAAAGAAACAAATACACAAACTGAAATACTTATTTGTTATTGGTAGGATGGCTGCTTTCAGTCAAATACTCAGATTCACTGCATTTATGCCACAGCTACTTCAATTTTCAGTGGTCCTGCCACCCAACTTCTTTGTATAAAACACAGTGATATTCCTGGTTTCCCAAGGTAAAGGCAAAGAAACCTATTCCAGGACTCTTTACAGTATCACAGTATCATCAAAGTTGGAAGAGACCTCACAGATCATCAAGTCCAACCTTTTACCACAGAGCTCAAGGCTAGACCATGGCACCAAGTGCCACATTCAATCCTGCCTTGAACAGCTCCAGGGACGGCGACTCCACCACCTCCCCGGGCAGCCCATTCCAGTGTCCAATGACTCTCTCAGTGAAGAACTTTCTCCTCACCTCAAGCTTAAACTTCCCCCAGCACAGCCTGAGGCTGTGTCCTCTCGTTCTGGCGCTGGCCACCTGAGAGAAGAGAGCAACCTCCCCCTGGCCACAACCACCCTTCAGGTAGTTGTAGACAGCAATAAGGTCACCCCTGAGCCTCCTCTTCTCCAGGCTAAACAATCCCAGCTCCCTCAGCCTTTCCTCATAGGGCTTGTGCTTGAGGCCTCTCACCAGCCTCGTCGCCCTTCTCTGGACACGCTCAAGGGCTTTAATGACTTGTTACTTAGTTTCAGAACACTTTAATATTTCTGCCTTGACAGTCTCTGAAAATGATTGGTAATTAGTCTTCCTGGTTGGCAGGAAATTGCCATATTGATCATATTTGGAAGCATTGTATATAGAAAGAGGATAAATCCATAAAATTAAATGTTTATGTGAATTGTTGGAGTTTTGAGGGGTTTATTTCCTGGTGTTTTTTTCCACCTTGAAGAATTATCAATACTGGGATAAAACCAGAAGAATAAAAATATTTATTGCTACAAATTTAGACATTGAGAGAAAGGTTTCACTACCATCAGTGCAAATACAATAAAATCTGAAGGAAGCTAAGGCTGATTTGAAGTAAGACCACGTAAGGCTCAGTTGTAAAGGAAATATTGCTCTTTAAAAATGTAAAACAAATCCTCCTAACAGAACTTTCCAAGTTAAGCTGTCTCTAAATAAAAGATGATGAGATATTTAAGGAGTTTCTGAGTTCACATTAAATGCATAATTCAGGACTGAATTTTGAAAAGGAAGTAAAAATGTAAAAGGCTTCAGCAGTATATCTCTGTGATTCTATATAGTTTGTCTGGAAGGTTTAATCAGCAGAGGAACTGAAATGTAACCAGGAAAATAGTTTGGATTATACTGATTTTAGGTCTTTAAAAATTGCCAGCTCTTCAGAAATTCTTCCAGTAATATAACAGCCTCTATTTCAGGATTTGCTCCTTGTGATATGTCCGATAGATTATAGTAGCATTAGCTAAAGCAGCTGAAGTTTTACAGTGGCCATTTCCAGTCTTATTGCATCATTTTGAAAGCCCGACTTAGTGATGACATTTTAAAATCAAATAACCCTGGAAGACATTCTGGATGTCTTCCAGGCTTATGTTGCATATAAGAGACTCATATCAGTCTCTGAAATGCAAGCATATATTGAGGAATACCTTGCAAAAGCCCTTGCTATGTGATTAATAGTAAGATGTATCTAGACGTTTGGGATCAGAACTGGGGCCATCATTCCTAATGTTTCAGACTTTAAGGGTATGCATGAGCTACATTTTTAGCAGCTGTCACTTGAATTACATAGTCTTCTAAAGAGGAAGACAGAAACACTCATGTCTTGAGAAAGACCAAGAAATAATTAAAGAAGAAATTAATGAGTACTTTTTGAAAACTAAAGTTGCTTTTCTAAACATCTCAGTATTTTTAATAGGGTGAAGCTTTGATCAGTATGTTCTTTATAGGATATGAGATATTTAATATAAAAACATTTTAAAGGGATAGGGATATTCTTGCAGTTCTATAGAAGCAGAAAAATCACAGTTTGTGTTGCCACCTTTTTCTGTGGCTGTGGCAAATCACATACCTTCATAAAGGACACTGGTCATTTAGACTGCAGTTCAGTAAATTCATTTAGGTGTTACGGTTTGCTGGAAAAAATACCATCTTTGTAGACAGAATGCATCATACAGGGAATCCTGCTCTATGTTTTATGCACCTATTCTTTCTGTTAATAAGGAAACAAAATATTTTGTGATTTCATAGAATTACTTGGGGCATCCTGATGTTAGAGTTTTTGTCCTGTGGACTGTGCTATTTTGTCTTGTTTTCTGGCTGCATGAAGCTACATCTGTCACCATATCTACTGCTGTTTTGCAGCTTTTTTGTGTTGTTAGTGGATCTGCTGCTTCCTAGGTTGATCCAAACTAATCAAAACCTGAGTAAAGTTTCAGTAATAGTAAAGTAAATCAATTTCTAAGTATACCGGTGATAAGTGTGTTAATGCCCAGTTACTTTGAAGTACAGCTGTGCTGACACCAAGGTGTTTTGCAGGTACTTTCTTCTTCTAGTTGAATAATAGTTGAATATATATTTAAATGTGCAATTCCCAAATGTTCTGGTGTTTTCTTGTGTCAATAATATTTGAAATATCAGTGGATACAGGTCATTAGATGGGTGTCCTTGGAAGGGATGGGCAATGCAATCTAAACAGTATACTGGGAATGCTTTTTTTTCCTGAGAAATCATGACATTTTGATCTTAAAATGTTGTGTGATACTGATGTATAAAACTCACTGTAATACAAGGGGGAGATGGGATGCTATGAATTTAGTGGAAGTTGTTTGGTTATGGAAAGACAATGAGACCATAGAATCATAGCATCAACCAGGTTAGAAGAGACCTCTAAGATCATCCAGTCCAACCTAGCACCCAGCCCTATCCAGTCAACTAGACCATGGCACTAAGTGCCTCATCTGGTCTTCTCTTGAATACCTCCAGGGACAGCAACTCCACCACCTCCCTTGGCAGCCCGTTCCAATGTCAAATCACTCTCTCTGGAAAGAACTTCCTCCTAACATACAGCCTATACTTCCCCTGGCACAACTTGAGACTATATTCCCATGTTCTTTTGCTGGTTGCTTGGGAGAAGAGACTGACCCTCACCTGGCTACAGCCTCCCTTTAGGTAGTTGTAGACAGCAATGAGGTCACTCCTGATCCTCCTCTTCTCCATGCTAAACAACCCCAGCTCCCTCAGCTTCTCCTCACAGGGCTGTGTTCCAGGCCTCTCACCAGCTTTGTTGCCCTTCTCTGGACACATTCCCCCTGTAACTGAAGAACTGGGACTTGATATAGCATCCATTTCCTTTCAGCTTCTACAAAGATAAATTGCTCTCTAACTTGTGCAGTTATAAATTAAGGTTTCTTTTGAACATATGCTTTAGTCTTTTTCAGAACTATTTTTTTTTAATAGTAAACCAGTATAAATGCAGCCAAGCATTTGTAGTTTGTACTAAGGAGGTAAATCAGTCTTTGAAAACTTGTAACAAAAACATGAGTGAGAAAGAGCAAACCATGAGATGGCCTTCCCTTGAGAAGAGGGAATGAGCACCTTCACATAGAAAGGAAAGAAATCTGACTCAATATGGAAGGGGTGGAGGTAGTGTGGACCGTACCTTTTTTAAGAGAGGACATACATTAACGGTTAAGATTCTTGCCAAATTCTATGCCTGAAACTTTTTCCCGTCCTAGACATGCTGTAGCCAGTCTTTCCTGAAGATTTTGAAGCCTGAGTTGGTATCTCTTTTATTCCTGCTACTCTTGTCCTTGGATGTCTTTTCTAGTCCTATTAATTTTGTGCCGTGAAACAATCTTTAATTACTTATATAAACGAGCTATTCCTAGTATCTATTCTTGTTGTTAGAAGACTGGAACTCACTGTATATCACAGTTTCCACTGCTCTCTTTGAGAGAGCTGCAAACTATCTAACAACCATTGCTTTGTTCTGGAGCAAAAATTTTGCAAAAAGCAGGAGCAGACATGTTTAAAGAGAGAGAATTTTGAAAGAATGCAAAGGATTAAGAAATTGAAGTTTGTGGTACCTTTGTGGATGTGCATCTTATGCCGTGTGTAGATTAGTGAATTTTTCCCTCTCCATTGTCAAGCTTTGCAGATTAAAACTGCCTGTATAACAGCACATTTTGAATTCAAAGATTCATATGAAAGTAAGCTTCTATGGAATTCAGTGCTAAGGGCTCAGACCTAAATTTGGAAAGAATTAGCTTTTGTTGCTATGGGAACATATACTTCATTTAGACTGGAAAGAAAAAGAATATACAAATCCATGATTAAAAAAAATAACACTATTAGTCCACTTGGTGGGGCAGGAGGCACTAGAAATAACTGTGTATTCTGGGCATATAATATCTCCCTCTTGTATACAGCATGATTACATCGAAAAAAATTTCCTTGTCAGTTTACTGCTCCATCATAACCTTTTTTTCTATAAGTTCACATTTGTTTGCATTGTAAAATCACAAACTGTGCATAAATAAGTGGTTTAGTCATTGTTTGCCTTTGTAAGACATCACTGGGGATGTCTATTAATTCTCATATGATTATCTTTTCTTTTCTTTGCCTTTCATAAAGTTTCGTATGAAGCCTAGATCTCAGCATGTTTTTACTTAGCTACCAAAGAGTAAGGGAGAGCAATTTGATGTTGCAATTGAATTTATTTCAAGTCACTATTAGTATGAATATGAAAGTGAGTTCTGCTGCTGACTCCTGTGTTTGCTTCTTTGCTTGAGAGACAGGTCTTGCAGACTGTGAAGGAGGTAGTGGCAAATGTCTCACAATTAGACTTCCTTGCCTTGGATGGTGATAGAACTGTGGAGAGGTTTTATCACACTCTTTACAATGTTTTCCCAGATATTTTTTGGTAACACTTTATTATTTTGTGAATAGCCTCAGCATGAAAGTTTGTCTAGGAAGCGCTATCCTTAAAAATACTCTGAATTTATTTATTAAGCCTGAACATGTTCTAAAATGAAATGGCATGCACTTATTGTATGAAAGTTATGATGTGACTTTTTATTACGATTTTTTAACTGTGATTTTGGATGCTGTGACCACCACTCTGTCCTTTATCTGGCAAAGAACTCAGATGAATTTACTTGCAAATGCATGTAATGCAAATTTATGCTTCCTTTTATGTGCAGCCTTTGTGTGGTTTCATGCAGATATTTATTCTCCTGTTTCTCTAAAGCTTGATTTGATTTTCAGGTTCAAATGGACATGCAAATGAAAACTGAATACATTAGAACCTGCAACTATCAGGCGATCACTCAGTGAAATTCTCCAGAGGTGCACTTTTTGTAATATTGTAATGTAAAAATATTCTCTAACAATAATGTAGCTGCTCCAGACATGCTGTTATTAATGCTGGAAACATTTTTTAACAAGTCCCAAGTAACATCTGCCCTTTCCAAGTGATGTGTATAAAAAGAGAGAGCAAGATACAACAAAATCAATAAGAGATGCAGACGGAATTTAACATAAAAATAGGAAGGCACCGAGGCTAAGAGATCTTTCACTTCATCTCTGTGATGGAACAGGAACTATGGTCAAAATGCTTTTCATCTTTTGGGAATCCCTAGCCTCATCTAGTATGATCTCGAATTCTCTCACATGACTTCTGCTACTGCAGTAAGTAGTTAATGTTGCTTTTGTTGAAATGCTGCCATTATCATTTAATCATCAACTATGTAAAGTGCTGTGCCCATTTAGTGCAGAGATTGTTCCCCGGTTTAGTGACAAACCATTTAAGTGGTGGAGTGGTGGTTATGTTTCATTCTTTCAAATGAAATCCTTTTCCAAGAAATGAACTGGTGATATGATTGAGTTCAGGAAAAAAAAAGAAAAAAACAAAACCACAAACAAAAACAACCTACCACAAAAAGCACCAAAAATACCCCCAAAACAAACAAACAAACAAAAACCAACCCAAAACCCCAAATAAAAACCACCACCAGCAACTCCCACATCATTTTATTTTGTCATGGGTTGTATGAAAATGTGCCCTCACACTCCCTCCCCCCCCCCAAAAAAAAAGCTTTTTTTTTCTCAGTGATACTAATTTGTTCTAATTCTGTTGCCTCTCCAAAAGTTCAACTACTTAACCACTATGCTCAGGTTGTATTGAATTATTTACCAAAGGAAAAAGCAATTGTTTAGTATTCTGCAGTGAGGTATGTCTAAATTACGTTCTGTAAGCATTATATCAACTAAATATATGTGATTGAAATTGGAAGAATGTGGCAGTGGCTGCCTGAGAAACCTGTAAACTCCATCATCACCGTGGAAGAGAGATGATCTTATCCACCTAAAATTTAGAATACTGTACTGTGTGCCTACAGTAGTATTTTAGTTCCCAGCAGAGGCTTCCAGTTGGAGGAAAAAGCCAGTTTCACTTACTATCTTTCATCTTGCTTTGCAAAGCAGCCTTGGAGCACAAGAACTGGGCTCCTTCCAGGTGTCTCAATATCCATAGGACCAGATCAGAGAGCATCTTAGTTAAGTGCCCTGAAATGTTTATTGTGTATGCCTTTAGCAATAGGGGCTTTGTTGCACAGAACCTTTCCTGCTGACCACCCTGCATGCTATTGCAGGTGTGTCTTACATGGTCTGAGATGCACCACACCCTTCATGTCCCCAGTTGCTCTGTATACCTTCATAAGTAAGTTACAAGGTTTAGATTTACCTCCTTTTTGTCAGGTCACACTATAGCTATTTTGCAGTGTGTGCATGTATGTATGTGGATGCACAAGCCCGTGGACATGTGAACATTCTTATTAGTAGGCAATCATATATAGACACTGCCTTTTGTAATTTATGGATGCAACGCCATGGTTGGACTCAGTGAGCCTCTTTCCATTGACATTATACAGAATCTCAATTTATATCTGTTATTCCTAAGGGGACAGCGAGGGAAGGGCAGCAGATATCTTCCTGCTTTGTCATTTCTAGGGAAACAGTTGCTCCCTGACAGCTCTTACCTATCTATATCAAAGAATAAACCTCTCACTATTTTATGACCCTGCTGGTGTTTCTATTCCTTACTTTAGCTCTTGGATAGAAAACTCTAGCCTCTGCTAAAATACAGAGTGCAGAGTAAGAGAGATGACACAGTTGGCAATGGGAGGGACAGAAATGGTAAATACTGTTAGTTTCTGGTAGTTGTCTATGAAACAAAGTGTTATTTTAACCAAATGTCCAGAATATGACAGCAGGATTGAGTGCATCCTCAGGAGTTTACCAATGTGTGGCGTGGTCTTGAGGGAAGGCATGCCATCCAGAGGGAACTAACAGGCTTGAGAGCTGGGCCTATGCAAACCTCATAAAGTACAAGGCCAAGTGCAAAGTCCTGCACTTGGATCAGGGCAGTCCCAAGCACAAATGAAAGTCTGGGGGCAGAACAGATTAAGAGTAGCCCTGTGGAGAAGGACTTTGGTGCACTGCTGGATGAAAAACCGCATGATCTGGCAACGTGTGCTTGCTGCAGGGAGGGTCAGTTGCAGCCTGAGCTGCATCAAGAGAAGTGTGGACAGTAGGTCAAGGGAAGTGATTCTGCTGCTTATCTCAGCTGTGGTGAGACCTCACCTTGAGCAACGTGTTCATCTCTGGTGCCTCCAGCATAAGACATGACCTGCTTGAGTGGGTCCAAAGGAAGACCACAAAGATGAACAAGGGGCTGGAGTATCTCGCTTAAGAGGACAGGCTGGGAGAGTTTGGGCTGGTTAGCCTGCAGAAGAGAAGGCTCTGAGAAGTTTTAGAGGTCTTCCAGTATTAAAAGGGGCCTGTAAGAAAGATGTGACAATCTTTTTAGCAGGGCCTGTTGAGATACTACAAGGGATGATGGATTTAAACTGAAAGAAAGTAGGATTAGATTAAAGGGTAATATTCTTTATTGTGAGGCAGATGAGACACTGGAACAGGTTGCCCTGAGAGGTCATGGATTCTCCCTAGTTCAGCCACATTCAGAGCCCTGTGTTTACTTAACCTGAACCTCATCTGCTGTATTTCACACTGATGAAATTGCCATCAGGCTACAGGCTGTATCATGCCTTTTCTGGTGGATGGCAAAGTAAAACAAACTTCCTAACCCTAATTCTCAATTGAAGAGACACGGTATAAAGAAAATGGAAGGCAGGGAGCTTAAAGTTTGCTTTCTGTGGTTTATAAAGCAAATATTTTAATTTATTTGACTGAGGAAAGAGAAAGAACAGTGGCAATGTTTTTTATTCTTCTTCTGAAGTATATCTTGGAAATCTTCTGCAAAAATAATTTTATGTCACATAAAGTGTAATAATTCTTCAGTTAGAAATATTTTTAGAGTAACTTCAGATGGAATGTGTACCCATATATGAGTAGTCAAAGCTTTCAGAATTGCAGAGTAAGAATAAAGAATTCAAGATCACTGTGGTGTCCTTTGGTATTGGCTACCTCCTTTTTGGCTGAGCTGAGCAAATTTATCTCTATGAACAGTTAGAATTCCTATTGGTTGTGTTTATTTTAATTCTTTTCCTTGAGTCATCTGTGAGTCCACTGTTACCAGCTACACTCTGGAGTCCAGACAGCTGTGCAGGTTTAGGACTTTTTGATTTATCCAAGACATTTCTTGGACTCAGTGAAGATAATGATCAAGGGAATTAAATTAATCCTAATTATGATGCCGTCAGCTGATATGTTGTAGAAATTAACTGAGCAAGAATTTGGCTTAGTTTGTAATGGAAGAGAGCATGTTTGATAAACAACAGCACAAATAAAAGCATGAGTGTGGAATTAGGTTATATAAATCAATCAGCTTCTTTCTTCAGAGGTTGTAAAATCACAAGATTTTTTTTTTCTTGTTCGGTTTTCTTCATGCACCCAAGAACAACATTTCCAGCCAAGCCTGTAAAGATAAAATATCCTACATTTTACGTATGCTTTCCTTGCAATAACAAATAATCTCTTCTCAGTAGTGAGCCAGGACTTCAGATGGTTTAAATCAACACAGACTTCAATAAAACTGTGTTGATTCATTATTTTTACTATTAGATGTTTATGTAGAAGAAGCCAAGAAAAATTACTGGCCTACAGAAATTTAACACATTACCAAGTTGCCAATATGTCAGAGTATTTCTTTGGAGCAGATCCCTCTGATTAGCAATAGGTTCTAATTAATTTTGCGGTTTCATTTTGTGGTAAATAAAGTGAAAAGGACCATTTAGTATAACACTTCTCAAAACCATTTTGTGTGACTAACACATCAACATCGTACAATGACAGGAGTTTTGTTCAGATCCTGGGGGGTGTGTGTGTATAAGAGATATGCCAAAACAATCTAAAATTCTGTTCATTTATAGTCTGCATTGACAGTCTCCTTCTCCTAATTAGTCATTTTTACTGTGCTCTGCTTCTTTACTTAACTCATGGTCTTTCACAATGAACAAATGTGAAACATCCTTGTGAAAGGGTGGGTTAGCTTCTCTGAGAAAAGGAGGCAAACACCATCTTAGAAGTATGTTAAACCGTGTCAAAATGTATGGACCTTAGTATTCTGAGTATGTTTAAAAACAAGAGAAATAGAAGCATTTGAATCTTCTCCCTGAGTTCTTTATGAGATCACCTGTATGTATTCCAAGTGTAGCTGTTAAATGCAGTGGAGCAGGTGTATCAGCTTTCATGTTGCTATAAATGTTTGTTGTGGGTTTAGACAGCTGAATGTGCTGTTGAGTTTTCACTACCATGCTGATGTCATTCCAGCTTTAAAATGAAAGTGCAGGCCAGAGCAAAGTATCACTGGGGCTTGTGGTTCAGATTGTAACACAAGAGGCCTCCTCTTTCCAGACTGGGGTTGTTAGCCTTTTCTGCTATGCTGGCTATGGGTTTGAGGTGGTTAGGAGGGTCATTTTGTCACTGGCTTCTGTAGATTTTGCTGTGCTTCTCTGAAAAATAGGTTAAGGTAATTGTACATCACACTATTTCCATTAAACTACTTACCTCAGCCACAGGACTTCTTGTCCCCAATCTTTGGGCAAGGGGATGGGGCTTGCTTGTGAGGAAGGGTGTCTTAAACCAGGACAGTCTATTTTAGCATGCAGCACGGGGCCCAAAAAGTGGATGAGATAACAAGAAGTGAGGTAATGAGAAAATTCAGTTAGAATCCTGTATATATTTTTTTTCTGAAATATATTTGCCACATTGATGCTTTTGCTTTCCACAGGCAGCTGGGGCTAATGTGCTGGGGCCTGGGCCTGGTTACGTTACATAAAATGTATTTTCATTTGATTTGCTCTTTCTGGTGGTGCTTTTCACCTTAGGAGAATGAATTAGTGCTATTGTGTGACTGTACTCTATACTGTCATATTGTGACTAGCCAGTTGGCTTAGGTGCAGTCTCACCCAATTGACGGGCCAGATTTTGTCCATAGTAATACAGGACTAGATAATTATGAGGAGGAGGGTGTGTGGGAGAGTATAGAGAAGTGCTAAGGACAGTGGTCACCTCAGATTTCCTGGAATTTCATACCTTCAACAAGTGAAAAATCCTGACATATAGGTAAAATACTTGGAAAAACTCTGTTGCCAGCCCAGAAATTCCCAAGAGATAGAAATCAGTGCAATGTGTTGGGACCTGGCCCATGCCTGTCAAGCTCTTCTCATTGCTGTTAAGACTACACAGGGACAAGAGATTGTCTCTGAACCTACAGACAGAGCAGGAAACACTGTAGCTACTCATACCCCAACAGCAGCCGAGGCTGCTGCACCAGAGAAATAACCTGTGCCAGTATCAGTCACCCCTGTGCAGTAAAAGAAGTATGCAAGGATAGCAGCTCATTTGGCAAAGGATGAAGATATATCAGGGTCACCAGGGAAAGCGTAAGAACCAAAGGTGGTCACTCAGTCTTCAGCCCTGGCCTTGAAAGATGGCCAAGGATAAATGGTGGATGAAAGGACTAGCAGGTTGTGGCAATACAGAAAGGTCTTTCTTCCTCTGTACAGGCTTGTGTTTCAGCTGTCTGTCCTGGGAAGTCCATCAACTCAAAAAGAACATGTCCTATTCTCCACTTGTATGGTCCCATATTTGAGCTACTAGGAAGAAAGTGCTTCCCTATCCAAAAGAGAGAGTCTATGAGGTACACACCGTGTAAAACCTGTGGTTTTACTTACGTGATCATGGAAAGAACATGAGTAAGTGGGATGTAAAACCCACTTGAGTCCTAGCTGTGTGAGTCTGAATTGCAAAGAAACTTTCCCCATAAGATGCCAACCCAGTTTCCAGTGGAAAGTGGCCCAGGAAGTGCAGACAAGCTAGCACTGTTTCTGATTATCCTGAAACACCTTCCAACACATCTTCACAAGGTGCAGGTGATTCCAGACAGAATTAGAGGGGTCCTGCCTCCAACCAGGTGAAAGAGAGGGGTAAATGGGTTTATTGGACTATATGAATCCAACGGTTTGGCAAGTCAAAACCACAAAAGTATAAAGCTTTGGTAGATATAGGCATTCAGTGTACTCTGGCTCAATCAAACTATGAGGAGCGGAACCCATCCATATTACCACTGTGACAAGGGGATCCCACCACCTAGATGTGTTGGAAGCTGAGCACCAAAATGCTTTCCCTGGGAGACATGGAAGGAGTCACTGTAATTGACTGTCCCTGGGGTAGAAATGCAGCCTCACCACTTGGAGAGATCATGGACTGATCCAAACTGTGCTGGAGCAGGTTGGAGATGCACAAGATCTGCAGTAAGAAGTCCATTTTGTACTTCAAGGTGATATAATTTTGAGTGAGAATGAACAGTGAATGATGTATGTTTTCTGTTGTTTGATGTTAATTGCTGCTGGACATGGTGGAGATGGGATTGAGTAAGGGGTGAAGCATGTTACAGATTTAGCCAGCTGAATCTGCTGATAACTGTTTAATACCAGGCTGACATTATGCCAGCTTTAAAATGAAAGCACTGGCTGGAGCAAAGGATCATGGGGCTTGTGGTGCAGATTACAACATGAGAGGCTTCCTCTTTCCAGCTGCTGCTTCTAGTTTCTCCTTTAGGTGTGTTGCTCTTTTCCACTGGACTGGATGCAGGTTGAGAGGGTAGGGAGAGTTCTCTTCTCTCTGGCTTATGCTGCTGCTTTTGCTGTGCTTTTCCATGAAATAGGCTAAGGTATTTGTACATTGTCCTATCTCAGCCACAGGACTTTTTGTGTTACATTCCCTCCTGATCTTTGTGTATGGGGACTTACTTGTGAGAGAGGGTTGTCTCAGACCAGGACAATGTTTATGTTAATTCATGCTCTATTTGTACTTTACAACTCTGTCAATTTTTTAGCAATTTCATTTTTATTTTTGCCTTTATTTCTGTTCTTATTATCTCTTGCTTAACAATTGAAGCATTAGCCGGGCTGTCGTGGCTGATACTGCTGTTTCAGTCATTCTGCATGAGCATTCAGGAGGCCTGTGCTAATTTCTGCCTGTGCCACAAGAATCTTGTGTAACTTTAAGGAGCTCTTTTAGTTGATTTGCTTCGGTGATAAAAATGTCTTTTTTTATCTCTGCTCTTTAGGCCATGGCTGTAAAATTAGTTGTTTCCCAGATGCCATTTTAGTTTAAATTAACAATGAAAGATAAATACATGACAACAGCCACTGGACACGTACCAGTAGTGTCTGTGAGAAGCTGAGAATACTGAATGAGATATGCCAAAAGGTATGAAATGTATAGGCAAAAAAACTCCACCCTTATAAACCTATACAGCTGAATAAACTATTTCCTATTTCATCCATTTATTTAATAACCAAGGTTTTTTTTCTAGTTATGTACAGAGAAGTATTCTCCTGTGAGACAGACAGACAAAATACTAGCTGGAGCAAAATGAGAGCTGGAGCTCTCATTATTTATTCATCAATATGAATATAGAGGAATCTTTCTATTAAAAATGTTTACACCATATGTTACTTTCCCAAGCAGATTCACAACCAGCATTCAAGCTTCTGCATGTAACATGATTTCCTTCTCTTTTTACTACAGTGCTGTTCCACTTCATGGAGGAACACTCAAGTAGATAGCAAGGGAGGCTGTCTTTCCCCCTGCCCTAAATCATTTACATTTAGGGAAAATTAGGTAGACTAGGAGACCTGTAATTACAGAAACTGGAATCTGGCCAGGTCACTCAGATTAACATGCCTAAACAACCTCAGTGATCGTAAGTGGCCATTATTTTAGGTTTTCTTCTTATCTGAAAGATAGAGCCTCCAAAAGCGCAGTGCCCTCTGCTATCAAACTCTTATGTTTAGTCTAAATTCTGTCCTATCTCTTTGCAGTCTAAATAGAAGTTTGTTTTATGAACAGGTTTTGAATTATTTATCTTACAATGGCACTAATTACATAACTATTACTAATGTTTTCTCATATGGAAGACAATGTTTAATGAAGTCTGCAGAAAAGAATGTTGGCGGACTTCAGATATTTCCTGTTTAAAAAGCTCTCTGTGTACAAGAGCTCATTCAGTTTTCATTCCTTCTTCCTAAGATTATACTAAGCAGGCAATGAAACGTTTCTTAGAGTTTGACTTCAAGACTAATTTAAAATTGTAATAATTGTAAATTTCACTTATCTGGGTCGTGTCATTCAGTTGAGATCAAATGTGTTCTGCTAAGAACTGCAAGTTGACAAATGCTGTATTTCTCTGAAACAGAGTTGGAGGTTTTTTCCTGCTTCCTTTCGTTTTCCTAGTGTCTGAGGTTCATAGTGAATTCATGTCACTTCATTTTCCCTTTTGCTCTAACTTTGCCATCCTAAATGGGGAACTCTACATCTTCCACTTGCATGTGGTTTGTGAAGGGATTGTAAATATGCTGGACTAGGTTGACCTTTTCAATACACCATCCGTTGATTGGGTAGCTGGCCCACCTCTCCCATACAGGTTAATGAAGCTGTAAATAGGAAAAATGGAAATGGCAAGACAATCAAAAAGGTCAAAGTAGTATAGTGCACCACTGCAGCTGACAAAATATATGAGGCATTAAAATTTGGATACCTCATTCTTAGTGACAAAGATTATAATGAGAGCAGAAAAGAGAGTTTTTTGAATCCCTTCACATCATACGGAATGTAACGTCAATGAGAAATGATTCAACCTGCTACAATTCTCTTCCAAGATGAACCTTTTAAATCTCTTGATATATTTCAAAGATAATATAACAGTAAATTTAGGTTGAAAACCATGCTCCTTGAGACAGGAACATACTCTTCAATTTTCTTGCTATTATATTGACAAACACTGCAAATATGCTCTTTCATACTGATACATTCTTACAAAGAATGGTATAGAGTAGAATCATACAACCATAGAATCAGCCAGGTTGGAAGAGACCTCAGAGGTGTGTCAAAGAGGAGGAGGAAATAGAAAGCTGCTCAGGTTTTACTAAAAAAAAATGAGCTTTCCAGTATCTGAAGGGAGCCTACAGGAAAGCTGGGGAGGGACTATTTACACGGTCTAGTAATGTCAGGACGAGGGGGAATGGGTTTGAGCTGGAAGAGGGGAGATTCTGACTGGATGTTAGGAGGAAGTTCTTTACAGTGAGGATGGTAAGACACTGGAACAGATTGCCCAGGGAGGTTGTGGATGCTTCCTCCCTGGAGGTGTTTAAGGCCAGGCTGGATGAGGCCTTGAGCAGCCTGCTCTAGTGGAAGGTGTCCCTGCCTATGGCAGGGGGTTGGAGCTGGATGATCCTTGAGGTCCCTTCCAACCTAAACCATTCTATGATTCTATAAAAAGAATGCATGAATTCGAGTGTCAAAGTAGGCTCTATCACATGAAGTAACTCTGTAAGCTCCTTCATACTCTGTTGATACAATGAACATATTGCTCCAATAACATTCATAACTATTTTAAATGAACAAAAAAATCTTGTAAAAGCCACAAGGATACTGCATGTAACAACTGCTTAGCTGAAGGGCTTGATATAGTTCAATTTAAACCAGTTGAAAAAATACTCTCTCAAATTTAGTCCCTGTGAGATAACACACAGCAATGAAGTTAGCAAAGAGCTTATGGCTGAAACATCTATTTTGTGTTTTGTTTATTTTTTTTCCATTTTACTGAACAATACTATTACCTTTATCTGAAACAGAGACATCAAATGCTGATTTGCTACCTGACAACTGTTTTCTCTGTGTTTTGAAATAATTCCCCATAATGCTGGCTACCCGTGTCACTCTGGGAGTGTAAAGTATTAAGCATTTTCCCAAGGTAGCTTAAAGTACTTCTGTGTGAAATCCGTGTTCCCTGGTGTAAAGTAAATGTAGGTGGCAAGAGCTCTAGTTAAAAGGGTATGAGTTGCAACTATACAACATAGCTTGTTGAAACTTTCTCTTTCCTGCAAAGACAGACAGAAGTTTTGTCCACAGGAATGTAACTTACAGTGGCTTGGGCCAGCCCTGTGGCTTATTTATGTTGGATAATATTACACTTCTCTTTCAGTTTCAGCATATAGAGTTAAAAGTGTCTTTGACAAATGGCACGGTTTCTCTGGACTCGGAAGGAGCCTTCAGCCACAGCCTGGTGGACCCCTCTCCTCTGCTGGATTTCCAGGCTACTGGGATGAGTTACAGGGACCTGTGCCAAGAGGTGCCTTCTGCTGCACTTTATCACTGACTCTAATCCAGCTGTCTGAAATTCCGCCAAGCTAATTAGCTAGTTCAGTGCCTGTTATATCAAGAGCCCAAATAAGCCCAGAGAGGTCACTTTTCGAAAGGGAGAGAAGCTTTTTCATTTGTCTCTCTATTCCTGCAGACCTGAGATGACTCCCATATGGGACAAATCCCAATTAATGACTCCTATTTAAACATGTCCTAGCATAGTTTAGAGTGTTTACCGATTAACAGTAGCATTAAGTAATAAACTGCCTTAGTGAGGGTGCTAGTGAAGACAAAGAGCCTTTGTTTTTGTGAAGAACATCTAATCTTAGTTTGACTTGGCTAATATAGGAAAACCAGAGAAAAGATCTACTGAAAAATTAAGCACAGCACTATTAAGCTGTAGGACTTAATTATTGCTCCAACTCAGTAGACAGAAACACAGTCTCTGTCCTAAGGTATCCTCTGCTCTGTAATCTGTAATGCAGGCAGGAAAGAAAAAATGATATTATGATGATAAATATAAGGATAAAGGACAGTGAAAATAAATATTATTATATGTGAAAAGCTGCTTTCTCCATTATGTAAGCTTAACCTAAATAGCAAGGCAGCTGGCTCACACACATGAGACTGTAGATAATGAAATTACAATGTCTGTCAGGATTTCATAAGATCTACCTTAACAAAGTGCAAGAGTGAAAGCCACAACATGACATTTTTAGCGCTCTCATTTCATGAAGTTAAATCTTTACTTGACTATGAAAGCCAAGTCCATTTCTTCAGTTGCTTCAAATTAGTTTTCTTCTGCCAATGTACTTTGTGCAATTCAAGTCTTTCATAAAATTGCAAAGTAGGAGCAGCCATGCTCATCCCAGATCTTTGTTCTGTTGGTGAAGCAAAGAAAATTGAGAATAATGATATTCACAGATGCATGCATTACCAATCCTCTCATTTAAAGAGTTACATTCTTGCAGGAGCCAGAATGAATATAAAAGAATATCAGGGTAATTTCTGTTTATTTGGGTTATGGATCCTTTAACCCCACAGAGTCATTTTTATTAGCACATCATAACATCCGTTGTATCTTAGAATGAAATTGTAAGTAGCCATTTTAACTTTGAATGTTGCCATTGTAATACTTACATAAAATCTGTGTAAAAATAAACCACAGTGGTGAAGCAAAGTTTGCTGGAGCATCAGAGAGGGACGGTGATTAAGTTAGTTCGCAATGGCCTTAAAGAACACAAAACATAAATAGGCCTGAGATGCTTTTCTCTGCTTGTTAAGAATTCCAATGGGAACTTTTGGATTACCAATTTTAGCAGGATAAGCATTTTTTCTTGTGTTAGTAACTGCTTGTTTCAAGGCATGCATAGGTGGACAGACAGGTTTAGTGAGAACAGACAACTGAGGCTTCCTAAAGCTTTTTCTCAGGAAAATAAAAATGAAGTGATTCGAGGCATAGCTAAATAATAAGAGGCTTCATGGAGACCTAATAGTGGCCTTCCAATACCTGTAGGAGCCCTACAGGAAGGCTGGAGAAGGACTATTTGCAAAGACCTGTAGTAATAGGAGGGGCAATGGCTTTAGCTTACAGAAAAGTAGATTTAGATTGGATTTTAGGAACAAGTTCTTTAACATGAGGGTGATGGAACACTGGAACAGATTGCCCAGGGAGGTAGTTGAGGCTTCATCCCTGGTGATATTTAAGGTCAGGCTCAACAAGGCTCTGAGCAACCTAATCTAATGGACAATGTCCCTGATGACTACAGGGGCATCAGGCTAGATGACTTCTGGAGGTCCTTTCCAACCCAAGCCGTTCTAAGGTTAAAAGCATTCTTGATTCTGCCACTAGCTGTTTCTGAATAAGTCACTTGAAGCTGCTTGCATAACTGTTCCTGTATGCCAAAAATAGTAACTATATTCTAATAATGTAGGTTTGTCAGCCATACAGAAGAACCAAAGTAAGAATATAATAGCTTATGCAAAATCTGCTCAAGAGAGTGGACATGTTTAAAAGGCCTAATGTGCGGGTGGGTTTTCCTTGTTGGGTTTTGTTTGGTTTGGTGTTTTTGTTGGTTTGGGTTTCTGGGTATTGTTGGGGGATTGGGTGGTTTGGGGTTTTTTTTTGTTTGAGGGGGTTTTTTTTGTTTGTTTGTTTTTCATAACAAAGCATGCATAATGGTTTCTTTTTTGACAGCGTGTATGCTCTGTTCTGGAGCTCTGAAAGAAAAAAGGAATCAGAAAGCCTGATCTAGGACTTCTATTTGCCATGCCTATGGCTTTCTGTGCTCTGCCGTTCCTGCTCATCTGTCCTTAGGACCTCTAAATGCTCACTTCCTATCTGTACCTTTGACTGGCAATGAGAGTGCTTCTTCTTAGACTCATCTGCATCCTTTCTCAAATCTTGATTGAGCTTAAGACCTCTTAGTTAACTTAGTTAACTGAGAATAGTTTTCAAAAGCCTGTGCCCATAATTAATGCATTTTATAAGGAGAGGAAAGACTCTCTGCAACAGAACACTGGCCTGAATTTGATATCACTCCCCATGCTGCTATGCAATATGTTTCTCTTCCAACTCAGAAGAACTTTTAGGGAACAATGTTAACTGTTATAACTGAACGTTGTCATTCAGTTCCCTTGTATGGGAAAAGTGATGAACAGACTGCAAAACCTGAGAACTAAAAGAACCATTTGTTACATAAAAAAAAAAAAAAAAGAAAGAAAAAGAAAAACAGCAGAAAAAAAAATTTAGGTGTTAGAACCCAGAAGGAAAGTATTTACTGTTTCAGTCAGGTACAGTGTTAGAGAAGGTTATCACCACAACTAGTCAAACAGGAAAAAAGAAATAGAGTCTGAGTACTGTGGGCACTGCTGCATCCATGTATGCTCGAACGTGGTTTGGACCACAACCACAGGAAAACTGCTACTCAGTTGCAAACACGAAGCCTTGAGGTCAGACTGAAACTTTGCCATCAATGAACACAGCTTGATGGAAGTTACTGCAGATCCCACTGATTATCTTTTGCAAGCTAGCTGAGGAAAATGAACCTTTTCCCCAGGGCTTTAACAATGTTCCATGTAAACAGTTGGAACCTGAATTTGCTTACCCAGAGCATCTTATCTTAACCTCTGGATGTGAATGCAGTGAGCTTGCAAAAATTTATTTCTGATACACCGTCAGAATAATCAAATACTATTAAATTGGACAGGAGTTCTGCAACTTCTGTGTTACCTGTGTCTGTTGGTATTCAGTCTTTTAGAGATTTTCCTGAGTCCAAATTTTGTCTAGTGAGCTACTTAAAGGAAACATTTGTATTTGTCATTGCATTTGATATGTATTTGTCATTTGTCCCAGGTTGAGGCTATAGGGTTAAAAAATTTTCCTGGGGACTAGAAGATTGTTATTCAATCCCATAATTCTGCTATCTCCTTATAGACTCACAACAAGGTCAGTTCGTTCTCCTTTCCTCCTCCTCCTGCCCTGGGTGTGTGGCGGGAGCCACTTTATCGGAAACATGTAAGCAGTAGGCCTCTTGGCTGGATGGAGGCGTTGATGGGGGAAGGATTGGAGCACTGGGGAAGGTAGATTTAGGGTTTTTTTTGGGGAATGGGGGAAACTTCAAGGGGGTTTGCCATGGAAGGGGAAATTGCTTTGTAAGATCTATCACTGTAGCTCTCTCACTCTAAAAACAATTCTGTATTTTCTCTCCAATTTGATCTGAGAGCTTTAATTTCTGTTGGTTATCTTTAGTAAACCCACAACAGTCATTGCATTTGATATGCAAAAAAATTAATATGGTTATCTTGTACGTGTTGAGATCTGTATTGTGAATATCACTGATCCTGCAGGCAACAGTGACAGCCTGCTGCTACAAGCAGGCACATACTTAAATGGTGCACTAATTTGGTACCATCAGTGGTTACTAAAAGGCAACCCTTCATTTCAGAGATGCAATCGAGGAATTACTCGATTCAGTAAAAAGGTTTGAACACAAGATTTAAATCTAATTTCATACAATAGAGGTTACTCCACCCTTTAATTGTGAAATTATTCAAAACTAGAGTTCAGTGGAGTGAAAACACTGAACTACTTCAAGGATCTAAAGCAAGTAATGAACAATACTGACAAAAGCAATTTTTAACTGAAGTTAAAGGTAGCTACAAATCTATTTGTAGAAATTTATGGTAGGAAAAAAAGCTTTTTCTACTTGTAATAGACACATTGATATAAAAAGTGGTATTAATAAGGGACACAGAAGTCTAGCAGATGTCAGTTAATGATGGTGATAAGCTCTTATGCTGTAGGAAGTCCTACCTCTATTGGGAGGTGTCCCTGCCTATGGCAGGGGGTTGGAGCTGGGTGGTCCTTGAGGTCCCTTCCAACCTAAACCATTCTATGATTCTATGATTCTAAGTCACGTCTGCTTGTTGTTTTGTAAGAGCAGTGTCCGTAGTTCTCAATTAAGCAGAGGTTATTCAAATAATTATGACATAGCTTAGATAGCTCATTAGGTATACTTGACATGGCCAGAAGAAAGCAGAAGGATGTTATTTTCTCATCAGGTCAGCTTTTTAGCACATCTAAAGTCTGATATACAGGGTCAATTAAAGTACTGAAAGTCTTTTGCCAAGGAATTGTTGGAGTTATGCAGATCTTATTTTGCATAACTTTTTGATGCAGTTTAAGAGGGACATTGAGATGCTTGAGCGTGTCCAGCGAAGGGCGACAAGGCTGGTGAGAGGCCTTGAGCACAGGCCCTACGAGGAGAGGCTGAGGGAGCTGGGATTGTTTAGCCTGGAGAAGAGGAGGCTCAGGGGTGACCTTATTGCTGTCTACAACCACCTGAGGGGTGGTTGTGGCCAGGGGGAGTTTGCTCTCTTCTCTCAGATGGCCAGCGCCAGAACGAGAGGACACAGCCTCAGGCTGCACCAGGGGAAATTTAGGCTCGAGGTGAGGAGAAAGTTCTTCACTGAGAGAGTCATTGGACACTGGAATGGGCTGCCCAGGGAGATGGTGGAGTCGCCGTCCCTGGAGCTGTTCAAGGCAGGATTGAATGTGGCACTTGGTGCCATGGTCTAGCCTTGAGCTCTGTGGTAAAAGGTTGGACTTGATGATCTGTGAGGTCTCTTCCAACCCTGATGATACTGTGATACTGTGATATATCTGTGTCACCGTGATTTAATTTAATAACCTTACTTTGGAAGGACTTGGACAAATGAGAATGCAAATACCTAATGCTATATAGGCAGATTTCCTTTAGGTATGAAAATGAGTACAAAGTGCACCCTGAAAGCATGATAGTTGACAAGTTGGTATTCTCACTAAACGCCCACGTGAAGGCAGCTGAACATATCTCATGTACACGTGTGTGTTCTAAATGCAACAAATGTGAGGCTGCTTCTATATCTTATTGGGAAACAATTGAATAAATATATTTTGATTCCTAACCTAAAAAATACAAACACTTTGTTCAGTCAGCTAACAGACTTTCGGGCTAATGACCATATTCAGCAATCTATTATTACACAAATTAAAACCAAGTGCCTGTCTCGCAGTAAACCTCAGGACATCATATTCATAGTCAGAACTGGATATTAAAGATGAAGGTGCTTTCTATGTTTTTTTATGTAACTTCCCAGGTTTGCAGTACAGCAACATTGTCTTAGAAATTGCAGTGCAATCTGTCCATCTTCTGGATGCAGGATGGTAAAAGCTAAATATTGACAGCCTTGTCTATCTGTGCTGTATTGTTGTTATGCTTAGTACTCTGATACTTTAGTTTTTCTGTTACAGGGGTAGAAATACTGTTTATGAATTATTTTTTTTTAAATTCTTCAAAAGTCAGTTTTCTGATGGAGAGAAATTTTGTGTGTCTAAGTTCATTGGGGTGCTAGTCAAAAACTCACAGAACAAGCAGCAAAAGAAATGGCAAAAATATGAAACACAGAGTTAATGAAGATCTTATCTTTGAATGCTACTCATCTGTAAGAAAATAAAACCTGTTATTTTTGAAAAATGAAAATCAGGAGTCCATATAGCCTTCTGCAGCTGTCTTTTTGCTATCTTGTTAACTATTGTGTCTAATTATCGCGTGCAGTATGAGCTTCCTTCTAGATTAGTTAAAGAGTAAAGATTACTTTTGGCCTCACATTCAACATGTGGCTTGAGAATACAGCATGCCATTGCTAGATCCATCGTACTCCTAGGTCCAGCTGTTACGAAAGTGCTGGATTCTGCTTTAGTATTATTTAATTGTCCTGAAACATTAGTTTATATAATTAGTTTTTACTAATTATATAAAGAGATCATTTATATGAATATATAAATAGAGTAGCTACTAATTGTCCTTTACTGCTGCGCTTTGTAATGGAGTGATTTATTTGTTTGATTGAGGGTGGAGAATAACGTAGTGTAAGCGCTGGGTGGCAGTTCTAGTACTCATGTTGAGAGGCAAACAGACAAGCAGAGACCCTCCTGCTGAGATGCTTTATTTGATTTCGCCCTGACTCATTGCTGTGCACCACAGCTGATCCTTCATACTTAAAGAATATATTTCTGAAAGTTTGTACTTGTGAAAATATAGCTCTAGTCAAAGCTGGAGATGATCTGTCTTATTTCAAATATGCCTTTAAAACGATGTCAGATGGCAGTTCTAACTTCATTAACCTGTAGCTACTTCTCTGACCTTCAGAAGGATCCTGCAGTCACAATGTATGAAGCTGAGCATTTGCTGAGGCCAACACTGAAAAGCTACTAAAATTGGTATTATTACAATCAAAGCAGAACTCAGATTGCTGCTAAAGGATCTGTAAATTTATCATATTGGATCTGTAGATTTATCAGATTTTGATTAGATTTATCTGTCTTGAATTTTTCTCCAGGCATGGTGAGAATTCAGCCTCATAACCTTTAATCCCCTCATCACCTTGTCTGATTTCTGACCACATCTAAAGCTGACTTGCAGTGCATGAGGAAGATTGAGAGGAAATGTGAAGGGAAGGTGAGGAGGCAGGACTTGAGTGCAATTCAGTTTTACACTGGTTTAAACTGACCCTGAAACTACCTTCAACTCTTTCTAAGGAATGATTGTGAGATATATCTGTAAGAAAACCTTTGCTATTCACCTCTGAGTGATGGATTTCAAAGAGACTGTCCTGGGGTACCTCAAATTCCTTTCTTCTCCTTCCCCCTCTGCGGGTTTGAAAGGGAGAAAAAGGCGCGAAAAGTACTTCCCTCCCCCGCCCTGCAGGCTTGAAGGGGGAACAGCAAAAGTCGCCTTTTCACACATAGGCTGACTGACTCCTGTGGGTTTTCGAGCAAAGTATAAATGGTAAATGGACACTTTGTCTAAAAAAGCGTAAATAGAGCAAGGGAGAAGGTGAAAAAGGTTCCTGCCTTGAGAGTTCCCCGCCTTGAAAAAGAGCTCCTGATAGAGTGCCTGACAGGACAGGTTCCTGATGTGCCTGGACCATCCCCTCTTTTGGATGGCTCCTATCTTTTTGTACAGCTGTTTTACCCCGTTCCTGCTTTTGGGCAGGTCTCCCCACTTTTGCACCCTTCTGTGCAAACCTGCAGGCTTGGCAAGCCCTGGGGTCCTTTGAGAGAGAGCCACTGGCGACATCCCGACAGGCCGCTCTCGGACCATATTAGTAGCCAAATTCCTGGCTGACTTCTGGTCTGGGGGACGCTAGCAGCTTTGGCTCTCCCCTGCTGCTGTGAAGACAGCGTCATTCCACGATCATCCCATTTGTGGAAGTGCTCAAGACATTTCCAAGTTCGGTGGCTCTGCCACTTGTGTTGGGATTCTGTTGCATGGATCTCTATTATTGTGTATTGCCTGCAGTGCCAGAAGGCTGCTTCCTCAGAGGAATTGGGCAAGGAATCATTGCCGAATGCCGATCTTATCTCCGTGAGTAAAACCTGCTTTCCCCTTAATCTTCTGCTCAGCCTGACTGATAGTGGGGTAAAGCTGTGGTTATAGCTTAGCCTTTTCCATTTCCTGACTTCCTAAATATCTAAATTTGCCTACAATGTCCATTTTTGGAAGAAATTCCCAAGTGAACTGAATCTGTCAATAAACTAATTTTTATATATAGTTTGGGGGCAAGATTCCAGGAAAATAAAATAATTCTATTTTTATAATTCCTAACTCAGCCACGTTAATTCCCTGCCTCAGTAACAGAGACTTATAGGTCAATTGATATTATATGTGTATATGTGCTAGTTGAGTAGATTATCTTTCTAGCCATGGGAGAACAAAGGTTGCTAATCAACATGTCTATTTAAGAGACATGAAGAAGTCTAAAAAAATTAGGAGAAACGGAGCTCTGTTAACTAATTCAAAGTGAGACATAAGTGTTTCGTGGCACCTCTGCTTTCTGAGAGTGGGTTGGTTTCTTTTTTTATTCTCTTTAGCAATATTATTTAAGTTTTATAGAAGCTTGACTCTCTATCGAGAGCACACTAATTTGGTTATTAGCATGTGCATGAAGTGATCCCACTCCACTCATTCAGAAAACAGGAATTAAGATGATTTGACAGCCCTCCAATTTTGCTTTCAGTGCTATTGATTCCTTTCATCCAGGCTGGGCTGTTCCATGCTTGATCTTGCAAAAGGGACTGATGGCACATTGCTCTAATCGCATTTCATTGTACATTTACTGCATGCAATAATAAATTTGGCTATCCAGATCAATTTTGGCCTAATTTCCTCTCACAGGATGCAATTCAATGATTGGTGTGGGGTTTTTTTATTTTTCTTTTAAGGGCCAACATTTATCCACATAGGCTTCTATTTTTTAATCCCAAAAACATAGACTGAAATGAGCTTCAGGGATATTCTAGGCTTTTGTTTGCAATTGCTTTGGAAAAAAAGTTTATGTTTGATTTTGATAGGTCTGAGGCTACTACATGGTGTATAATGTGAGTGATTTTCTTAATGGCTTTCAAAGCACTTCATATATTCATAGTGCCTTATTAACTGAACAATTTAAATACAAATACTTCCATACAGAGTATTGTTCAATGTACCTTGCAAATGCAAAGAACTTATTGCATATTTTGTAGGCAATATTGCAAAGTATCTGAGTATTTACTGTAACGACTTTATAGCAGGATAATTACTTGACAGAGAACATTATAGATGAGATTAATGTAGTTTATGTAAAATTTTTTTTGCATAGAAATGAGAAATGAAAAAGATTTCTTAGTCAACTAGTTTATTCTCTGCTGATGATTTTATCATGCTTATTCATTAGTTCAAAGACCATGTTACTGTTGCAGGTCTCTTAGGGAAAAGGCAATACTGGACCTGATTATTAGTAAGTTTTGCTGGTGAATGTGTCATGACCAATAAAAGTTTCACTGACTTGTGGTGAGCAAAAAAATCATCTGAAGTGCCTTTTAAGTGAGAAGGGAGAATAACTGTAGGCAAAGGACTGTTAGGTCTGTAGTCATATCTCAGATAGATCCTAATGGAAGATACTGCATATAACATTTCTGAGGAGCTGGAAGAGTTGATCTTGGATTAAAGATCTGAAGTTTTCAACTAAGCTTCATTTACCATATAATGAAATAGCATTTACATGACCCACAAATGTTTAGTAACTAAGTCCATTAACATAGTTGTTAAGTGAAATCCAATTAAGCATATGGATTGTAAATACATGAGTATGGGAATGGAACCATTCTCAGTGCATCGTATCACATCTGAAAAGCACTTAACTGTGGTTGTTAAAATATGATTGCAAATGACCATAGTGGCAGAAACAAAGATTCATGTGAGGAGAACCTGTGGTCTTATTTTAGAATAGAATCACAGAATGGTTTAGATTGGAAGGGACCTCAAGGATCATACAGTTCCAATGCCTGGCCATATGGAGAGACACCTCCCACTAGAACAGGTCACTCAAGGCCTCATCCAGCCTGGCCTTGAACACCTCCAAGAAGGGAGCATCCACAACCTCCCTGTGGGCAACCTGTGCCAGTATTTCATCACCCTAACTGTAAAGAGCCCTTTCCTAACATCTAGTTTGAATCTCCCCTCTGCCAGTTTAAACCCATTACTCCAACAGTTTGATGTCCTTCTTGTGTTGGGGGCTCAAGTGTAAATCATGATATAATCAGATCAAAATAAAAGTGGAAGCTGAAAACATAGTTCCTTACTTTCAATTCAGCCAAAATAAATTTCTCTAATATGATACAAAATCTTGCATGTAGACATCTGAAACTTTGGAGGTGTTATACTGTCTTCCATAGAATTAGAACAGAAGGTCTTTAAATCAGGTCTCATCACAACTGTAACAGAGGTAAAAGATTTCCCTTTTTAACGCAAAATTTTAATAATTAGTTAAAAAAAGAAAAATATATCCAATTTAAAACTCTTTCATGTTTTCCGTTTTCATTTTCCTTCTTTCTCTGGAAGTATTTGTAAAAACTTCCTTTAAGTTTCAGCCTCTTTATTTCAACCAATGACTTTTTTCATAATTCTGTTATAGAATTCCTTTTGTCTTCTGTCTTCAACAGGAGGTAGTTAACTAATAGAATGTATTTTAAGTAAAGAGGAAAAGTTAAAGCAATGCATTCTAAGGAAGTAGGTACAAAAGATCTGAAATTGTATATGTAAGAATCTTCTGATTTTGATTTTTAATTTTTCTTCTCAAAGAAAATGAGACACTATAATTACTTGTTCTATACATTTAGAAAGTTGTAGCTCCAGCTGCAGGGAGGCCATTCCCAGTGATGAGAATGAATAGTGATTCTGTAGAGCAATATGAGAATCATAGGCACCTAAAAGACCTATAATTTTCAGTACATGAAAAAAATAGTTCTGCTTTATCAGTGACACACATGAAAAATAATCTGTCTTCTTATTAAGACTGGATAGAAAAGGTCTAAAGGCTCCTAGATGTTTTGGATTAAAACCTGTATTTTAAGAAAACGCAAAGTTTTTATTAGAATATCTTTATTTTTTATGTGAAAAACCACACAAACAAAAACCAACGATAAACAAGACCCAGTATTAGAAGTGGCATCTTAGGTCTTTGCAGTATTACTTGTCTGAAAAAAAGTAAGCTTATTTTGTCAGAATACTTAACTGCATTCACTAAGCTACAATGAAAGCTACAAGCTGTAACGAAACAGCTTTGGCAAGTCTGTCTGAAGATGAGCTTCCTTCTCTAGGCTTAACTCTATTTCAGTGTTCCCATTTATCTCTCCAGTGAATGCAGGAGCCCTTCGTGGTCTGACAGATATTCTGTCCTTGCCAGGTAGCTGCTGCTTTTAGGCATTAGCTGCCAAAACAATTCAGAGATTAATAGGAGAAGATTCATAAATTACAGTGCAACCTCTCCACTTTCATGGAAAATGTAAGATCTTTGGGATGTTTAAATGCTGTAAAATGTCTTAATTTGTTCAAACACTTGCGCAATTATTAGTATAGACAGATGTGGAATGCACGGACAACAAGCATGTAAATTAGCTTTGAGGGGAATTAATACAAGAAGCTAGCAAAATACTCCCAGAGAATAAATTAGTGTGACATTTTATTATGATTTCAACACAAGATTACCAAGTGCACAGCTTAAGCGTTGGTCTCAAAAACATATAAAAGAAAGCTAGTATCAAATGATACAGCAAGGGAAAACAGAACAGAAAGCTACTCCTATTAGGCTTATAGACATTCCCAAAGTGAGATAACACTTGTCACCCTGAATAAGCCATTAAATGCATTATTTTTCACAAATCTTTAATCACAGTTGGCATACCCGAGTCTAGCACTGGAGGCAGCCATCCTGTTGAAGAACAATAACCCTTGTGACACTGAAGTGGGAGAAAACAGCAGCAGGGACCATAGCCTACTTTCCAAAGTGCTTCTAATACACAGTAATAGGAGAAGGAACCTTTTTACTGTAGCATGATTTACGCATCTAGGTCCAGCCTTAGCTGAACATGATGCTTTGTGAGCTTGTAACAACCCCTCGGATCCACCATGCCTGTGGGGTTCCACTTGACTCCTGTCATCATCGCCAGGTAGCACACGAGACTTCTGCAAAACTGATTCTGTAAGGCTCAAATAAGAATTCCCTCATGTCATAACCTGTAGCTTCTTAGGCAAATGAATGATAATAACAATTGCCCAGACAGTAACATCTGATGACTCCATTACGGTTATACAAGATAGTAATGTTATGTCAGCCCCTAAGATGTGATGGCAATCACCTAGGCTGCACTTTATAATTTGCAACTACTAAAAAGAAGAGTATTAGTTTCCCAATTACTTCTACCTCTCCAGCTCTTTCTTCAGCATGTGCTTGCATCTCCCTGCATTTCTTCTGCCACTGCGCCCACAACTCGCATAACCTTTGCTGCTGCTGGCTTTTGGCAGGCATTTGAGCTACTTTTTTCTCACCAAACACAATAAATCCAGGGTGCTGTAACACACTTCTGACAGAACTGTATGATAAAGCTCACTGGATCTTAATTGAATTTTTGTGGTTAAGCATATTCTCTGATAGAAACTTCTCACGATTCCCTTCAAAGACTGAATTAGTTCAAGCTCAGGCTCATTAATACCCAAAGTGACTTGCTTACCACCTCATCTGCAGTCAGACAACAGTACCCTGCTTTAATGCCAGCCATGCAACCATGCAACGGCAATGTGCATGTGCAGCCCAGCCAACCATGTCCTGGGCTGCATCAAGCGCAGCATGGCCAGCAGGGCAAGGGAGGTGATTTTCCTCCTTTACTCTGCTCTCATCTGACCCCACCTGGACTACTGTGTATAGTTCTGGAGCCCCAAACACAAGAAGGACATGGAATTGTTAGAGCGAGTCCAGAGGAAGGGCCACAAAGATGATCAGAGGGCTGGAGCATCTTTGTTATGAGGATAGGCTGCAAGAGTTGGGGCTCTGCAGTCTGGAGAAGAGAAAGCTTTGAGAAGACCTTATAGTGGCCTTCCAGTCTCTGAAGGGGACCTACAGGAAGGCTGGAGAGGGACTATTTACAAGGAGATGTAATGACAGGATGAAAGGTAATGTGTTTAAACTGGCAGAGGGGAGATTCAAACTAGATGTTAGGAAAGGATTCTTGACAGTGAGGGTGGTGAGACGCTGGCACAGGACAGGTTGCCCAGGGAAGTTATGGATGTTCCCTCCCTGGAGGTGTTTAAGGCCAGGCTGGATGAGGCCTTGAGTGACCTGTTCTAGTGGGAGGTGTCCCTGCATATGGGGGGATGGGGGTCTTGTGTTGGAACTGGATGATGGTGGATGTCCCTTTCAACCTAAACCACTCTATGATTCTGTGTAACATCTGCAGTTTGTATGAGTTTATGTAGAATCTCAGGGCTGTGATATGAAAACATCTGCTCTAGAAATATCAGTGCTGTGTTACCTCTTCAGCTGGTCTCTCAGAATCAGAATGGGCCTAGAAACAGCCTGGCCAAGCCTCACTTAGTGTTGAATTCCTTCTTCTCTCTGAGCAGGTGCCCATCCATGCTTTTCCGTGTTGAGGTCATAAGAGGAGAGCTCAGAGCTCTTCCTGAATGTTAAAGGAAATAGTTGAGAGGAGGGATGCAAGGGGATTTAGAGTTGAGAGGAAACCATGAGGAATTGCAAGAGGAAATGATGTATAAAAAAATCTGTCATTGCAGCATTGGTAGAAAATGTGTTCTGTGTTCATTTGGTGGAAAAGGGCATGCTCTGAGTCTGAGTCCTATACTATACAAGTGAAATAGGTGATAGGCTATTTAAAGGCTGGAATATAAAGATGAAGAGGGTGACTTACAGGGTTTTAGACTGAATTAAGTGTGATTTTCTTTCCTTTGCTATGTCTATCTTAACAGACACTGAAAGATACCATAACTATATTGTTTTTGTGGTTTATTTTGTTGTAAAAAATATTTAATACTTTTATTTGGTTTTGCCCTCAGACTATGTTATGTGTATATAAACTAAGCAGGCATAATGACCCTTACAAAAGAATTTAGAGCATAGCTTTCTTCACAATATCCAAAAGCAAGTAGCATACTTCTGCTGAGTTGTACAGTCCAGTTTTGAGGCAAGAAAGCTGTGTGCATGTTATGTGTATCAGTGTCTTTTTTAATTAGTCCCTGCCAAAATACTTCTGGGAGCCTTACATTCCTGGTGACAGTCTGCTGACCCAGGCAAAAGTTACTGTATAAAGCAATAGTGACTTGCATTGCACTGGTTAAGTAGCTAAGCTAAAGTCTGGCACAGCTAGGACAGATCTTAGGGTGAAGCTCTTCTTCATGCAGCCTGGAACATAGTGTGCAGCCCTTTCCCTTGCACTGATAACAGCTTCTCTTTTCATGGTGATTGCTTTGAAATTCCATTTAGCCATGCAGTTCTCAATTTCTCATTTAAAATAATATTAAAAAAGTGAGGGAAGTTGCCCAAAAATTAGTGCTTCAAGATTAAGGGAAAAAAACCACAACGAACCCCCTTCCCCCCCCAAAAAAAAAGTATCTTATTGTGCTGTTGTGTACTCCAGCATGATCTGTAGGGAAAATAATTTTTGAATGTGGTTTCACATACATCAGGGCAAAATACACGAAGAGCTGAGGAGGTGTTAGTATTCAGATTTCCTCCTCCAGCTAATTTTAAATGAAAAATGTTTCACTGATGGTTTGACTTTATTTTATCAAATAATATCTTAACAAATTTAATTGCTACAATGCATTTTAGTGTGATTCTTAATCTATAAGAATGTCTGTCCTTGTCCCTCGACTATTTTTTTTTATGGCATACTTAATTTTAGATCCATGACCTATGATCTTTCATAGACTTTCTGCCAATAACAATTAGGATAGTGGATGCTCAGTATCAAATTATCAATATCCTTCCTTCTCTGAGATAACATTAATGAATCATCATCCAATAGGGACATTCTGCTTCAAACACTGATCATTTAGTCATGCCCGTTTTACACAATAAAACCTCCATTTATCTTTCTGCTACTTTCCTAGAAAAATATTTTTAAGCTAGATATGCTGTTCTTCAGTTTTAGCTTATGGGACTTTTTTTAGTGGTATTTTGTTTGTTTTTCTGAAAG
This sequence comes from Tricholaema leucomelas, assembly GCA_013400475.1. Taxonomy (NCBI): domain Eukaryota; kingdom Metazoa; phylum Chordata; class Aves; order Piciformes; family Lybiidae; genus Tricholaema lacrymosa; species Tricholaema leucomelas. The sequence continues at coordinate 406,565 of WAAF01010234.1, read as the reverse complement.
GTGTAAGTGAAAATACACAGCTGGTTATTTCTTCTATACACTTTCTTGGAACCAAGCTCTTCATATGAAGCATTTAAAATGCAGCTTAAAGAAGCATGAATGAATCTCCTGTAATGAACTCTGCCTGGAAATGCATGACATTTGTGTAATTCTCATTATGTTCTGGGTACAAATGGACCTAAATACCATATTGAAAACCTTGATTAAAAAAAGTGTGACTAAGATAGGTTCCTTACAGCATATTGACATTTAATTTAGCATTTTACATTAACTATCTAAACCTATCTCAGGAGAAAGTAAATATGACTTCAAGTAGTCTTCAGAGAAAGAGATTTTCCTGAAACTTTTGTTATTCTGAATGTCTCAATTAACGTATTTTGACAGTCTTTTATACCTTGAAACATAATCAAAATTGTAATAAGATATTCTGCATTGAGTTCTGAATGAAATACTTGCAAAATCATTTTGTTTTCATTGTCATTCCCACTATCACAGATTCAAGAAAGTCTCGTTTTAAACAAATGTATTCTCTCCTTCAAACCTGCACAGGATGCATATTAGGGTTACTAACTTTCTGCAAGAAAAGACCAAGATAAGTACATTTCCTTGATAGCATTTTCTGAAACCTTTCATTTATTGAAGCAAGATATTGTCTGTAGGAATTCTCTTCTTGCAGGTTTAGGGAGCAAAAGCCTTGCATGTAAATTGTGTGTGAGCTTAATAGACCAAACTCATTCCTTTTTCAGCTGAACGTTTCTTTCTGCATGTTTTGCAGGGCTGTGCATCCACATACTTTCTATGAAAGCGTCTGAATGTATCACCACTTCCTTTATGGCTAGAAATGTAATGAGTACCACAAAATAATTACTGTCAGTTGCTGCCTATTTGTATTTCCCATTGAAGTAGTGCTTCTAAAATATGTCATGTGGTGAGTCTGGAGTCAAACAGAACAAAGAAAGAGAATGGATGCACCCATGGACACATTTGCTGTCAGTGATACCCTGTTGTAGAACCTCCTTTATAAACCCCATCAAAACCGTTGGGTTGTGATTCATCAACATTATCACATGGAAGGATATCACTGATAACCTTATTGGCCTGATGCATTTGTCTTTTGAGAACAAAACTGCAGGAAGGGGAATCAAGCAGTGCTTCTTCTGCACTGAGTCTGGGAGTAGATGCTCTGTGGGATAGCTCATCTGCTAAATCTTCCCCTAAAGGAATGGATTTGTTTCTGTTAGTTACTGGCTATAAAGATTCACACGGCTTTACTCTAACTCAAGTTCAATGCAAAACAAGTATCTTCCTTACAATTTCGGGAAGAAACAGAATCATTAGCTTGTTTCAGCTGGAGAAGACCTCTAAGGTCACTGAGTCCAACCTTCAACCTAAGACTACCATGGCCATTAAACCATGTCCTGAAGTGCCATGTCCACAGGTTTCTTGAACACCTCCAGAGACAATGACTCCACCAGTTTCCTGGGCATCCTATTCCAATGCCTGGCCACTCTTTCCATAAAGATTTTTTTTTCCTAATATCCATTCTAAACCTCCCTGGTGTAATTTCAGGCCATTTACTCTCATCCTATCACCTAATACTAGGGAGAATAGACCAACATCCACCTCACTAAAATCTCCTTTTAGGCAGTTGTAGAGAGCAAGGAGGTTTCTCCTCAGTCTCTTCTTGTCTAGACTAAAAAAATCCCAGTTCCCTCAAATGTTCCTCTTAAGACTTTTCCTCTAGACCATTCACCAGATTTCTTGTCCTTCTCTGAACCTATTGTAGCACATCAATGTCTTTTTTGTAGTGAGGGACCCAAAACTAAACACAGGACTCAAGGTGCAGCCTCACCAATGCCAAGTACAGGGGCATGATCATTTCCCTACTCCTGCTGATAAAGGCCAGGATGCTGTTGGCCTTCTTGGCCACCTGGGCATATTGCTGGGTCATGTTCAGCTGACTATCACCCAGCAGCCCCAGGCCCTTTTCCGCCAGGCAGCTTTCCAGCCACTTTGCCTGAAGCTCTAGTGTTGCAGGGGGTTGTTGTGACCTAAGTGCAGGACCCAGCACTTGGCCTTGTAGAAAGTCATACAATTGGACTTCAGCTCATTGATCCAGCCTGTTGAGATCCCTTTGCAGAGCCTTCCTAATCTCAGGAATCTCTAGGTCTGCATCAGAAAAAGGCAAAATGGGTAGAAACTTTACATATAAATCACCTTTTCTCAAGCAATCTTTGGTATCACTTTGTTGCTGTATCATTAGTAAGTCAAGGAAGGATGTTGCCACAGAAAATGAGAGCCTTTATGCAAGTCAGTTTTCTTTTAAAAAAACTTCTTTAGAAATGACAACTTTAAAACAAGATATTCTTAAATGGCATATTGGGAAGTATAAAGATAACAGTTTATTTTCCAAGACATATGGAAGGGTTTTCAATCCCTGTACACAGTTGAGGATGGGAAATCGTGTCCAATACTGACAGGCTAAGTAAACTAAATCTTATGGACTTAATCACTATTAGACAACACTCGATGCCAGATCACCAGATTGAGGTGTGAAGGTGGTAATAAATGGAATAAAGCATTTCATGGTGTCCCTGCCTGTGGCAGGGGGGTTGGAGCTGGATGATCCTTGAGGTCCCTTCCAACCTAAACCATTCTATGATTCTATGAGATTAATAGTATAATAGCTGACTTCAGAAGGTTTACCGGCTTTACCTGAGGGGATACTTGTCCCAGATACTGAACAAAGTCAACTCTGGATCCACTATTATTTTTATCATTTTTTTTATAATATTATTGAAAAAAAGCCTTTGTTATATAGGAGAGATTGGTTTTAACCAGAAAGGTACTTGCATTTTCTTTCATGTTTATCCCAGTGTGTGAGAGGGTCAGATCTATGGGCTTAGTTATGCATTCTGAAAGAGTGGAATCTATCTTTAGCATATTGGTTTTGTTTAAATGGCATTTTGCCTCATTAGTACAAAGCAGAAAAGAAATAGAAATCAAAATAGTTTGCAACATTCCATTTATATTGCTTAGAATTGAAGCATCTGTGCAGTAAATATGCACATAGCTTCCTGTCTGAAAATTCAACACTATATAGAAGGGAGTAGTTTTGCTCCTCTTTTTTGCACCTTCATTCTGATCAAAGAGTCGCCAAGCAATATTTGACATCCAGAACCCAAGCCTTAGCAATCAACTTTACTATCAACCTTTGCTCTAGTATTTACCTGATACAGGATCCCTTATAAACTAGCGGTTTCTAGCAAGTCACTGTATTTGTGAAGAAAATGTACTGGATGTGTACAAGATGAGTTTCAATTATAAATTAAGGGTTGCTTTCTTTTTTTCAGTTTTGCTTTGTTTTGTTGTTTGTTTTTTTCTAAAATCTGGGCAAATATTTGATTTGAGATTAAACAAAATTGCAAGTTAATCACATATGACAAGGAAAAATGTCATGGAAACACAAAGAAAAGAATTACAAATGATCACTTAATAATGGCACTTCACTTTTTATAGCAGGCTTATATAGATCCCAAATATAAAGATTTAAATATGTAAGAAATAGCTTTCAATGTAACAAAGAAACTAAAAAGCAAAGCTGCACAGCCATTGTTAAGCACATGCAGTATTCCTGAGAGACATGTATATGTGTGCAGAGGTGCTTAGACACAGAGGCCACGTGTCTGTGTATAAACAGTAGATGTCTGTACATGTGTGTATGAGCAGGTGAATATTTTATAACCACGTTGGCAGGTATACAGTAAAACCTGAATAGAAATCAGGCTTTCTCCCCAGCTCTCTTTACACCACCTGAAAAGTTATGTATTTTAAATCAGAAATGAAACAATGCAATCTGAGTCTTGTATTAGAAACAAGTGATGTAAAGTTAACTCTTCAACTAAAGTAGGTTCAGAGTAGCTTTTTAAAAACTGCTTACAAGACAGATTGCTACTAATAATGCCAAGCTGACCTCATTCTTTACTGTGCTGTTTGTACTTAAATATTCTGATTTTACATCAGGAATCCTAGATGAAAAATCACATCCTTCCAGGACATCAGCTTTGTACAATTCAAGCTATTTTGATATTTTTCCCTGTTAGTGTTCAAAATAGTTGAAAAATCTATTAAAAACTGTTGTCCTGCTGTTCTATTTTTCCCCCTTTTGCTTTCCCTTCAGTTTCCTATTGTAATTCATTCCTGCCTCTTTATTGCAGTTTTAGAAACATGTTACTTCTTGATGGGACATTCTTCACCCATCTGTGTTATTCTTCACCGTACCCTTTTCTGCACCCTCGGTTTATATTGCACGGCTAACCTATGCCATCCAAGTAGATCTTTAATAAAGCTTTTTAATTCAGTTCACAGCAGCTTCCTTCAGAAGTAAGACAGGCTCTCATTGTAGGGCAGTAACTCTATGCTTGTTTGAGCAGCATGCTATAAGTGGAGATGACTCCCAATCTGGGAACCGTGGAACATGGACCAAAATAAGGCATGTAGAGAATTACTGAGCAAACCATTGACTGCTTGAATTCAGGAATAAGGTCAACCATCTGAACCACTTGAAAAGTTCGAGAGGTTGAATTATTGATTTTCCTTGTTTTCAGAGTGTCCACTTCATTATTTTATCTGTTTTGTAGAAGTATAGAGGTGTCCTAGTAAGAGTCCTGCTCCTACTTGGAAGGGTCTGTTCAAGAAAATACATGAAAAAAAATTAGGATACTTACCCTCCAAATCCCTTAAATTCAGATTCTGCCCTCAGCTGCATTTTTTTTCTAACGACACTGACTCGTTGCATTATGCAAAACTTTGGGACTAAACACAACACATTTTTGCTGTCCTTGTCACCTATCATCACAGTGATGCCTACTCAAAATTGTCCAGAAAGTGTCCATGCATGTTAATACCCTCTGATGTAGGTAACTGGTGCTCATGACAAGAGCACAGCTGGGAAGGAGCAGAGCAGACCCTGCTCTATGCCCCTGCTGAGAAACTCCTGGAGGAAGCTGGAAGAGTGATGAGATGTATGGGAGGCTACTGTCAAGTTAACAACCAGTTCATAAGGCTGTGGTTTGAACAGCCAGGTTGGCCAACACGAATTCTAAGTGAGCAGAGTACTGAGTTAAGTTCTGAAAAGGCAGACTTAAGAATCAAAGTACCTGCTCTTTGCAACTTTATTTATTATGACCTTGCAAATGTAAGAGATTTTGTTCTAAACTGATATCTACACTATAGAATAAAATTCTGACAATTTCTATGCTTTAGAAATCTGTGAATTTAACTGAATATACTTCAACTCTGTATTTTATGCTGTTTTCCTTTTTTTTTGTTTGGTTTGTTGGGTTTTTTTGGTGGTTTTTTTTTTTTCTTTCTTTCTTAAAATAATTGTAATTATATTGGACTGAAAAGAAAGACAACTGTATCTTTCAAAACATAACTGGGACAAACAAAGGGCACCTCTAATGTATGCTAGTCCAAAATTTCTGCATAGGAATGCTGACAAAGCATGCTACTCACTTTTACCAAGACAAAATCAAAGTTCTTTTTCCAGACATATCTCAAAAGATGACCTCTTTGAGGCACTAGTCTTGAAGTAAGAATCCTGGTTTCTAGGTGAGATCTTTTAAATTTAGGATTATTGTCTCACATTAGTCAACCCTTCTTTTTCTTCTCTGATGGATATATGAGATTTACATCTGTAGTGTAACTGCCATACTGAAACATTTGATAAGCTGTTTCTGTGGATTGGGCTCATGCCCTGCTGTGGTCAGATGGTTTCTGAGCAATTAGAAATCTTTAATCTCAGGAAGGTTTTTCTCTGTTTCCAGGTAGGATTTGTTTCTGTAGCATTTATTTAGTAAATAGTTACTGATCTTCCGCTCAGCTAGGAACTATATTTAGCCTTGGTTTTCTTGTGACTACTATTTTACTCTATCTATACTAACATGCATGTCTACCATTTCCAAGAAGCTGATTTTTTTCTTTTATTTGACCTCAAAATGCATCATCCTAGCCAGTGTAGTACCAGCTGCACAACTAGGTTTTATGCTTTCAGGATGTTGTCACTAAGCTTACTTCATTATTCGCAAAGCACGCAGTGAAAAGTTTAAAACAACCTCTGTTCCTGTGACCTGAAGCTGCAGTCACTCATGACAACAGATAGAATATTTTCTTTCTGTGCAGTGAGGATTTTTTTCTGTTCCTCCAGTACACACCTTCTGCCATCAGAGTGAACTGCTAGATAACTAAAATATGGAAACAAGGATACCTTTACACCAGATAAACAGAGCTCTGGGTGTGCAGCTCTCAGTTTGTTTCCAAAGCAAGTTGACAGGTGATTCAGCCAGGGTGAATTAGGAGGACAATCTGCTACAAGTGGACACAGCATAACTAAGAAACATTTTTTTCTCTACACTAACTCTTCTCTTATGTTTATTTCTGCATTTCAGTTTCATGCTCTATGTCTCATTTAAATGAGAAATGTTCAGTTCACCTGCTGCTGTCAGTTGCTGATGTCTGTTTACTATATGCATTAAATTAACCAATTAACTGTTTGAATGTGTACTTGGCTACAGATAGCCAAGTAAAATTTTATTATAATACCTGGAAGGCTCTAAAAAGGCTTGATTTGTTTGGGTCAAGGTTTCTTTGACTCTGCATAACTGCCATCCTGCATCTGATGATATTAAAGTCTCTTGGTGTGGGGGGAAATAATAAAAGAAAGTGTGTTTTGGAGAGGGGTTAGAGGGATGTTTATGGGAAATCATAAAGGAAAGCTCATAGAAAACCCCATAAGTGCTTCGCTCTAATGCTTCTGGCTTCAGTTGTAACAGATTTGAGAACTGTTCAAATTAAACAACAAACAGCTATAACAAATGGAACCCTTATGCAACAAATCAATGTGCATTTAAGAACAGGTAAGTGTTCAGAACAGGCATTTAAGAACATGCTAAAGCCAGGCTAGTCTGGCTTGTTAAACTCAGCCAATGCCAGAGCTAGAGAGATACATGATATAGAAGAGGATGAAACCAAATGGAAAGTTATTTTCAAGAAACACTCCAGACCAGACTTTCTGCTCTCACAAGTGACAGCTTTCCCTTAGTCTCTGCTCCCTTAGAAAGTAGGGGCAAAAGAATCTGTTTCAAGACACATCACACGACTGGGTAAAATCTGCCATGACATAAGGTTCGCTGACTTTATAGTGTGATAATCAAAGATATTTTATTTGTATCTCCCAAATAACTTAAAATATATGTCTCTTAAAACTTGTCAGTGCTTGGCAGAGGAAGAATTAAACACATAAGTGGCATTTCTAATTCTTCCCTGGAAGTCAGAAAGATCACTTTCTAATAATTAAACATCAGAAATTAACTAGTAATATAACTTGAATGGTATGGTTAATTTTTACATAGTGCAGACGTGTTCTGACATTTACTGGAACCATTGTACTTTTTCAGAGCATTTCATTATTATCATCAATTTACCTATTAGTTGTGCATGCATTTGTCAACAGCATTTCTGTATTTCTAAAGAAAGAAAATCACATCTGAATGCCAGCACATATTTTGTTGTTTGAGGTTTTTTTTTTGGGGGGGGGCTGTCTTTTGGGGTTTTTTTTGTATTCTGGGTTTTGTGATTTTGAGTTAAATGTTTCCAGGAGGCCTTTACATTTTTCAGTTTTTAATGTGTTTTCCCTTGGGGAAAAAAAAAAAAAAAAAAGAAGAGAAAAGGAGGTTCTGTAGAAGCAGGAAGGTGGTTTTGCCAGAATTAGACTCTTGAGAACAAGTCACTTCCTCATCTGATTTCACAGCCAATTACTTAGCATTATGAGGGCTGAATTTTGCGCTTGCTTGCAGCTGTAAGCAGTAGAGTGGAATAGCTTTGCGTTTGTGCTCTGTAAGAAAGCTCAGGGCTGGAGGCTGAAGCAGCAGCTCCATTCTTTTCAAATACAATACAGACTCAGAAGCAAGCATTCAGGTAGATACCTATTCCTGGTAATCAGATTATTCTTTCCACTTCTTTAGCAAAAACATGAGTGAGATCAGTGGAGAAAAAACCTGGATTAGAGAATCAAAGAAAAGCAATGACATGTACTCATCAGTCCATGACTCAGTGATAACTGAGGCTAGTTAGTGGCAGTGCTGGTGTTGTTACTGACACTGACTTCTGTTCCTAAACTCTTCAGAGATGCTTGACATCCCTTTCCTGGACATAGTTGTGTTTTACAGACAAGGAGTTTTCTTGTGTTGTAGATCAAGCCAGTTGGTTTCTGACTTCCTTCTTGTGAATATGTAAAAATATTTTGGTTGTTCTAGGACTGTTTTATTTTCCCTCTAAATACACTATTTCCCAGACTAAACAACCTAAATCTTTCAGTATTTTTGTGTGTCATGGTTTCTAAACATTTTATCATTTTTATTGTTGTTCTCTGGTCTGTCTTCAGTTTGTCTAGGGTAATACTGGAAACTAAACACAGGTCACTTAGAATCGTAGAATCAGTCAGGGTTGGAAGGGACCACAAGGATCATCTAGTCCCAACTCCCCTGCCATGGGCAGAGACACCTAACCTGGATCAGGCTGGCCAGAGCCTCAGCCAGCCTGGCCTTAAACACCTCCAGGGATGGGGCCTCAGCCACCTCCCTGGGAAACCCATTCCAGGCTCTCACCACTCTCATGCTGAACAACTTCCTCCTCACATCGAGTCTGAATCTCCTCACCTCCAGCTTTGCTCCATTCCCCCTATTCCTGTCACTCCCTGATATCCTGAAAAGTCCCTCCCCAGCCTTTTTTGTAGGCCCCTTTCAGATCCTGGAAGGCCACAAGAAGGTCACCTGGGAGCCTTCTCTTCTCCAGACTGAACAGCCCCAACCATTTCAGTCTGTCCTCATAGCAGAGTTGCTCCAGCCCTCTGAGCATCCTCGTGGCCCTTTCTCTGGACACGATCCAATATCTCCACATCCCTCTTGTAATAGGGGCTCCAGAACATCTCATCAGTGGAGTCACTACCTGTACATCCTTCCCAAGCTGCTTCTATTAATATGTCTTAAAAATGGATATGTCTTTTTATTCCAAAACATTGTATTGCAGGTTCCTAATGGATATGCCTTTTTTTTTCCTACAACAATGCTTCATGCTTCCATTCTACTCTTTTTGTATTTGTGCATTTAACTTTGTCTTTCCTAAGAGTACTATTTGATGCATTTGCTATTATTTAATTCCACCTAATTGATTTCAGTTATCCAGATTGCTTGTGACCTAGAGATATACATGAATTTCTTAGCTGTAAAGGAAATTATAGAATAAAGCTGTATCCAGGACAGATATCTGTAGAATCTCTGTTGAATTTTCTTCAAATTTTTCAATGAGTTAATGAGAAATTTTCTCAAAATATAATTTGGGTTCAAAGTTCATATATTTTTTATAAGTTGGACTGGATGATCTTGGAGGTCTCTTCCAACCTGGTTGATTCTATGACTCTACGATTTTTTTATATAAAATGAAGGATTGATAGCTCAAATATGTTCAGTTAGAGTAGAATTATTGTTACATTAAGTTAAAATTTCTTGACTTTTTGTGTGTTGCTTCCCCAATAAGGTCCAAAATCTTTGAGAAGGTTTTAAAACTTTATATACTACTGTCTCCTGTACCTACAAGATTTCAATTTTAATAGAAATAGTTGTGATAAGTAATGCAGGACAAATGCAGTTTCTTTGTTTAGAAAACTTGTTAGACTGCATTCTTAGCTGGTTTAATGACTATTTTCTCTGCTGTGTCAACCAGATTTTGCTCTTAATCTGCACAGCCCTTTAAAGATCCCTTCCAACCTTTGATTTTACGATTCTATGGTTCAGCATATTTCATCATATTACATGCCCTTACTGATTTTTCCCACTTCTTTAGGGCTCCTTTTGTCACATCTGTTTTTGTAGTCCCTTAAGCCTAGTTTATTTAAAGGTACTTTTACTTCTTTTTACCTACATAAATTGCAACCCTTGAACAGTCTTCGCTTCCAGCAGTGAGGCTACCAACCATCAGCTACACACAGAGATATCCAGAATCCCTGATCACAGCAAAGAACGAGTTGTGTTTCTGCCATCTTTATGGCAGTCTTGTATTTTTCATACACGCGATCAGACTTCTGCTGATCTCTCCTATTCCTGGATAGCAAATTTGAAATAGACAATCATAAACTCTTTGCATCATTGTTATTTACTTTCTTTGTTTCTGGTGCTTTGGGACTAGGTTCCTGACTGAACAGGCATCAGGTGTTTTCCTTGAATGACTTCTGCCTGTGAACACAATGAAACTGACTCCGTTTTACATCAACAAACTGTGCATAATAAAATGATTTGGTGCCCTACAGCAGGATACATGATAGAACATCACATAAGGATATTTAAAAAATAAATTATTGATAGAGCTTAAGCTGGTTGAATATATGCAAATGCCAAGAGACTATAAATTCACAGAATCACAGAATGTCAGGGGCTGGAAGGGACCTCGAAAGATCATCTAGTGCAACCCCCACTGCCAGAGTAGGATCTGCTATACTAGATCACACAGGAACATGTCCAGACAGGTTTCGAGTATCTTCAAGATAGAGATTCCACAACCACTGTGGACAGCCTGCTCCAGTGTTCTGTCACCCTCACAGTGAAAAACTTCCACCTCATATTTATATGGAACTTCCTATGCCTCAGCTTCCACCCATTGCCCCTTGTCCTGTCATCAGACATCACCAAGCAGAGCCTGGCTCCATCCTCCTGGCACTCACCCTTTACATATTTATAAACATTGATGAGGTCACCTCTCGGTTTCCTTTCCTCCAAGCAGCACAGCCCCAGCTCCCTCAGTCTCTCCTCATAAGAGAGATGTTCCATTCCCTTCATCATCTTTGTGGCTCTGCGCTGGTCTCTCTTAAGCAGCTCTATGTCCTTCTTGAACTGGGGGCCCACGAATGGACACAGTATTCCAGATGTGGCCTCACCGGGGCAGAGAGGCAGGAGATTCTCTCTTGACCTACTAGCCATACCCTTCTAATACACCCCAGAATGACATTGGCCTTCCTGTCCATAAGAGCACATTGCTGGCTCACGGTCAACCTCCCACCAACTAGGACCCCCAGATCCTTTTCCCCTTTGCTGCCTTCTAACAGGTCAGTCCCCAACCTATACTAATCCCTGGGGTTGTTCTTTCCCAGGTGCAAGACTCTACACTTGCCCTTGTTGAATTTTATTAAATTTTCCCTGCCCAACCCTCCAGCCTGCCCAAGTCTTGCTGAATGACAGCACAGTCCTCTGATGTGGCAGCCACTCCTCCCAGTTTGGTGTCATCAGCAAACTTGCTGACAGTGGACTCTGTGCCCTCATCCAGGTCACTGATGAATATATTTAACAGAACTGGGTCTGGTATTGACATGTGAGGGACTCCAAGTAGACTCTGTCCCATTGACCACAACTCTCTGGCTTCTTTCCTCCAACCAGTTCCCAATCCACCTCACTGCCTGATCATCCAGACCACACTGTCTCAGTTTAGCTGTGAGGATGCTGTGGGACACAGTGTCAAATGCTTTACTGAAATGAAGATAAACCACATCCACTGCTCTACCATCATCTGTCTACCACCTGGTTATGTCCTCATAAAAGGCTATCAAGTTGGTCAAACAAGACTTCTCCTTGGTAAAACCATATTGACTGTTCCTAATGGCCCCACTCTCCTTGATATACCTAAGGACAGTGCCAAGGATAAGCTGCTCCATTAACTTTTTGGGGATGGAGGTGCGGCTGACAGGTCTGTAGTTACCTGGGCCCTCCTCCTTACCCTTTTTGAAAATTAGAGTGACATTAGGCCTCCTCTAGTCCCCATGCACCTCTCCTGTCCACCATGACTTACTGAAATGGGAGTGGTCCAAAATGACCTGTGCCAGCTCCCTCAGCACCTGTGTGTGCATGCCATCGGGACTTATGGATGTCCAGATTATTCAACTGTTCCTTAACCAGTCCTCATCAACCAAGGAAGACTCCTTTGTCATTCTTTGCTCTGGTGCTTCAGGTGTCAGGGGTTCCTGAGGACAGTCTCCAGCAGTATAGATGAAGGCAAAGAAGGCATTCAGTAACTCTGCCTTCTTTGTGTCTTCTGTCACGAAGGCACCCACCTCATTCAGCAGTGAGCCTATGTTGCTTCTAGCACTAGTTTTTTTCCTGCAATGTATTTGAAGAAGTCCTTTCTGTTATCCTTGACCTCTCTTGTAAGGTTGAGTTCCAACAAGTCCTTAGCCTTCCTAGTTGACTTCCACAGAAAAAAAAAATCAATAGGACTGGTAAATAAGTTTTCTGTCTGTAATGAGGTCAGAAATTCCAGAAAACATTTAAGTAGGTCATACTATTTTGCTGCATAGCTTAGTCTGTTAGAACGTGGCAGATATTCTTAAAATGCTTGTTGGAACTTCTGTTGTTTTCATTGAACAAAATACTGCTTTTAAAAAATGTATGAATGTGATTACTCAGAGATTCCACCCAGCAATACCTGAGGAAGATTTGAAGATGCTTTGCTCCAGGAGACTGCCTGCTTGGGAGATGTAAACTCTATCAAAGTATCTGGAAAATCCATCAGCAATATCTGCCCCTCAGGCAAAAATCAGTTGTTATTACTTTGATTGCTTTGTTCAGCTCACACTTACTCATGGCTCTTTCCTTTTTACATACTCCTTTCTAAGATACACGGGCTTTCAAGATGGATTTTTTCCCCCCTTCATATTTACTTGCTTTTGAAAATGACTGACTGTGGTTTGAGCAGTACTTGCTTCTTGCCTTCCTGTTTATCTCTGCTTGAATTCCACTTTGCAGTCCTGAAGTGCTGAATCTGTGGCAGTCATTTTAATGGCCAGATAGATGACAGAAACACAGGAGTTTAGCTCTTCAGCAGGATGAAACCAAATTAAATGCTTGACTGTAATGAAAAAGCCATATCATTCAAACACAATCCTTGCAATGACAGCAAAAGGATAAAGTAAAGCTAGCTAGGATTTCCATTTGGAGTAGTGTAAGAGGATTGTTGAAATTAATGGTACTGATTTAATAGCTACAGCAAAGATTTACTGCAACTTTGTGAAAACTTGTTTAATGGAGAGTATGTTGCTGCTTTCTCCTCCTGTAAGGGCAAATTATTAGGGCAAGTTACTAAAGCAGTTAAGGTGCCTTGTTACAAGAGCCATGAAGTCAGTTTGACTCAGCTAAAAGATGACTAAACTGCTTATGTTTTGGACAGCAGTGCAGCTACATTGCCGATTCCTGTAGTGGCTTTGCCTCAGCTAGTAGCTAAGCACCCACACAACCTGTTGCTCATTCCACCCTCCCAGAGGGACATGGGAGACAGCAGGAGGGACAAGCAAGAAAAATTGTGGGTCAAAATAAAGACTGGGAAATCATCTATGAAGTACTGCTGCAGGGAAAAAAAAGAAATACAAAAAAAACCCCAACCCTCCACAAAACCCAAACCCAAACAAAACTCACTTTATTTGGGGAATTTAACTTTTTTTTTTCTGATTAGCATACATATGATTATTATCTTTTCCTGTGATCTGGTGTGCAGATGAGTCTATGCTGGAGCAGGGAAAGCCACACAGGATGCAGTCTCTGTGGAGCTTCTCTTGCTCCAGCATAGTCTCATCCACAGGCTACTATCCATACAAAGAAGTATACCTGTTTCAATATGGTTTTGTTTTCCCCATTCAGGGATGTGGCACACGTCCTAGTCCTCTACCTTGCTATTCCCTCGTTCTTTATCAGTTCCTCTGTTCTCCTTTACACTATCACTGCCCTTTCTTAAACACGCTTTCCTGGCAGTATCACCAGTATTGATGATGGTCTCAGCCGTGGCCTATTGCAAAGCCAGCAGGAACTATCTCTGTCTGGCATGGGTCAGCCCCTCAGTTCATCCCATAGAGATTGCCTCTGCAGCCTCCTTGCTGCCAAAACCTTAGCACCTAATACACCTCCCTTGTTAGAAGCTGCTACAGAATTTTATATTCCTCATCTTTTTCATTCTGATGTGCTTATGAGGCTGTGAACCCATCTCTGGCCTTATTCTCAACCTTCCACTGGTAACATTTTGAAGTCAGTTCATACCTTTTCAGGCCAAAGTTGACAAAGCAAATTATATGACAGCATATAAACTGGCAAAAAGTCATGGATATAAATGTTTGCCTTTCGTTTTGCTTTGCAGGGAATATTTCAAACATAGTACTTGTACTAGCAATGTTATATTTTGAGAGCAAAGCTGGAATGTCTGTAGTGCTGTAGATGACACTTAAAATGCTAGATCCCGGAGACATTCTTTTGTACTGCAAAGCAGTCATTAGTGCCTGGTGTGACATTCCTACTGCAGTGAGCAGAAGGAGCTCAAGCTGTTTGTCTCTACTTTCTGTGTAAGAACTGAAATTCTTTCTATTTCCAGGACAGCTTTCTTCATCTTCCCTTTCCAGGTTTCTCATTTAACATCTTCTTTGTTTAACAGCCACTTTTCTGGATGCAGCAATTTATAAGTTAGGCAATATGGAAGAAATCTTCTTCTGCATTTGAGTTAGAAACCTTTTAAGTTTGTGCTCGATTTTTATTTAAAAGGTGGAAGGGAAGCACATCCTCTAAATGCTTATGGGTCTGCAGACTTCTCTTGATTGGCAATTCCAGCCCCCCACTTCTGGTCTGAGCAATTTTCTCCTTCCTGCATTGTTTGTGTCATCAGAAGCTGTGGTATGTTTTGGAAGAGAAGCTCTTCTTACATATTTAGGCTCATTTATTATTTCTGAGTAAGATATTTCTGTCATATCAGAGAAAGCATGCTAGTTCATTACCTTTTCTCTGAAGGTCTTGTATCCTGGGTAAGTGTGCTCTTGTACCTCTCCATGGCACTCACCAAAGCCAACTTGTTCTCTCTCAAGTAATTGTGTCTCCTGCTCTCCTCTTACAGACATGAGTTACATTTCGTGGTTGATGATGCGTGCTATGTGTATTCTTTAGGGACACTTTGAGATACAGGCTTAATTAAGCCTGCAGCTTGATACAAACTTTAAGATTAGACTAATATGTTAATATATTCCTAATAAATGCAGCCCAGACAGCCAACCGAGTGCTGGGCTGCATCAAGAGAAGTGTGGCCAGCAGGGCAAGGGAGGTGATTCTCCCCCTTTACTCTGCTCTCCTCAGACCCCACCTGCAGTACTGTGTGCAGTTCTGGAGCCCCCAATACAAGAAGGACATGGAACTGCTGGAGCGGGTCCAGAGGAGAGCCACGAAGATGATCAGAGGGCTGGAGCACCTCTGCTATGAGGACAGGCTGAGAGAGTTGGGGCTCTTCAGCCTGGAGAGGAGAAGGCTTCGAGGAGACCTTATAGTGGCCTTCCAGTATTTGAAGGGAGCCTACAGGAAAGCTGGGGAGGGACTATTTACACGGTCTAGTAATGTTAGGACGAGGGGGAATGGGTTTAAGCTGGAAGAGGGGAAATTTAGACTGGATGTTAGGAGGAAGTTCTTTACAGTGAGGGTGGTAAGGCACTGGAATGGGTTGCCCAGGGAGGTTGTGGATGCTTCCTCCCTGGAGGTGTTTAAGGTCAGGCTGGATGAGGCCTTGGGCGAGCTGCTCTAGTGGGAGGTGTCCCTGCCTGTGGCAGGGGGTTGGAGCTGGATGATCCTTGAGGTCCCTTCCAACCTAAACCATTCTATGAAAAGACATTGAGCTATAATAACAACTAAAAATATTACTGCCTTTTTAAAAAAAAAATATTTTTTCTTCTGTTTTACTTGGCATCCTATAACTTCTGAGTCTTCTTTTTGCTTGGATTTCTAGTAAAACTGTGGAGTTGTTTCTTTAGTAATGAAAAACATTTGGAGCTCAGTATTCTCTGCAATAACTTCATTAACTTGAATGAGTGGTGAGAGGAAGGGAGAAAAGAAAAGGAAAAGAAAAGAAAAGGAAAAAAAAAATAAGTCAATCCTCTCATTACCATAAATTTCAAAGAATTGCTCATATCCAAACAGTAGGAGCTGGACAGATTAAAGTTTTAGAACTGTAACAACATCTCTCTTTGTGCTGTCTGATTCAGAGTAAAGTGAACCTTGTAGCATTTGACATCCATCACAACATTTCCTGCAGTTACCACTCTGTTACTTAGACCAAATCCCCTATTCTGGCTTGTAGACTATAATTTGGAGACACTAAATGACTATAATGTGGAAAGTATCTGATGATGTATTGTGCTTTAGAATAATAAAACTACTAAAATTGCAGTGTGGAGAACTAAATCAAATATATAATTATCTGTGTTTGTAGGATTTTGTCTAAGAACGTTATATTGTTTAAGCCATGCCTTAATCCTTTTTTGTTCTTAGAAGGAGAATCATGCATTTAAAGATGTTCTTGGCACTTCGCCCTACTCTCACCTCCTTTCCTTCCTTCTTGCTGACCCATAACAAATCTTCTAGCTTTGATTTCACTTCACATTCAAAAGCAATGACAGAGGCCGTAATGAAAAAACTTAATCTAAGTGCTCCATTTTATTAGCTGCAATTCTGACACTTAGAGGTTGTCTTAGGGCCAAAATTATTTCCTTTTGTTGTTTTTTTTTTGTCAGTGTTTAATTTTATTTGAGTGCTATCTAGTATTAGGAATAAGAATAGTAATTGAGTGTTCAGAAGCTAGTGACTTTAGGGATCTTGCCAACATACAATATATTGTTTCTTTTATTATGTTTCCCTTGCTACCAAAAGAAGTATTTTATGTATTTGGAATCTCTGTAGTTATTCTGCTCTAAAGACATTTTATCCTTTGTTTTCATCACCCTCAGCTCACTGTCCTAATCTATTGGTTGCTCCCCTAGCACATCTGAAACAGTACTTTTTCAGTATTACAAATAATTCTCTCCCTTGCCCTCCCTTAGTTTTTAAGGTTGACTGCCCTGCTTGTGCTCTTTCCAGGCAAGGATCTCTTGAGAACAAATGATGAATGAACCTTGAAAGCCTGAGGTCATCAGTCAGCACTATTTTCTGAATTAACTGATTCCATAAAATTGTCCTGGAAATCTCAGCAGGTAACATTTAGGTATGAGCATGCTAGAGGTGTTTATCCTAGCCCCTCTTGAGAATGACAAAGAGGAGATCCCGCATACCTTCCAAGACCCTGATCACTACCCTAGCATTCAAAGGAACAATGTAGGGCTAGGAAAACTTAGACTGGATCTCAACCAAAACGGTAATCTTTTGCTTTTTCACAGTGGTTTGAATGAGGTGAATGGTCTTATTTTATCCATCCCAGCCTACATGTAGACAGGACAAAAATTGAAGCCATGTGGATTAAGACACACAGACAATTAATGTCTGCCAAACTTGTCTAACAAATCATCTTTTTACTAGAAGCTGCTCAGTGCTAAGTTCCTTAGAATGTGTGATTCTTTTCCTTTTGAGAAAATAAGTCTGTATGCATGTGGGTTTCTTTTTGCCATGTTAGTTTCCTTGTATTTATATCTTTACCAGTGTTGTCTGGGGGGAGGAGGGGGGGAAGATAGCAATAAGGTAAAATATTTATTGTTCAATATCAGAAACTGATATATTATATTTCTTCCTACATTGGATTGGATCATGGCATTACTAGCTTTTCTGGAAGTTAGTATGCGTATACAATATCTCTTAAGTAGACGAGAGGAATCATAGAATCATGGAATCAGCCAGGTTGGAAGAGACCTCCAAGATCATCCAGCCCAACCTATCACCCAGCCCTATCCAGTCAACTAGACCATAGCACTAAGTGCCTTATCCAGTCTTTTCTTGAACACCTCCAGGGATGGTGACTCCACCACCTCCCTGGGCAGCCCATTCCAATGGCAAATCACTCTCTCTGGGAAGAACTTCCTCCTAACATCCAGCCTGTACCTTTCCCAGCACAACTTTAGACTGTGTCCCCTTGTTCTATTGCTGGTTGCCTGGGAGAAGAGACCGACCCCCACCTGGCTACAGCCTCCCTTCAGGTAGTTGTAGACAGCAATGAGGTCACACCTGAGCCTCCTCTTCTCTGGGCTAAACAACCTAGGCTAAACAGCTTCCTCAGCCTCTCCTCACAGGGGTGTGTTCCAGGCCTCTCACCAGATTTGTTGCCCTTCTCTGGACACATTCCAGTACCTCAACATCTCTCTTGAATTGAGGGGCCCAGAACTGGACACAGCACTCAAAGTGTGGCCTGACCAGTGCTGAGTACAGGGGAAGAATAACCTCCCTTGTCCTACTGGCCACAGTGTTCCTTATACAAGCCAGGAAGCCATTGGCTCTCTTGGCCACCTGGGCACACTACTGGCTCATCTTCAGCTACTATCTACCAGCACCCCCAGGTCCCTTTCTTCTTGGCTGCTCTCCAACCACTCTGTCCCCAGCCTGTAGCGCTGCTTGGGGTTGTTGTGGCCAAAGTGTAGAACTCTGCACTTGGCCTTGTTCAGTCTCCTCCCATTGGCCTCTGCCCACCCATTCAGCCTGTCGAGGTCCCTCTGCAGGGCTCTCCTACCCTCCAACAGATCAACACTTGCTCCTAGCCTGCTGTCATCTGCTAACTTACTGATGCTGGACTCAATCCCCTGGTCCCTCAGTAAAGATATTGAACTGGACTGGGCCCAGCATTGATCCTTGGGGAGCTAGATCAATGTTTTGTTGGAGATACTATTTTGGAAAACATCAGATTGAAGCAAAATTTAGATTGTCAGGTATACCAGCAAAGCAACAAAAATCATGCAGTACATTCCAGCTTTACCTAAGAACTAAAAGAGACTGTCCAGCATATTTGCATATTTTATTCAATTTTTTATCAAACATTTATATCCCATCATTGAATTGCTTCAGTATGTGTCTATTTTTATATAATACTAAATAGAAGATTTGACCTAAGTCCAGGGGACTCAGGCAAGTATAATCAGATTCCTAGAACATGATGAAATAACTCTGCTATTTCTTGAAATGTGAGAAGACAATCTACACTTGGTGATATATTTTTGTCATTGAAATAAACCAAGACAACCAGTACCTGAAAAGGCTGAATGTATTTACTTAAGTTTTTTATTGTTTAACATTTTTTTACACTAATTACCACAAGAAGTGTGTACGAGATGGTGATAATATTGAGTTTTCCTCTTCACTACAGCCAGGATGAATTTAAGAAAAAACAAGGAAAACAGTCCAGACAAAACTTCCTGTGGCCTGAGAAACACTTAAAAGCTTAACTCTATAGAGAAATCTGTGGACACCATTATGCACATTTCATTTTTGCTCAGTGACAGGCAAATGTTATGATGGTGAACAGTCATCTGTGTCCATTTTTTTATAGTTTATGATTTCTTCCAAATACCCTGTATGAATTTTAACGTAGAATCCACGTCCACTGTGAACAAATGTGCATTGAAATGGTTTTAGCCACTTTCACTGCCATAAATTGGTATTTTAAGGTTGCATTAGAATGTTTGAGCATAACAGATTAAATCACAGGTGTGATTCAAAAGTTTTGCATTGCAAAAATGGTTCAAACCATTCTCAGTTAGACTTTAATACTAACCTGCAGTTAAATATATATATATATATATATAGCAATACTATATTTTCTCTGTTATCAACTTAAAAAAAATAGGCAGAATATTACAACAATTGATAGTCAGTCATAAATAGTTAAGCAGGCTACCAGAAAATAACTATTTATTCCATTCCCTTGTGGCCAGTTATTGCTACTCTGTGTACAGTCATTAAATCTCTCTTTTCTGTAGACCTGTGACACAGGTGCTTAGAGATCTCGCGTATCTATGTCATTTTAGAATATCAGTTAGGTTCCAGATCAAAGTCATATATCATTTTGTATTCAAATCCATGTGCAATTTTGCAGATGAGATGAAGCCTATTCAACTAAATGTGAAAAATAGGTATTTTCAGGATTAAATGAGAATAAATGCAAAAGATCATTCCATTTGATGGTGTTTGAGTTTGCAGCTTGTAAACAAACTATCTCTAGCACAATTGTATCACAGAGAAGCCAAAGATGTACTTCTTTGATAGTAGATGAGTGCCTGGATCCTTAACTGTTCAGGGTCAGGTTATACCCCCTTGGTGATAGTAAAACTCTTGGAAATACTTATGTAGTAAGGGAACTCAGAATAAGTATGAAGGAATCTAGCTTTAAATTTTCATCATGCATAATTGCATTCTTTCTCATTAAAATCCCACTCTGATTCTAATTAAATTCATAATTGTTCTGCATTTGATGCTATAAACTGTTCTGTAGTGTTGCTGGGTGCTATTTAACAGATGTCATCCTCTCCCCAAGAGGCAGTGGTATTTCATTGCTGTGTGAATTGATCCTTCAATGTGAAATCTGAATGGGTCCCTAGATAACCAAGCAGGAAGGGAGATGTCATGAACTAGCAAGAATGAATAAATGAGGTAACTGAAGAGTGTCTCTCAGAATGTGAGATGTAATGCCTTGTACTTCAATATATTTTAAAAGACTAATCTTATTTTCTATCCTATTCATAATAAAGTTACATGTTCACACTGATACTTCAACACGCAGTTCTCAAACTCAGGCTTACAGATACAGACTAGTAGTTAGACATTTACATTAATTTTCTCTTTTTTTCATGAAAAGTCTTCAGAACAAATTAGTTTGACTTCAGACACATACAAAGAGCTGCGAAAGTTACTCTTTTTTAGAATATACTTTGTTTCAAATGTGCTAATTTCATTCACCACCACTTCCCCTTCATCTCTGCCAGATACATGGATGATCCTAATGCTCTTCATTCTATTTGTTTCAAAATAGTTGTCTGACTGGTTTTGAATTTATTCTACTGGATTTTCCTACTATCATACTCCATGTCTAGTGGAGGGTTCACACACATCCATCTCTGGCCATTTATTTACTTCAAATACAAATTCTCAGTTTAGCAAATCCAACAGAGGCCTGTTGATCTTCAGTCAAATCACGACTTATTTCCTAGTTTATACAGGTCACACTCAGTAAGCTGATAAGGGCCTTACATAAGTTTAAGGAGTAAACGACCAAAATATACTAAACATTATAGTATAATGCTAGTATGAGGAAAAATGAGACAGAGAGACTAAGAAATTGAGAGCAGCAAGATGTCAGTGAGTCAACGCAATTTCTAGTGCTTTTTACATAGCAAGAGATCAAGATTAAAGATGTTTTTAAATTACTTTAGGATCCACAGAGGTAGTTGTGTTATAAAACATGCCGTTATTTACCATATAAACTATCACCAAAATGATGTCTTCTCTCTCATTTATATGCAAATTCTGGGGGATTTGAATAGGAGAATAAGGTACAGAATATTCTGTTGTAAATGTGAACTCCTTCTTAGATTTTAATCTTTGGTTTATTTTGATCTATGGTTTATCCTTTGTCCACATAGGACAAAATCAGATATACCAGAGAAAATCTTTGGAAATGGTACATAGAATCAGCTAAAAAGATAGAAAAATGATAGGCTGCTCATCATGAGTGGGCACTAGAGATTACTAATATTATTCAGCATTCTCACATCATTATGAATTATGAATATTGGCCTATTGTCTACAGATGCTGCCATGGTTATTTTTTCAGTTATGTGAAATGTCTTTTTTAAAAACAAAAGGAATATATGAGGGCTGAAGTCTTTTTTTCCTTTGTTTGATAGTGCATCTAATAAACGTCTGATTTTACTGTCTCTATCTTGACATTCCTATTCCTCTCTCAAATTTGGCTAACAGTCAGACAGACAGGTGATTTTGAGATGTAGCAGAGGACATGCATGCATCTTGTTTGCTTATGGTAAATCAGGCAAAAATCATTAATAACGAATGAAAGGATGGTGCCGACTTATTTTATTTAGCAAGGTAAATACAAAGGTGTGTGCTGGATCACTAACTCCTTTACTGTCATTTTTCAACTAGTTAGCCATGTGACCTGCCTCAAAGTCTGTTTGTGTTTGCAAGCTTAGAGAACCTAAAGTAATAGCACAGATGGTTCATTCCCATTTCTATATCACACGCAGAGTCAGGCTGGTGGGCTTGTCTAAAGCAAAGGCTTGTCCTGGTTAATGATTGGTACAACGAAGAATGCTTGGGGCAGGAATGAGGATTCCTTACACAGCTGTCATTTCTTTCCTATTCTTCACCCAACTGCAGAGCTTGTTGCATTTTCTCATAACTAGGACTCAGTTGATTAAATGCTGCAAGTGCATAAAATGACGATGAGAATTCAGACACAGTAATGACCTCTGTTGATGTCTTTACCTAGTACAGAGTTTTGTTTTTCAGAATTATTTTGAACATTTTTTCCTTAAGGGCACACCAGTTAATATTTTGCATTCAGATCTGATGACAAGAGTCCTTTTCTGACACGTTTTATTCCACAAGCCATTTTTGGAAAATTTCCTTAAGCTCTTTAGAAAGCACTGTACAGTTGTGAAGTTGGATGAAATTGAAATAAGGCCTTAGAATAAAACCAAAATATTGTTTACATAAAACCCTATATATTTTGAGACCCATGTAAGTAACAGGAGCATGCATGCCACCATAAATTGCAGAAATTGGCAGTGGCACACAAGAGTGAAATAATAACTAAATGTCTTTGCTTTGAAAAGATCTTGTGATTACACAAGACATGTATGATAGTAACATTAAAATGTCTTTGAAAACATCAAAACACAGACAGTTTTGATTCACAAGAATAATAATCTTTGTGCTTGATGAGTTTAGAAGCCCAGCCACACACAATGAGGAACATAGAATGAGAGAATATGCTGTCCTGTGTTAAAGTAGCATAGCTAAAATGACCACCCAGGGAATCAATATACCTTCAGGAACCTGTCAGCAAAAGCATTGTCATCATTAGTTTTTAAATAAGCAAAGAAAATAAAGATTTTTAAAAAGAAAAAAAAAAAAATCCACACAGAAAACTAGGACTAAGACAACACTATCTAAACTAAGCTTTAAGGCAGTCCTCAAATCTAGAAGGAAAAGAGTAAGCACAGCTAAACACTTTGACAAAACAGTGTAATCCAAATCTTAGCATGATAATCCAGAAACATCACAATATGCTAAGATTAGAAAACAAATGTCATTTTGGCTTGTGCATGTGACATGTTTCAGACATATATTCTGTACTCATACTCTGTATGTTTAAAGTTGAGTTTAAACTCTGTATGTTAAGTTGAGAATCATTGAGTAAATGAAAATAGACAGGATCGTTCAAAGTCATGTGGCCCAAACCCTGCTCAAAACAAACCAAGGCCAGGTTGCCTATGGGCTTGTCTGCTGGTTTCATGAG
This sequence comes from Tricholaema leucomelas, assembly GCA_013400475.1. Taxonomy (NCBI): domain Eukaryota; kingdom Metazoa; phylum Chordata; class Aves; order Piciformes; family Lybiidae; genus Tricholaema lacrymosa; species Tricholaema leucomelas. The sequence goes on along the minus strand of WAAF01010234.1, from coordinate 383,222 downwards.
TGAACAAGGGACTCCACAGCTGCTCTGAACACTGCTTTTAGTATCTTCTCTCATTATGAGTACTTTCATTCTGTAATATCCAATTGGACCTTCTCTTGATTCAGTCTCAGTCCACACAGTGGCTCCACATGGTACACATAGCTACCTGATGGCAGGGAGTAGAGAACATAGCTAAACCCCTCTCACTGGTGCTCAGAGGCAATGACTGCAAAGGCAAATACAGGAGATTTCATTAAAATTTAAGAAAATACTTTTTTTTACTGTGGCTGATTTAATACGGAAATATCTGACCCAGGAAGGCTGTGAAGTCCCCATCCTTGGGTGCATTAGAAACGCAACTGGACATGGCCCAGAGAAACTTACTGTAGTTGATCTCCACAGATGCCTTCTCCCTCAGCCATTCTGTGTGATTCTTAAACCAGTCTGTTACAGCACAAATTTGACAGTTGCAGCAATCAGAGAGTGATTATCAGCTGGAGTAGGGGTATCAGATTTTCTCACTTGTGCTCATCTTGTGGAACACCACTAATGGAGATGTTCTCTCCTCATGTTTTTAATTCCATTTGCATATTTAAGTCTTAAATGAACAGATTAAGCCTTCCTAAAGTATCTGCCTCAGGCAATTTGTTTGGTGGAATTCAATAAGCATACTTAACTAATTAGAAAACTAAAATTTCACAAATGTTATGCAATGATGCAACTGTGATACAGGCTGTGAAATAAGTGGCTGAAGTCTGCTTAAAAGTTGTCTAGGATTGCAAATAATTCACTATTGTGTTACCGTTGTTTGTGCCATGGGGAAAATAATGACGGCTTTTGACAAGTGAAAGCTTGAGCAATGTTGGTTTGGATATGAGCAGCAGAAGTTCCACTAGGAACTGGGCACTAGGCAGACTTAACTCCATTCACCATCACTCTTTGGGCCTGGCCATCCAGCCGGTGTTTAATCCAGCGCAGAGTGCTCTTATCCAGGCCTTGAGCCACGCCATGAGTTTCTGAAGGAGAATGCTGTGGGAGACAGTGTCAAAGGCTTTACTAAAGCCTAGGAAGACAATGTGTGCAGTGTTCTACTCATCCGCTATGCAGGTCACTTATTGTTGATCAGGTTCATCAGACAGGACCTGCCTTTCATAAATCCATGCTGACTGGGCCTGATCATCTGGTTGTCTTGTAAGTGCTCTATGACCTTCCCTAGCACCAAGATCAGACTGACAGGCCTGTAGTTCCCTGGATTGTCTAGAGAGAGTGATATGCCATTGGAATGGGCTGCCCAGGGAGGTGGTGGAGTCACCGTCCCTGGGGGTGTTCCAGAAAAGATTGGATGGGCACTTAGTGCCGTGGTCTAGTTGACTGGATAGGACTGGGTGCTAGGTTGGACTGGATGATCTTGGAGGTCTCTTCCAACCTGGTTGATTCTATGATTCTATGATACACACAGTTGTGTGATACCAACTAGGTGGAGTCATTATAATAAATTCACGTGCACTGAACTGTCTTTTGAATACTCAGCCTTCCTGCATCTGATAAAATCCCTTTTCCATTATTTGCTGCTTGATATCCTCTTCATCTGAGAGGGGTACTGTGCTCTTTTCTGTACTTTTTTTGTTTCCTGTTTCAACAAATCTTTCAGGGTACTTCAGTGATCGTAGTGTAAGTTGCGAGTGTGGATTTCAAACAGGAATTCGGGCTTTCAAAAAATTTAGTTAGTCATGTGGAGTTGTTTGGAGTTTTGTTATTTGTTCAGGGTTTCCTCTATTCTCTACCTGCATTTAAGAACATAACTGATGACGAATGAAAAATGGGTAATGATATTCATCTCTATTTTGTGGCAACCTAACAAGATCCGCGTATTTTCCTTTCTAAGAGCATTTATTTGGAAAAAGCATTTTTGAGACAGCTCTCTGCGGAAAAACATGTAATGATGTTTTGCCTTTAAGAAAAGACAAGTGGAAGCATTGTTTCTCAAACAGGTGGCAATTTTTAGTCTATGCAGAAATTTAACTCAAATACCAAAGCTGTCTCCTTCAAAATACATATTTATACATGTGATATAGAGAAGATTCCTTTCCAAGACTTCTACCAGTAGAAGTAAAATGCTGCAAACTACCATTTGAGAAAGCCATAGCTTTTTGCCCTAAGGCAAATCAAGCAGATTAAGGTTAATAATACCTACCAACAAGAAAGACTTAATCAGAAACAAAATCAAGGGATTATGAAATAAGCTAAGAAAATCTTAGTTTACTTCATAAGGCTTATTTTTGATATACATTTCAAGAGAGGTTGCAAGTAAGGGCTGTAAGGAAGCCTGTAATTAAAGGATTTAGGAGCCCACTCCTGGTACCCCACCAGCCACCAAAGCAGCAGCAAGCTAGGCAGCACCTGTTGCACCCTTCCATGCTGCAGCTGCTGAGTTACCAGCCGTGCTGGAGGAGACATACCCTGTCCTTACACTCCAAATAACAACACCTCCAAAGGAGCCTGCCTGAAATTGAGAAAGGAAACATGGGCTCCTAACAAAGGTGAATGAAAGCCAGGGTTAACTCATTACTTTAGTAGTTGTCCTGGGAATATAAAAGCAACTGTAGCTTACTTCTAGCCAGGGCAGTGGTTATGTTGCCCTTTTGGCCAGAAATAATTTTCTCTTTCTCTCCTTCATATTTATATTCTGATAAAAAACCAAACCAAAACGAACTCCAAACTCTATTATTAGGTTTCTATGCCATATTGCCAAGTTAAGCTTTAACTTCTCCTGTTTCAATCAGTGTGCTATCTTACACGTGTCACAGCATTTCAAATGGTAAAGCATTTCAGTAAAACCATTTAGCTGAGCATGCTATCCACTGCTGCTTATCACAGCAGAATTTCAATTACAAAGCATTGAGACTCTTTAGAGAAGGATCCCTGAAGATGACTATTCATTAGCACAGATTCCCAATGAATCAGTGTATCTCTAGCAGGGCTGGCACTTAATATGAAGATACATTGAATTGTATTAGAATGAAATATTCATTGAATTAGGATGATAGATCTGAAGTAGAATCTGTAATTCCATAATATTTCAGGAACTCTGAGCTGCTTTGCTGAGTCTACATAATGTATATATTCATATAGATACATATATATACAGTTCAGTTTAGAAAGATAAAAATACTGAATGGATATTGTCAATTAATTTGTCACTCCAGACGAACTTCTAGATGCAATTTTTTATGGTATGGGACATATTCTTAACTGACATAAATAGATCTTTTGGTTCCACAGATTATTGGCCCAAATAATGTGAAATCCAGGAAGAGTGGAGGCATGCAGTTTTCCAGCTCTCTGGAATTTTTGTTTCTACAAAAATTTCCTCTGCATACATTTTCAAATAAATGGTTTGACATATTTTCCATTACTTTCTGCTGTGCACACAACAACAATATATTTTTCCAAAAATGTATTGACTATTTGATGAGTTTCATAAATTACTTTGTACACAAGCCTAGACAAATAGTTTTTCCTGGTCGTCCTGCTCTAATTAGCACATTAGGAAGTGATGTTGTCAGGATTGTGAACATCATAACATAGAAAAATGGCTACTGACACAGTGCCTAGATGCATATATCACAAATGCTCGTGTCACTGTCCTCTAATTAAATACAGTCCTCAGGTCAGAGTATGATTAGTTGTCAAGTGACAATTTAAGATGATAGAAGTACATGTTTGTGTGAAACTAGACCAGGAGTTCTTTAATGTCATTTGTAGTTCATGAACACTGCTTTTAATGACTTTTTGACAAGACACTTCCTACAATTCCACAACAGCATTGCTGTATATTGTGTCAGAAATGTCACTGTGCAGATTTAGTGAGCTATAAATTTATTTTTAGTGTACTGAAACAGAAAATCTCATGGGAATACATGCACTGCCAAAATGCCCATGGAGAAAACAAAGTAAAGATAGTAAAAGGGTAAGTAAATTACCTGAAACCACTGGAGCTATGCAGTTTTACCTTGCTTATGCAAGACAGAGCTTGATGAAAACAAGAAAAAAAAACCCTCTGTTGTTTTTTGTTTTGGTTTGGTTTTACTTTTTTTTTTTTTTTTTTTTAAATTAACAATCACTCAAAATCAATTTGCCCCACTATGGATGCCAAAATAAAAGATGTAATGGTTTGGGTGTTACCCGCCCCCCCGAACACTTTGGAAATCAATCAAATTAGACTCAGACAGCTCTGGAAATTTGAATGAGGCTTATATTTACAGCTTAGCACAATATACAAGCAGATATTTACAGTATATACAGTTATAGACAGAAATATACAGGGTAAAAGGTAATACAGAAACACAACACCGCTCCCAGAAACCTGAATCCCCAGGAGGGGCTCCTAACCACCGTTCCACCTTCTCCCACCCCTCTCAACCTTACCCCAGTCCCAAGGAAGAATGGAGGTTCGGCCAGGGAGTTAGGAAGCAAAATAGATTAATCAGAGAGACAGCAGAGAGGCTAGAGAGAAGTGCAGCTCAGGCAATGTCCCAAGAAGAAGTGTCTTATCTGTGTTGGATTCTTGTTCTTATACATCTCAGCAAGCCTATGAGTGAAGTAGACATCACCTTTGTTTGTCTTTCACAGCCTGTAATCTAGTTCTTCTCACCATTCTAGATAGCTTCAAACTAGCACACACAGATATGTCTTCTCTGAAAAGTCAAACATCTTGCTTTTGGTTTGGTTTATTTTTTTCCTTTTAAAAGTGCTTTCAGTAAGAAGTAGACCAAAACACTAATTCTAAGCAGAACAAACTCACCTGTGTTGTCCAATGATCTTTTCACTTAAAGGAATCCATTATATAATTCATGTTTAACCAGGCTGAAATTTAGAGTGTAATGTTAAACTGCTGTAAGTGTATGACAGAAAAGGAGAAACTCCAATCTCTCAGCATTGATTTCTGCTGCATATGTAATATTCAGAAGTTGACAGGACAAATTTCACACAGAAAATTTTGTTGATGGATTTTTTTTTTCCAGTCTTGATAATAATTGTTTAATATTAAACATGTACCTAGCATTATTACTGGTGGAATGAATATAAGAGCCTCATAAGATGTGTGAATGCTGCTTCTTTTTTGAAGGTTTCCTGAGATGTTTTATGACTATTATAAAGTTAATCAATATCAGTGACTAGGTAAAGAATATCTTTTCTTCTGACTTGTAAGAATATATGTTTGTTTGTTTTCTGTATAGCATGAAGTTCTGGGCCCCTGAATTCAAGAGAGATGTTGAGGTACCAGAACGTGTCCAGAGAGAGGCCTGGAACACAGCCCTGTGAGGAGAGGCTGAGGGAGCTGGGGGTGTTTAGCCTGGAGAAGAGGAGGCTAAGGGGTGACCTCATTGCTGTCTACAACTACCTGAAGGGAGGCTGTAGTCAGGTGAAAGATGGTTTCTTCTTTCAGCAACAGAGCAAGGAGACACAGTCTCTAGTTGTGCCAGGGGAGGTCTAGGTTGGATGTTAGGAGGAAGTTCTTGCTGGAGAGAGTGACTGGCATTGGAATGGGCTGCCCAGGGAGGTGGTGGAGTCACCGTCCCTGGAGGTGTTCAAACAAAGCCCACTTGGTGCTATGGTCTGGTTGATTGGACAGGGCTGGGTGCTAGGTTGGACTGGATGAGCTTGGAGGTCTCTTCCAACCTGGTTGATTCTATGATTTTATGAGATACTGTCCTTGCATCATTTTAAAAATCCCATTCCACAGATTTTTTTTTTAAATCCTAACTTTTTTTTTTTTTTTCCAATTACTGGAAAATAAAGCAAAAGAAACAAAACCCAAAAAAAAGGAAAAAAAAAGCCAACCAACAAACAAAAACCCTTGACATTTGAGATACTTTTGTGTAGCTTCATGCTGAAAGGAAAGAAGTGTCAGTCTGAAATACAATTCAGTCTGTTGCAATTTACAGATTATCATGACTATTAGGTAAATTTTAAATTTGCATGAACACAGAGCTTCATCAAGACCATTTTATGTGCAAATAAAGGATAAGGATTCTCAGATGATGTTTATTTATGTGGTCAGGACTATGAAGGCAATAGACAACAAAACATTTAAAGGCTTCCAAACAGAAAATAAAAAGTCTATTTTAATTCTAAATGTTGTGGACAAGTTTGTCAGGGGTCAGTGGACTGGCTGTGGATGACAGCATTTCCAAGCCCTCACATCTTTGCCATGCTCTGCTCATTGGAGGTGTGAAACTTTGCCCTCAGAACAGGAGCTGCTGTGCGAAGTAGATGATAGTTGGGAGTACCCCCTTCTGCCTCCACAACCGCCTTGGGACTCCTAAGCCCTTGTAGCTGTGTTTACACAGGCACAGAGAAAAGGTCTGCTTTTGCACTTAAGCGAACAGAGAGGAATGAAAGAATACAAATCTACTTTCAAATTATCCTCCTGTTCCTTTTGCTTATACTGCTGTTATTTGGAGAGTAGTCAAGGCATTAGGGTGGAATGACGTGAAGGGGCTCTGCCAAGCAATGCAATAGATTATGAAATATAGACAATAACAAAGAGCCATGAGCACCTAATGAGGTTTCTTTGTTTTTTGCTTGCTTGTTTGGTTTTTTTTTTTTTTGCATGTACCATTATAGTTACATTAATTTACAGTTATTCTTTCATGATACAGGAATTCTGCTTGTTAATTAAAAATGAAACCCTGAAATCTAGAATAATTTCTTCTACATTTTCCCCTCCATGGTTAATAAACACAAAAAAGTAAGAGTGCAGGATTCACCAGCTTTGTATTTGGAGTGGCTACTGATGACAGGAGCTCTTGACAGATCTGATAAACAGTTTAAGGTAGACATGAAAATGTTTTTGCACCAAGGCTGGTTTAAATTCTATTCATTTCATTTTTAGTACAAAGTGTCTGATCTGCAAGGGAGAAAAAATAGTGTATATTCAGTGCTTGCTATTTAGGTATGTTAACTTCTCATTTTCAAAGATAGCTATGTATTCCCTTTTTAAAAATTCAGTTGATCTCTCCATTATCTGTGAAATCTTTCAGACTGAATGGACTTTTATATACCAAGAGCTATTTAGCATATTCAGTATTACAATAATAGCCAAATAACATTTTCACTTTATGTTGGTCAAGAAGATACATCCTTGTTTTCCCCAAGGATATTCTCTAATCTCTGGCTTGTCTCCCTGTCTAAAAGATGTTTTCAGTAGAAAAAGGACACTTAGACTTTGGGCAGAGGTTGTACCAGAAATCACACTAATGCCTAACTCTGATCGTATTGTTACCACCACAGGATTATCTGGGGAGTGCAGAAGGGGCTGTTCTTCAAATTGGAGTTAAGTATGGCAAAAAGAGCATGTAAGAAGGCAGTGTAGTTTTGCAGGATCCAGATGTGTGTCCTATATTTGCAAACCCCACCCTTTTAATTTGTAAAGTTAATTTGCAAAAGTTTGGGCTTTACCAAACTTCAGGGCTTGAGTTGCATCTAAGAATATGTCTAGGCAATCAATCACAGAAACAAAGATTTCAGTCTTTTAAAAAAATAATTAAAAAATCTGTATTTGTCAAAATCAGCTTTGCCAGAGGAACAATTGTGTTCATAGATCCTGAGAGCCATGGAACAATTTTTATTCATTCCAGGTTATAGTGATTGCATCTTCAATTAATGTATTAATCTGGATCTATTTTTGTATAAATATTCAAGCAGAGATAAAATAATATCTGAAAGATTAAAGAGTAGAGAGTAGAGAGATGAGGTGATCTATTATTTAACATACAGGACAAACTTGTAGAATGAGAATTCAATCCTTAGTACTTCATAGTGGCATATTATTCAACAGTGCTTCTAGACGGTAAAGGCTAATCTAAAATCTGTGAAGCGGGAACGAGCAGTAATATTTCACAGTTACAGCCCACTACATCCTTGCTTTATGTGCCTTTCTAAACCTGTGTGTACCAACTTACTGAATATGAGTGTAATTCTGAATGTTGCTGAGGCATAAGAGTTCAACAATTTATCCAATAAATAGCCATATGTCAAGATTTCCTGCAGTCCTAATTAAAACTACTATTCACGTTTTGTCTATGGAATATGTGCAACCAGATTTCGTTAACTGAATTAGGAGTATATATCAAAGAAAAGATTTTTCCATGTCTAAGGAGTGGCATTTGAGTTGTTGAGCAATTATGTTCTTATTTCCTAGTAACAGATATATAGGACTGTCTTATCAACTGAAATGTAGCGCTTAAGCTTTATGGCAGGCAACTGAAGCAGTGCCATTTTTAAATCAAGAAGTATCTGGCCTGGCATACGTTCTTTCTTTCCCTGTAACTTATAGAGGGAATAAAGTTCTTAATCCATCACTCGGCATGGAGAAGAGACAAACGGAATATAGTATTACCTTGACCTTTATAGCACTCTAGTAATGTAATTTCCTAAGCACTGCTTTCAGGAGTTCAGCAACCTACTTGGTAGTAGAGAATGGGGCCAGACCCTCAAACCGCAGCTCTTTCAAAGACTGCAGCATACATAGCATTGTCTAGCATACCACACTGGCACTTCTGTAATTAACGGTTATGAGTTTTCATTACCTTCATAACTCTAACAGATAAAGGGTATGGCACAGTATTAATCCATTCTCTTGGACTTAACAAGAATTTAAAATGGTTAAACTTAAACTCTGTTATTTTTTTTCACCTGGGCTTGACTCAAAACACAGAGAAGCTGCTCTTGTTTTCTTGCAGTAGAGGAAGAAATAGCTGCTTGCACACTCATTTGAAACAGTTTTAAGATGTACTGATCTTAAAATGCGTGTCTTTAGAGCTTTATATGGCAATTTTGTTGGTGGTGTCTGAAACATCAAGGCTTTAGATAAACTTTTCAAAGAAGGTCAGAATGGACTATAAAAGAAGGTCAGAATGGACTATTTTCAGTGTATTACTTGCATGGCAAAATTTCATAACTAGTGTACTGGCTACACTGAAATGGCCAAAAGGCCAGTCAAGAATTAGGGTGAGCTGTGTTTGGTGCTGTGCAAATGCTGAAACAGGGATGGCCACATAAGAAAGACTTAGGACCTTGAATTAAAGATCTTAAATGTATGGTTGCAGGATATAGCTGACCTCTATACACTTTTCATCTTGTATACTCCTGAGTGTGGAAAGAATGGACCATAGAGTAACAATTTGGTGACTTACAAGTCAGAAACACTAGGGCTTAGGTTTAACTAAGTAGTAATTTCAGGGAATTAATATTCTGATGTGCAAATACATCTGACCGAAATAAATCAGCAAATAAGGGAAACTATTTCATCTGAGCATTAGTGCAGGGTGCTTCCCATCATCCATTCCCCACCCTGTGCATGCTCAGTGTCTGTTTACAGCTTTTTAATGAGTTCTTACTTCTTTTACATTGGTAATTTAAAACATGTTCCATTTTAAGTATAAAACCACTTCTCTATGTTGTGTAGGTAAAAATAAGCTACAGAATTTCTCAATCTATTTTAGATGCATTACAACTTGAGAGTGAAGAAGTCTGAATAGCCTTAACTGAAGAGCACAAATATTTCTAAGTAAAGATGCTTGTGAAATAGCTGGTTGCCATTGTTCCTGGGAAGCTGATATAAACTGCCACAGCTCTTCTGAAGTCAGTCAGTGCCCTGAATTTTCTACCTAACAATGCACAGGATATGCCTTGAAGCACCTGAATGGAAGAGCGGCAATTGGCTCAGACTGAAAGCAAGTCTTTATCTCAAACATAAATTAAAAGTAGCATTTTTCCCTGGGAATTTATTGAAGAAATATTTAGTTATAGCCAGTTAAGATGCTTGATGTCTATATTTCATAAAATATTTAGAGAAATTACATTAAGGAACAAGTGACTTTGAAATGAACAGGACTAATGAACTAATGCAGTTGACTGCATTTAACACAGTATGTTCACTGGGGATATTCTAGGAGGAAACTGCGGTGCAGTGAACTTTGGTTGCATGTAGAGTATCAGATATATTTCTGCATCTAAAGGAACAAGATCTAATTTTAACTTTAGGATGCATGCATGCTGGCAAATAGATTAGACACTGTTTGATATTGTATATACTGAGATGAAACTGTCAAGTAAATAACCTGAAAAAGTACTGAACAGTTTTTTTTTAGAAATAGGGACCATTGTTTAGCTCCTTAAAAACATACATATAGAATGGACTGTGTGTCAATATGAATAGTATTTTGAGAAACTAATGGACCTCAATATTACATAGAATCATAGAATCAACCAGGTTGGAAGAGACCCCCAAGCTCATCCAGTCCAACCTAGCATCCAGCCCTGTCCAGTCAACCAGACCATAGCACTAAGTGCTTCATCCAGGCTCTGTTTGAACACCTCCGGGGATGGTGACTCCACCACCTCCCTGGGCAGCCCATTCCAATGCCAATCACTCTCTCCAGCAAGAACTTCCTCCTAACATCCAGCCTAGACCTCCTCTGGCACAACTAGAGGCTCTGTCTCCTTGTTCTGTTGCTGGTTGCCTGGGAGAAGAGAATTTCACTTGAATTTCTAGAGTTACCAATTGAGCTTGACTTTTCAAGTGAGATTAACTCAAGGAAAAGAGAAATCACAAACTGCTAATGCTGCAAGAAACCTGAATCAGAATTTAAAGATTTAGAGCTGAAACTGGATGTATAGTTTTTAAAACCTAATGATATTTCCATATCCTAGATATATCATAGGACTGTTAGATTAATTATGTGAATTTATAGTTAGCTGCCAGAGCACTATACTCTTGTTTGCTTAAGATCTTAAAATAGGCTTTGTTTACCTTTTGGATCTCTGGATTTATTCACTTATGTTTTAAGTTTGATTTGAATCCATACAAGAAGGACTGCAGTAATCAGAAATGTCTAAGATTTTTACTGATGTTAATTCTGAAAATGGAGAGTGCCAGCATGGAGTTAGAGATGACAGTAAGCACATTTACCAAAGTCAAGAGGTAAAACTACAAAATATTTAATAAACTAAATTATCCTGAGTCAAAACAGCAGCTTTTTGAAGATTCATTTAGAACTTCACTGGAAGAGAAATGGAAGCAAAACCAGAGGCATGATCAAAGAAAGAAGTAAGATTAGGGTTACATACAGCATCTATTTTAAAACTCAGAAAATCTGATACTGAATAAGGCATACAACAAAACCCTTCTGTCATTTTTTTGGGAAACAACTTAATCTGCATATTGGTTTTTAATCTCGATAGTATTCTATGATTAACAAGCAGAATTTAGATCTGTTTGCTCTTTCAGGTGCAAGACTGAAAGATTGTCCACAAAAGCTTTAGATATTTTAATTTGTGATGCAGACCTGGAGCATGACACCCACAGATTGAGTTATTAGATGTAATTATGTGAAGGTTTTTTAATTTGTTTCCTTTTTTGCTCTCTACAACTACCTGAAAGGAGGTTGTAGCCAGGTGGTGATCGGTCTTTTCTCGCAGGCAGCCAGTGACAGAATGAGGGGACACAGTCTCAAGCTGTGCCAGGGGAGGTTTAGGCTGGATGCTAGGAAGAAGTTCTTCACACAAAGAGTGATTTGCCATTGGAATGGGCTGCCCAGGGAGGTGATGGAGTCACCATCTGTGGAAGTGTTTAAAAAGAGACTTGATGTGTTTAGTTGATTAGATAGTTTTGGATGACTTGACGATCTCAAAGGTCTTTCCAACCTGATTAACTCTGTGATTTTTGTATAATATAGATTTTTTATTTGAATTATACTTATTAATTCTGATATTTTATTACTCTAAATGAACAGCAAGTCTTATATAATTCAGTAAAGGGATTTCTTAAACTCGAATAAAATTCAAATATATGGAACAGTTTCTGAGCTGTTCAACAGAGAAAATGTAAAATTCTAGGAATATATTCCAAGTCTAAATAACTTATGAAATACTTTCAAACCTTTCATTATACTCATAATTCCAGCTACCATAGAGAAGGCAAAAGTCATCTTTGATTTGAATAGTGTTAGTGCATTTCCTTTGGATAAAAAAGTTTCAATGAAACCCCATAGCTATATTCTTTATTGGCTCAAGAATTAATTGTATTAAATGAAGGTTTTTCACAAGTCCTTCATGAAGAAAACAGTTTGTTTTTCAAGGTATATATTTTGCTTTACATCAAAATATCAAGTTCAACCACCTTGATAAAAAACTTCCATGGTGAAATGACAGGCCTAGTAGATTAGAGGACAACAATGAACATTATGCATCTGGACTTCAGGAAAGCTTTTGACTGTCTCTCCCATATGATCCTCACAGACAAAAGACTGGATCACCAAACAGTTAAATGGAATGAAAACTGGCTGAAAGGTGAGGCCAGGAAGATGGTGATCAGCAGCATAAAGTCTAGTTGGAGGCCAGTAACCACTGGTGTACTCCAGGAGTGAATACCAAGTCCAGTCCTATTTAACATAGAATCACAGAATCACAAAATGATTTAAGTTGGAAAGGGCCTCCAAAAATCATCTAGTCTGACACTCTTGCAGTGAGCAGCAACATCCTCCATTAGATTGGGTTGTCCAGAGTCCTGTCAAATGATCTGGATGATAGGGCAGAGAGTGTACCCTCAGCAACTCTGCTGATGACACCAAACTGGGAGGAGTGTCTGATATTCCAGAGTATTGTGCAGCCATCCAGTGGGGGCCTCAAAAGGCTGGAGAAACAGTCTGAAAGGAATGTCATGAAGTTCCACAAAAGGATGTGCCAAGTCCTGCACCTGGAAATTGACACCTGCATGAACCACTATGTGCTGAGGGCTGTCCAGCTGGAAAGCAGCTCTACAGAGAAGGCTCTGGGGGTCTTGATGGACATCATGTTAAATGATGAGCTAGCAATGTGTCCTTGGCACAAAAAAACCCCAAAAAAACAAAACCCCAAACAAACACTAGTGGTATGCTAGGCTGCCTTTCATAAAATATTGCCAGCAAGTCAAAGGTGGTCTTCTTTCCCTTCTACTCAGCACTGGCAAGGCCATACCTACTCTGCTGTGCCCAGCTCTGGGCTCCCCTATTACAAAAGAGAGAGGAATATATTAAAATCCAGAGAAGGGCCACAAAAATTATTAAGAAGTTGGGCCATCTGTTATATGAAGAAAGGCTGACAGAGCTGAGACTGTTCAGTCTGGAGAGGAGAAGTTGCAGAAGGGATCTTCTTAATCTATACAAGTACCTGAAGGGAAATGGCAAAGTGAACAGACTCAGACTCCTTTCAGTAGTGCCTGTTGACAGGGTAAGAGACAATGGGCATAGACTGAGACAAAGAAGGTTCTTTCTGAGCATCAGAAACCACTTTTTCACTGTCAGGGTGATGTAGCACTGGCATAGGTTGTCCAGAGACATTGTCCCTATACTTGAAGGTATTCAAAAGCTGTCTGGAAGTGGTTCTGAGCAGCAGAATCTTGTTTGAGCAAGCTATTGAAGTAGATGACCTCCAGAGGTCCAAATCATCTGGACCATTTGGAATTGTGTGATTCTGTGAAGATTTTGTTTCAAATTATTTCTATAACTGGAGAAGGCAGTGGCATTCTTCTTTTAGTTCAGGAAATTCAGTAAGTTGACTTGTCTGGTTTGTGATTTAATTAGGTTAAAAAAAAACAATCAGTTAAAAACAGTTTAGTAATTGAAATAGTGTAATTACAACGATAATAATGCTAACAGTAATAATAACTTCCCTAGTGAAAGGGGAGACAAATTTCACTTCCCTAGTGAAAGGGGAGACAAAAAATCCCAGATAAATAAAATCCAAGGAAAGACAAATTATGCACAAAGCAATTACCACTCACCAACTGATTCTCAAGCAGTAATCTATGTTCCCCATGCCAGCTCCCTCCATTTATTATCCTGAGCATGGCATCTTGTGTTATGAAACATACTTTTGGCTAGATAGGTCAGCTGCCCTGATCATGCTCCTTCCCACCTTTGTCTACTTTTTGCTAGCATAGCAGAGGAAACTGAAAAATGCTCGATTTAGGACTAACACTGTTTAGCAGCAACTAAACCAGTGTGTTATCAACATTATTCTCACATTAATCTACAACAGAGCACTCTTAAGAGCTACTGGGAAGAAAATTAACTCTCTCCTAGCTGAAGCCAAGGCAACATGAAAAGCACACTGGTCAACCTAAATCAGTTTTTTTTTCTTGCATAAGTGACAGGAATATAATAAACCACACTGACACAAGCTACCATTCTTCCTTAGTTTCCTTCAATTTACCTCACTCTCGTTGTCCTCATCTTACCTGGTGCTTGTAATGAAACCAGGATATAGCTCCTGTCTTTCTAGTCAGGGAAAGAGTTTGCTGAAACCAAAACATTCCTCTCCTTCAGTCTTTCTCCTGTTCAAAGATGCAGGGGAGACATTTCAGAGCTGAGTGCCTCCATGTAAATGTGTTTGGTGAGAGTCAGCCTCTTGCTATTAGGAATCAATCTGCCTTCTTCCATGTGGAAAGAGAGTAGCTGCTCATCTGAAGGCTGTGTTACTGTAGCTGTTAATTAGTTTTCCCTTTCTACAGGCAGGGATTGTGTCAATTAATTTTCCAGATAACAGTTGATGTCTGAATGCATTTTTCATATCTTGAATTGTCAATAATGCATTCAGGTTTCAGGAGTAATGGCATTTTACAGGATACAAACAGGTCTGGGGAGGCAGTCAAACTCATACATAGCTTTAATTTATAAGTATGGTGATTTAGGACAACAGTGCCCTTAGCAATGTTCTCTGGCTTTATGTACAAAACAAGTAATTCAGAAATACTGAGCACCAATAACACTTACTACAGTGTCCCTTACAGACTTACAGTCTCTTTGAAATTCCCTGGAAACTTAAGAGCTAACTTGAATGTATTTTCTCTGAATATTTTCCATGATAAACTTCAGGGTTAAAAAACTTGATTGTTCTTAATGTCTTCCATATATTGCAATGATTTTCCCCCCTGATTATGGCATATATTGCAATGTGTTTTTTTCATCTACTTCTCCTATCCTTTTTTCTTCCCCAACATGCACTCTTGTCATCTTTTTGTTGTTGTTTTTGTTCCTTTCAGCCCCAAATTCACATTTATGAATTTGATGGTCAACTGACCAGGTTTATGAAAAAGATTGGCTACTCAGCTATCAAGAGGATAATGTTTCTGCACAAATCACTGCTTCAGCATTCTCCCATCATTTTAATGTAGCACATTCTTTTGAGCTGGCAAGTTGCAGTTCCACACCCAAAGCCTCACTCTGAGGTATTTTTATAATGTCACAGTTTTTTGTTACAGTCCTTGCTAGTTGGCACCATTCGGCACATGCCTCCCTGCAGGCTATTTCTAATCCCATTACTGTGGAAGTGACTCAGTTTGTAGCACATTTGAGGGAACATCTGAGAGACGCTTTGCTCTCCATCAGAAATGCCTGAATTTATCTAGAGTTTCCAGCTGTGTTTAGCTGAAATCCAGCGAGGAAATGTTTTAAAGGTAAAGAGTCGATAGGAAAACTCAACATATTCACCTTGATAATTAAGAATGCAATAATAGATGGAAAGCTGCCAGAGGAGTTTCATAGTTTTCAAGTAGAAGTATAGATCAGAATTAATCAATTGTTTGGCTTTTTGAATTCCCCCTTGTTCTTCAGAAAAAAACTCACACAAACTACAAACTAACTGCATTTTACATCTTAACATCCCCTGTTGCTACTAACTGAACGTTTTGCTTGCTTATTTAGAAATACATGAAGTGTGTTTGTTATTGCAAAATTGTTATTATGCTTTATTCTCTGCAGTCTTCAAGCTAATTCATAATGAACTGTTTCAATGAGAAGTTTGGGATGTTACAGGCTTTTGAACTGTAGGGAAGTGGTTAATTTCTGATTTTAAAGAATATAAGAACAGCTGCATGGTTCCAACTGGAGGTCCAGTTAGATAAGCCTTTCTTTTTGCATGTGGCCATTAGGAAATGGTTAGGAAAAGAATATAAAACCAGACTGATATTTCCTGTGCTATAACCTTCTGACTTCAGTTGTTACAGTCTTTCCTGAAGCAGAGGTTGGTATTTGAAGTGGAGATATCCATATTTGTGTTTTATACTATTCAGAGAGCTTTCTGTGGATTCCTTTAACTGCTATAGAACACATTAAATTTCTGACACCCAGTACATCCTGTGCTAAAAGGATCCACAGCTTAATTATCTGTCCTGTGGAAAAAGTACTGCCCTTTCTTTTTTCAACCAGTTCTGTGATACCTTAATTTGATGCCCCTAGTTGTTTTATTCTGAGAAAGGGAAAATCTTTCATATTTCCTCACCATATAAATTTTATCTATTTCCTTGATATTATGCCGCTATGACCAGACATCTCTTGCTCCTTTCCCAGAAATTCTCTCTCCCAAAGAGTTAAAAAGATTTAAACTTCTTTGGCCTTTTATTTAGTCCTTCTTTCTATTTCCTGTGTGATTCCTATGTTCTTCTTTTAAAGTTACCAAAGCAATATGCAGCATTCAAAATTCATATAGTAAAGAGATTTATCCATTGGTAAGAATTCTTTCTTTGTTCACTGTTTGTTTTTATTCTTTTCTTGATACTATATTTTCCTTCACACTACATCTGAATCTTAAAGTGATAAATATGGTCAAATATCCACAAGATCTTCAAAACTTCTTTTCTAGCAGGTAGAAACAGAAGTGGGTTTTCTGCAGATATCTAGTGAATTTATTATTATATTACCTAGGCATCCAGTATTGTGAGAGCATGGTGTAATTTTTTAGAGTCCATTTTAGTTTTGAACCACCACTGATAAGTACCAGTTTGTTCATGTCCCTATCTGTTCTCCTTTCCACATTATTTAAGGATATGCTGAACATTAATATGCCTTTATATAAGAGCTCTGCATGGCTTTTCCAGTAGTAAATACTCCTCCCAGAAATAGTGGTTATCTTACTTCTTGTATTTAAGCCTCTGTTAGTTTACAACCTGGCCATACTTCTTGTCTCTTTTGTAGCTTATGTTGTACAGGAACTTTTAGTGATAGACTTTGTCAAAAGTGACATAGAAATCCTTGTGCTCTATATTGCTCTCATCACACTTGTCTATACACAGTTACTTCCCCTAAGAATTCCAGTGGATTTCTAAAGATTTATTTCCTTCCATAAAAGCTGCTGGTTATTGCTTCCCTAATACATTAAATTTATCTTTTCATCCAGTAAGTCTAATCTTTTATAATGCTTTTTATTGATTTCTTTGGTCTGGAAGTACGACCTGTACTTCCACAAGCATTGCTAAAGCCCTCCTCAAGATGATTCTGATTGTATGATCTGCTGTCACCTGCCTATTCTTGAATCTGGTACATAAGCTAAGCAGACAGGATGTGGAAGTAGGGCATAGCACCACAGGTAACAAGAAGGAGATAAACTGGGTCTTCTCTGAGATCCACATATAAAGGGAATCTTAGTCCACACGTGTGAGCAAGGGAGAGCAGGCAGAATTGGTAAAGAGTTTTGAAGCAGGGATCCCCTGACAGTGAAATCTGGGGAGCTCTTGGCCCCAGAAGGATGGCTGTGGTCAGCACCTGAGTTGCAGAAAAGGTGCTGGGATCTGAGTCCAGCTGAGGGCCTGAGCCACACAGCAGCACTGGAAGAGGTGATGAAGTATCATGATGGAGACAGCCTGGGGCAGAGCACAAAGGCCTCAACCTGCCAACTGGAACTGCTGCCAGGGAAGTTTTGCTACTTACAGGGGGCTCAGATCCTGCACACCACAAAGAGAAGTCTGAGGCTGAACCAGCCTTTGCATGGTTCCACTGCTGCTCTTCCATGTGAGCACCAGAAATATGGCCAGGGAAGACACAAGACATAACAACCCCGTGACTGTGGGAGAGGATATAGGACAGGGATGCCAAATGTTGGTTTCTTAATACTGCCAGTGAAGGAAAAGGCTTAAGGAGGAATGGATGGACCCTGCAGGTCAACATTTAATGGCTAGCTGATCTATACATCTGAGATTTGGCTTTAGCAACTGAAAGATCCTCTTTAAGGCTCGGGGACTGGCAATCCCTGACTTGAATTTATGAAGCTGAAATCATGCCTCACTAATCCAATAGTCTCCTATAGTGAGGTAAATGAGTTAGTGGATAAGCACAGAGAAGTGGATGTTGTTAATCTTGATTTTACAAAGGCACAGAATGTTACAAAGCTCCTGTAACATCTTAGCACAATACACAAGCAGATATTTACAGTATATACAGTTATATACAGAAATACACAAGTTAAAAGATAATATGGAAACACAACACTCCTCCCAGAAACCTGAGTCCCCAGGAGGAGCTCCCAACTACCCTTCCATCTTCTCCCACCCCTCTCTTCCTTACCCCAGATGTTGCTTTGTGCCCTAGGAAGAATGGAGGGTCAGCCAAGGGAGTTAGGAAGCAGGTGGATTAATCAGGTTAGGTTAGAGAGAGGAAAATGCAGCTCAAAGCCCAGGCAGTGCCCAAATCTGTTATCTATGTTTGGATTCTTGCTCTTATACATCTCATCAAGCCTATGAGTGAAGTAGACATCACCATTGTTTCTCTTTCACAGACTGTAATCTAGTTCTCACCAAAACATTCTAGCTAGCTTCAAACTAGCACAAGACATGAGGAGGAAGTTCTTTACCATGACAGTGGTGAGAGCTTGGAATGGGTTGCCCAGGGAGGTGGCTGAGGCCCCATCCCTGGAGGTGTTTAAGGCCAGGCTGAATGAGGCTGTGGGCAGCCTGATGTAGGGTAGGGTGTCCCTGCTCATGGCAGGGGAGTTGAAACTAGATGGTCCTTGTGATCCCTTCCAACCCTGACTGATTCTATGATTCTCTTTACAAGTTTCTCATCTAATTGACAGTTAGGGCTGGGTGATAGGTTGGACTGGATGATCTTGGAAGTCACTTCCATCCTGGTTGATTCTAATATTCTAAGATTCACATTGCTTTCAATACAGTTCCTTATTCTTATGTTCTTCCTTTCTTTGAATTTTAATATATTACTGTGATTTTTTTTTTTTGCTTACTTGCTTTTTTTTTAAGAGATCAGTAGCTATAGTATTTCAGAGTATTTCTTCAATGGCATCATCTTGAAGCAGAGGCACTGTCCTTTGCTCAGAAATACACAAAGATTTGCTTTTCCAGTGTGGTTTCTTTAACCAGTTACTCTTAGAGACAATCACCCTAGATAAAAGTTTAGGTTCTGTATCATCACCTCTTGTGACAATTATCAGTTGCTACAGGACAGTTTTCTCAATATTGCCATGAGACTGAGGCACGATCATACACATGGTCCCACATGTGTTACTAGAAGCAGGGTCAGAGAATGTTATCGTGCATGTCCAAACTGCTACCATCTTATTTAACAGCTCAGATGCTGCCTTCCTGCAAAACTAATGCAAATTTTAAAGCCTGATAAAATATATCTTTTCACCTTAAATTTATGAAGAATGTTCTTATTTTTAATGAGCTCTAGTTTACACCAGATTGTGGATCATCCCTTTAATTCTGCCATCACATTACTTGAACAGAGACAAGTGCTGCTTTGAAGTGTCATTGTGCTGTGGAAAATCTGACATCCAGATCCGAATGCAAGATGTAGCACAAAGAAAGTGGAAGATAAAGACATTTCTCTGAATTTTAATACACACCTGTATTTATTCTCCCAGTCCCTCTGATTCAAACATCCCCCTATCTGTTCTGCGTCAAATTAAAGTTTCCTTTCATTTACAGGTTTCACAGGAAAAGTCAAAAGTAGGTTAGAAGAGATTGTAATGTGTTGGGTTTTTTTTCTCCAGTAAAAAGGAGAGAACTACCTTTAATGATCAATATGCTACCATTCCCTTTTGTGCTAAAAGCTGTTTGTTGCACTCTGTGTGGAATCTGCACAGCACATTCAGCTAACAAAAAATAGAAAATAAAGACAAATTTTAATTACTGGATGGAGAACTTGAGGTTACCAAGACATGAGTTATTTGAAACTTGTTTAAATATGGAAGACAAAAAAATAACAGTTATTGTGTTAAAGAAAGAATAAACAGACATTTAGATTATGCTTGGGCCACAATACACCAAATTTGCTGTTGCATACTAGTAAATAATGCAGAGACATCAAATAAATGGAGCAGCAGTGAACTGCTGTTTGCACTGGCTAAGGATCTTAACAAAATCATTTAAAAAAAAAACAATGCCATTTCTCTGGGCAAGTTCCTGCTGCACAAGAAAATTTGTCTGTAGCTAGTATATGCTAAACAGGACATTGTTGGAAAACAATGAAAACTAATTGCTGAAAACCAATTAATACTAATTGCTAAAATTTGAGAGTCTGGCAAAGTGAGGTTTATAGTGTTAGTAAGATGTATGGAGCCTTTTAAAGTAACTGAAAGAATTGCACACCTTTGCAGAAGTTTTCAAGTGAAGAAAAACAGCACGTGTTTGCAGCAGTGTTTTCCTCTTGTGGTCATTTGCAGCGTTTTGGCATGAGTCAGACTGAGAGGGTCAGAATTTGCAAACTGAGATGATTGATCAGTGCATTCCTTTGTTTCATGGAGCCCTTAATAATAGCTCACCAAGCTTCAGTCTAAGGTCAGGAAACCTGAATGATATTAAAGAGATATTTGCAGGAAGTACGAGATTTATCTCTTCCCTTATAGATTCTCCAGTTCTGTACTAGCTTCAATTGTGGCATCTCAGTTGTTTTTCATAAACATATCATAGTTTTGAAACAGATACTGTAATACAGCTATTACTTTAACTTAGAAGCACAGTAAGTGTGGTAATTTACAGATGCAGGATCACTCTTTCCTCAGTTGCCATGCAGGTCTTTAAAGACAAAATAAAAGCTATTACCATACCACACTGTCTGTTAGAAAGTGGACATCATAGTATTAATTTCCATTTATTCTGAGAATTTACATAGACAGCATATAAAGGTCTACAGACTTAGTTTGTCACTGTGATTAATTATTCCACATATGTCACTATAATTTCTGAATCTAAACTTGATATCTAATGGCACATATCATGAGTACTTAGAAGTCTAAATTTGATATTTAATGGCAGCAATGCCCAGATTTGGGGAACTTAAATCCGGCTCCTAATTCATAAACTTGGCAGTTGTCACTATAATTTGTGGCACCTTGTGATGCCAATTATGAAGACCTAAACCTTCTCTCTCTGGGAACCCATGCCTGATTACTCTCTCTTGTGTTTGTAAGTAACAGCTGCCCTTCATAAGACTCCTTTATTTACTTAGGATACATTAGATTAATTCCTCTTTCTATTTTCTTAAATCCTTATTTGTGTTTTTATAAACTATTTTTGGGAATATTAAATTACTGACATAAGGAGTAATATGCATTACTATTGTTTACCTAATGACTGAAGGTAACTGCCATTAGATAAAAACCCATTTACTTAATGGTGCTTTGTTTTTATTCTTATTCTATACTGTTGTCTAGAAAATAGCTTTTTTAATTATTATCCAGAAGTGCTTAACATGCATAGAGACAGCAGTCAATGAGCATTCTGGGGAGAAACCTACTGATAATTAATACACTTCATAGTTTAGAATTTTCCCTTCAAATACACTTAGCCTAATGACTATAGAGATCAGGCAAAAAAGGAACTGTAATTTTCCACTGTATGGGGGGAGGTATAGACTGGATGTTAGGAGGAAGTTCTTGACAGAGAGTGATTTGCCATTGGAATGGGCTGCCCAGGGAGGTGGTGGAGTCACCGTCCCTGGAGGTGTTCAAAAAAAGCCTGACTGAAGCACTTAGTGCCATGGTCTACTTGATTGCCTGGGGCTGGGTACTAGGTTGGACTGGATGATCTTGGAGGTCTCTTCCAGCCTGGTTGATTCTATGATTCTGGTTTCTGTTTTGAACTCTTTACCTGTGTATAGTGAGCTGTAGGCTGAGGTGACATTATGTCCAAGACATATACTGTGGTAACATATATTTTTCAATCTCAGCACTGTCTTTTATTGGTCTCATCTGCAGGAAATAGAACAAGAATTGCCTCCAGTAAACAAAGTATCTGATTCCGAATGAGAATATAAGTGATTTGGCCAAGACTCTGACCTGTAAAAGAACATAAAATGTAAAAATTAGAAGTTACCTGCCTTCCTGTCTGAATATTGTCTTCAAATTCAGTCCAGAAACACTTGATTCAGAAAATACAAAACCCATGTTTCAGAAATCACAGTCTTAATATTTATGGTAGAAATCCAGAAATGATTCTTTTAATATTGAAAAAAAAAATCTATCTTAATGGGAAATATTTTCTAAATTAGACATTCATAGTTATAGATGATGCATTTGATTAGTTTAGCTTATAATGAGAATGATAGACATGAAACACTATCATACCTTGTCAATCCTCAAGTAGAGCTTAAGAAATAAAAGTTTAACTGAAAAACTGTTCTCAGTTCCGAAGTATGAAATGCTTCAGGAAGCTTTTCTGTCCGTACTTCACAAGCCTGCGTTGCGAGCAGTGATGGAGGCAGAAATATTCTTGCTACCTCAGTTACCAAAGGTCATTAGCAGTGACAATTCCTCTGGCCCAATGTTTTTTTTTTTTTTCTATATTCATTTCAGATTTATAAACATTAAATCCTGTTTGCTTTAAAAATGTATTTAGTGATATTTTCAGGAAGTGATGTGACTGTCTGACATTAAAATTTGGGAAATATGACTGACATTTCTGTGCTATCAGGAAATTATTTTTACAAGACCCTCGAGATGGAGGGTTAGTGGAAAAGGTGCAAAATGAATTTCAGTTATGAATATGCTGATGAATGTTGTTTGCAGGTTTACAAGCTTATCAGACATACATGGAGAGATAACCTGAATTTAATATAAATTGTTGAAAACATGTGTGACCTAGTGCACATTAATGTAAGCAGAAGGATATAGTCAGATTTTTTGCTTCTAGAAGAGTATTGCAAAAGATGAGAACTTTACTCCTCCATTTTGGAAGTATGTGTAAGCTTTCCCAATCAATATTACATCCAACTCAGACATTGATAAAATTCCTCCAAAGTTTGTGATTCAACTTCATAGCTTTTTACTAAATCATACTTTGTTTACTCATTTAAGATTTCTAAATCATAGAATCAACCAGGTTGGAAGAAACCTCCAAGATCATCCAGTCCAACCTACCATCCAGCCCTATCCAATCAACTAGACCATGGCACTAAATGCCTCATACAGTCTTTTTTTGAACACCTCCAGGGACAGCAACTCCATCACTTCCCTGGGCGGCCCATTAATTTGTTTTCCTTTGCCCTCCAGTTTTAGTTTCTGTGTTGAGTGCTGCAACAGGGTGAAAGGGATATTGAAGAAAAAAAAAAAGCCAACAAAACAAAACCAAAACAGCAAACCAAAACTGTCGTGGTAGGCCTGATAGGCCAAAAATGGGCTTATCTATACCCTAGCTTGCCCAGGCATGTTTCCTTGCTCTCCCTCCTTCTGTGATGGAGAGAAGCAACCATGAGAAAGAGAACAAAAGAACCTGGAGCCATTGAGTCTAAGAACTCTGGCTTGTCCAGACATCTTCCCCTGCTCCCCCTCCTTCTGTGCTGAGAGAAGCAAATGCAGTAAAGGAAAACAAAAGCCCTGGTTTCACCTAATATGATCAAACTTGGCAAAGTGCCATTCTGATTGGCCAACCTATGTCCAAAGGCTCATTAGTCTTGGGCAGATATTGATGAAAGGAATAAGCAGGTAGCACAGTGTGCTGGTGCTGCTGCTGCCTCATTGCATCCTGCCCACCCCTCTGCAAGGCTTCTGCTGAATTGGGAATCAAGAGGAACCAGGTCAGAGACTATGCTATAGACTCCCAGCTTCCTGTGTTTGCCACTTAAAGAAATAAATGTTCTAGTTTTGCCTGTTCCCTACGTGTATAAATTTCCAAACTCTGCATTTTGAACCTTGTGAATAAGTTTTCTGGTGAGTTTTAATGTTAATGAACACTTTTCCTGTTTATTAACATTAACAGTTTTCCTGTTTATTAGCATTAACATTCCTTGTTTTATTAACAATCATCCCCTGGATATCAAAATTAATACAGATTTTCAATTTTGCATAATGCATCCCAAAACCCAAACAAAAACCCAAACAAGACACAAAGTTACATTACTAAGTGCAATGATTTGTCTTTTTCTAGAGGAATTCCGACAGTGAGACTGTAGAAAATGAATCCTGAACACGACTTATTTTGTCAAAAATATTCTTTCCTAGTGAAAAAACAGGTGTTGGTGTGTAGTCTACCAAAAAATATAAATAAAGCCTTATGAACAATACAGTTCACATATGTTATTCTCAGGAAAAAAGAATAGATGCAAAAATTTATATTTTATAGCATGTGTAGCATATTAATTATTAATGTGACCTGAATATATAATACGTTAGCTTGATATAATGACAGATTATGGTAGTCTTTTTGTCTGAAGTCTTATGCTATGAAAAGGCAAGAAAGGTTTTCAACATCTTAGTTTCCCAACTTCTAGGAAGAAAAGCCTGAGGCTGTCATTACCACATTATTTGTCACTGCAATCGAAAGTAAATCCTCCTGAGTTAACAGTCATGGAAGGTTTTTGTAGCATAGGTTTTCAGGAATCAGTAAGGACTAAATTCACCATTTACTTAAAGAGATAGTGAAGAAGTATTCTGAAATACTACTTGGTGTGCATTGCAGGCACAGACTGTTCGTCATCAGAAAAGAGCAAGTATAATTACATTGGAACCATGAACAGCTGAAGCAAAATTTAGGG
Source organism: Tricholaema leucomelas (assembly GCA_013400475.1). Lineage (NCBI taxonomy): Eukaryota > Metazoa > Chordata > Aves > Piciformes > Lybiidae > Tricholaema lacrymosa > Tricholaema leucomelas. The sequence goes on along the minus strand of WAAF01010234.1, from coordinate 358,437 downwards.
TTCAAAAAAACTGCTCAAATGTTGAAATCAAATGGTTAGAGTAGTCAAATCTGGCTATAAAGTTGTCTTTTATGTTTCTTTAAGTCCTTGTCAGTTAATAGGTGAAATATTACATGGCAAGCTTGGAAATTGCTCAGTCTGCTTTTCTGCAAACTGAGTCAGAAACTACACAGATTCCGAGCAAAATATCTCTCAGAAATATAAATGCCAAACACTTCTGGAAGACGTCAGATGAAAATAGTTTCTTAGAAAATGCTTATAAATTATTTGTTTTAAATACATTTTATATATTCTATTCTAGAATCATATTTGAAAGTTTTTGAAGTAAATCCAGTGTTAGTAGTCATTAAATTCTCTGTCAGTAGCTTAATTGACAAGAGCATAGAAGGAAGGACCTACTGTAGAGAGTCTAGCAGAGGGCTACAAAGGTGATGAAGGGACTGGAGCATCTCTCTTAGGAGGAAAGGCTGATAGACTTGGCACCATCTAGCTTGGAGGAGGGAAGACTGAGAAGGGATCTTATAAATGCTTATCAATATCTAAAACACAGTGCCTGGGGTTCAGCTAGGACAGGTGGTTGGTTTGTTTGGTTGGTTTTGACTTAACAATAAGCCAGGAGGGGACACAGCCAAAACAGCCAGCTGAAGCAGCCAGTGAGTATTTGATATCATACTGATGTCATGCCTGCTACATAAGGGAAGGAGTGGCTGGAGCAAGGTGTTTGTGACTGTGATGGGTTTATTACTGGAAAAGTAATAGGGATAGATGGATCAGGCTATCTCTTTGTACTGCTCTATTAAAGTCTTAATCTCAACTTGTAGGGCTTTGGGGTTTTTTCTCCTGATTTTCCTTCCCATTCTGCTGGGGGTGGGGATGCAAGCAGTTGTGTGAGTGGAAGTGTGGTGCACCACTGTCAGCTGGCCCTGAACCACTACAGGCAGGTGTCAAGAGGATGAGGCCAGACTCTTTTCAGTGGTGCCCAATGACAACAAGGTGCAACAGGCACAAACTGGAACACAGAAAGATCAATTTGAACATAACAAAAAGCTTTTTTTTACTTTGTGTTGGTGGAGCACTGGAACAGGCTGCCCAGAGAGGCTGTGAAGTCTCCTTCTCTGGAGATATTTAAAACCCTCCTGGATGCATTCCTGTGCAGCCTGCTCTGTGCCTGTCTGCTGTAGCAGAGGAGTTGGACTAGATGGTCTCCAGAGGTCCCTACCGTTCTGTGATACTATTTAATTATTAGTCTGCTTTGCTAGCAGTTGGAACACCAAAGTTTAATTTTTCTTTCAGTTAAAACTTGCGTCTCTAGCTTCTGAAAATGTGCTTTATCCAGAATAATAAGTTTTTCAAGACAGGTGCTCTCCAAAATAAGGTTAGAAAGCAGGATCTTAAGAGTCACATGCCTCAAAGGAGATGAAGCAGAAATTACTCTTGAGCTTAACACCTATTTCATGTTCATGAGATGATTTGGATTTCAGTTCTAGATCTTGACTTGTGCCTCCGCAAATTTAAAATGTATAGAAGTCCAGAAAGTAAGTCTTAGAATCAGATTTCTCCTCCTGGTTATTTACTGTAACAAGCAGATAGATGTCTCTCCCTGTAGTATGGATCATCTTCCATTCCCTGTGCTTTAGTGTCCTAGACTTACAAGGGCAGTTGCATGTTTTCTTCAGAAAGTCCAAAAGGTTCATGTTCTGGGGCAAAAGGAGGAAGATGTTTGATAACAGAATTAGTGCAGATTTGATCAAACTTTGGGGAAGGATAGGATTTTCCTAGATAGTAGTGCTACAGTTCTGGCAGCTCTTCAATTCTTCTTCCTGAGTTATCTTCCCACTGTGTTCATGATGATGTGCATGCAGCTAACTACAGTGAAGGGGAGAGCAAGTGTGCTCTTTATTTCAGCCATACTGTATAACAGGGGAATGTAAACCCATGCATTGAATCAGATTTACAGGGATATCACAGCCTCCAGAGTTTTCTTGGTAAACCTCTGCATCGTGTACACTCTCTGGATGCCTAACCCCAGATCTGGCTTTCCACAGAGTTGCAGGCACTTAAAATGTTTGTTGCAGCTATCTAAATCTTGATTAATTGAAGAGCAGCTACCAAACTATGTGGAGTTATGACTACAGCTACAGTTTTCTGAGACCTAGGGAGGTGTTCTGATAATACGTAGGTTATTCTACATCATTTATTTCTATCTCATTATGTTTTAAAGTCTATATTTTTTATTTCTGCATGACCACATCTTGTTTTTGTGTGGAAGTTACATATCTTAAATTTTTCATGCAGTAGATGGAATTGTTTCTCTTTGACAAGTATGTGAAGAGTATAGCTGTCCTAGATTTGTCTTAAGTAGGAGACTGATTCAAAAGAAATGCTATGCAGCCACTGCCAATTTGAGGGATCCTAATGTCAGGCAAGAAGGAGTTAATGTAGACTTAAATATATCTGAAAGCAAACACACTTAATGATAATGACAAGTACTTATGCAAATTAACTGCTAATACTCATCCAGCCAGAGGTGATTAAGCCTTTCAGGCCAACTGGAGATTTCAGCCAGGGGGGACTAAGTGGAAGCTGGTGAAAGACAGAGGCTTAAATAACTTCAGGGTTTATAGCTCTAGTGCTGCACTTAAGCGGCATTTCTCTGAATTATCCTTTCTTTCATGCCCCTTCCCTTTCCCCAAGAAGGAGGTCACAGCTTCAGTTACCTTGTAAATCTTTTAACCTATACATTTTAAGGCCTGTAAGAGCACAGTAACCTATCCCAGAGTGATATGCTGGTATTAAATAGACTGGAATAATGAGTAGACCTAAGGGATTGCCTAGGCTGATACTTAATTATGTAGACTAGGATCAAGGGAGAAAATGGAGGAATTGCATCTGTCTCTAATGCCTGTAGTGCATATCCACAGCATATAGTTATTGATATATTTTCACCAAAAGCCTTGATTTGATGAAATAAGGTGTTAATAGGCATGAGTGAAATTCAGGTCTAAATAAAATGGTAAAAACAGATCGTCAAGAAAAAGAGCTACCCAACCTGAAACAGAAAAGTAAAACTAGTAGTTACTGAACTGAAAAATGAACTACCCAACCCTGAAAAAGAAACGTAAAATTATTAGTTACTGAACTGGTGTTAAAATAGTTCTTTTTTAATTCCAAATACTTAGTGTACCATTTTTATGTGTTGTTATTGGAAGCCAATGAGGTTTCAAATGGCTAATTTTCCCTTTGACCTGTAATTCATTGGTGAAAAAAAAAAAACCAATCCTGCTTTTCCCTGAAATGTATGGCACAATGACATCTATAAAGCAAAACAACACATAATTAGAGGAGGTTGGTCTAAGAAAAGAGGTTAGATATTTTTGCAGATACAGAAGATAAAATTGGCGTGTAACAAACACATGTCCTTCTCAGATACATATGTGTTTATATGCACAAAGGTATGTGTATTTTATCACAAATCATCCAAGTTTTATTCTTATAATAAAGGTTATTTTACTAAATATGTATAAATATATATTCCAGTTGGGCAGAAGTTGTGTGTTTGATAAATACAGTTAATTAGAAACAAACCGATTGCTCAGAATTATTATTGTCTGTTTTGTGCTGTTGTGGTTAGTATAACAGGAAAAAAAAGTAACTATGGAGGCTTATGACTCAAGAGCCTTAGGAAAAAGTCAGTAGTTAACAGGTGTTACCAATCACTCCTCAATCTGGTCTTCATAGCTGGGAGAAGAGGATCCAGCTGTCTGAGGTTTTCTGATTAAAAATTCCATCTTAATCATCTCCCAGTCTTTTCCTTGTGCCCACACATGTCTTGTGCTTTTCTGTGGGTTTTGGGGAAATGAGTGGATTAGTAGTATCATGCCTCTGAGTCAGTAAGTTAATTAAAGGCTGCATGTATAAAATGGAACAATGAATTATTTAGTGGATAACAAACATGATCTAAAATTCCATTTACTCACATTTCTAGTCAGTTTTTAGTTTCAGAATTCATATTCAAAACCTACTATTTTTGCATATTGCTAAAAGTAAATGTTTGCTAACAACATGTCTGCTAAAGTGTCAACTGGAAGTCTCTTGAGCACTTTGTGACTTCACATTTAAGATGTTTCCTTTCCTTCCTATTCCCTGCTCACAGTGAAATTTCAGGCAGTAATGGGAACACAAAAATAGTGTGTCTGAAATTAGCACCAAATATAGTGGGAGGTACAGATTTAGACCCAAATTGCATATCTTGTCTTATTTGGAGAATCTCTGTTCAGATTTTGCTATGACTTTACTGAGAGACGTCTGAAACTTTAGAGTTCAGAACTTTCTGAATCGAGATCTGAGTTTACCAACACAAAATGCGCATTCACTCTCCACATCTGCGTGCCTGATTTTCATACATCTAACTAACGCAGCTTGCTTTTTGTGTATGTATGAAGAACTCTGTAGGAGAAATATTTCAGTTAATTTCACAGCAAATTTTGCAACCCCTTGGTTAGCCTAGACAGAATATTTCTGTTCAAATGGATTGTATTTCTTGCCATTTAAAAAAGCCCTATTGACTGCCTTTACTGTAACAGATACTTTTCTACACCTTCATCACTTTCAGTACAGAAGGCCTTGTAAATCTGCAAGACCAATGCAGTGCATTTGACTTACGGTGTCCTAATTAGAAACACCAGAATGTTTCTTTTATTTAGAGCCAAAACAGGCCATTGATCCATTGTTTGTAATGACTGCCATCAATTTGGCATAGAAGATTGAAATATCTACTTTCTGAATCTAGTTTATGCAGTGTAGTATTTATTTTAATAACTGAAATCAGTGGTAAATATTTATGTAGTATCTGCCTGATGTAAGCACTAAACTTCTGCAGATTTTCAATGAGAGCTGAGACTGAGCACAATTTGACTGAAAAGGAGACCTGCTGCACCACAGATGCTGTCATTTACCCCCTGTGCAAGTAGGTTCCAAATCAAAGACTTAGATACTATATAGTCTTCTCGTGAGAATCAACACTGACCAGATGCAGACTTAAAAAAAAAAAAAATATATATTCAACTCTATATATAAAATCACAGAATCATAGAATCAACCAGGTTGGAAGAGATCTCCAAATTCATCCAGCCCAACCTAGCACCCAGCCCTATCCAGTCAACCAGACCATGGCACTAAGTGCCTCATCCAGTCTTTTCTTGAACACCTCCAGGGACGGTGACTCCACCACCTCCCTGGGCAGCCCATTCCAAGGGCAAATCACTCTCTCTGGGAAGAACTTCCTCCTAACATCCAGCCTAGACCTCCCCTGGCACAACTTGAGACTCTGTCCTTTTGTTCTTTTGCTGGTTGCCTGGCAGAAGAAAACGACCCCCACCTGACTACAGCCTCCCTTCAGGTAGCTGTAGACAGTGATGAGGTCACCCCTGAGCCTCCTCTTCTCCAGACTAAACAACCCCAGCTCTCTCAGCCTCTCACCAGGGCTGTGTTCTAGGCCTCTCAGCAGCTTTGTCACCTTTCTCTGGACACATTCCAGTATCTCAACATCTCTCTTGAATTGAGGAGACCAGAACTGGACACAGTACTCAAGGTGTGGCCTGACCAGTTCTGAGCACAGGGGAAGAATAACTTCCCTTGTCCTTCTGGCCATCCTGTTCCTGATCCAGGCCAGGATGCCATTGGCTCTCCTGGCCACCTGGGCACACTGCTGGCTCGTCTTCAGCCTCCTATTTACCAGTAAGCCCAGGTCCCGTTCTGCCTGGCTGCTCTCCAGCATCAGGCACTAGTTTCTAAGAACATGCTGACTTTTTCTAAGTTTTCAGTAAGGAGATACTGGAGAGGCTTTGTCCTTAGATGGGAGCTGTAGCTGGCAAGCAGCAGATCAGGCACTCCAAGCTTGGTGTTTTAAGCAGCCAGTGTCCCAGAGAGGTATTACGAAGTTAAGCAATTCTCTGCTCTTTGTGCTCACATTCTCATTCTAAATTCAGTGTGAGGCACCAAACAATTATTTATGAAATGTGCTCTGTAGCAGCTGTAAACCTTCCACATGCAACTTTGGAACCTACCTTTACATTCTTTAGCTATCAGTCAAAAATCCTGAACTGCCAAAGACTAGGAAGACCACGATAATTTTTCTTGTTGCCCATATTTTTTTCTAAGGATTGAGACTCAAAGTTTTGCTAGGCTGTAAGAGGTCTGGCTTTCTGAATGCTCTAAGTTTCTGCACCCAAAAACTTTACTTCTTCAGAAAAAAAAAATTAAGCACATTTCTCACTTCTGAATCTTTCCTACTCAATCCTACCTGAGAATGGCAAAAGACTGCAAAGCTCTCTGTGGTCACCCCCAACATACTCAGTTTTGAAGAGAGGGTAAAAAGCAGGGTTACATCTGGAAAGCAGCTTAGCAGCAGGATTTTTTGTTTTGTTTGCTTTTTTGGTGTGTTTGAGTTTCTGGTTTTGTTGTTGTTTGTTGTTTGTTTGTTTGTTTTCAAGTGTGTGTGGATTCCTTGACAGATTTTGCACAACAGCTTGCATCATTATTGTGATGTAAAGTGGTGATCACTTAGAAGAGCTAAAAGGTACTCTTACACTTTATAGCACTTCCATTTAATGGAAACATCCAATCCTCTTAGTGTTCTTAAACATTTAAATGTATCACATCTTTTTCAGTATGTGCTTGATCTTGTCTTCTGATCCTGATGTGCATCCATTCTTGGAGTCCAAAAAAAGGAGGAACAAGGAATCAAGCCATTTTTCTGCTCAGATCTAAGAAATGTCAATAAACAGAGAGCACAGAAACACATGTGTAAAATGCATACTTCGTAGCCATACAGTCCTTTTCCTACACAAAGCAGAGACAAAAACGTTCCTTTTGGAAGAGGGAGATAAATATTCTGCTAACCAGCAAACAAAAATGTGGCTATCACACTGATACATCCAACATTATAAAATTTAGCTAACTATATAGCTTTTCAACAGAATATAGTTGTGCACAGGTTGAGGGAAGTTCAGAAGTCTTAACTGATTACTGTATTTTTGCAGAAGCAGCATTCTGTCTACAAAGCTACATATTTGTAGGTTATTAAGGGCTTACACCCCTTCCCACTCCCACTCCTCTTTAGTGCTGTGAGAGCCTACACTGTAATGCACTGGTGGCATGAGCTGTATATTTTATATGAATGCATGTAGAGTACATATGTACTGCCTTCTGTGCGTAGGCATGGATATAAACCATACATCTGGGTTCAAAGCAGAACTCTGAATCTGGCGAGCTTTGTATCTTATTATTATAACTTTTCTACTAGGCAGCTAGTAAAATGTGATTCAGCATTCCATTTTTAATTTCAAATGATAGTACCATGCAAATTTACATGCATATTTTTCTTTCTCTATCCTAAGAATGGTATGCAAACTTTGGACAGAAAATAGAATTTTATATCTTTGTTATTTGACAGTGAAGCATAAGGAAGATATAAAATGTCCTTTCAAGTGTAGTGGTATTTCTTTCCTTCTAATATTCCTTCTGCTAAACAGTTGTAGAGCTGGCTCATTTTTGTCTAAATAACCAATTACTTAGATTTTCAGTTTTATTTTTTGTGATCAACTCTCATTGACTCTTTTAACTGATATACTATTAGAACAATTCCAAGCCCTCTGCATAATGATTGTAAGCGTAAAAATCTCATGTTTTTTAAAATTCTCTAAGGTTATTCAAGCTTCTGTAATCACAGAATCATAGAATCACAGAATGTCAGGGGCTGAAAGGGACCTAGAAAGATCGTCTAGTCCAACCCCCCTGCCAGAGCAGGATCACCTATACCAGATCACACAGGAATGCATTCAGGCAGGTTTTGAATATCTCCAGAGAGGGAGACTCCACAACCCCCCTGGGCAGCCTGTTCCAGTGTTCTGTCACCTGCACAGTGAAATAAGTAATATGAGAAACTAGTTCATAAGTAATGAATATTTGAATCTCAAGCCTTTTTTCTTATTTTTTTAATGACAATTTATGTGCCTCATCATGCAGGAAAAATGAGTGTAGGCTGAGTCAGACTTTCATAAGGTGTAGTTTTTGTCAGCTTTCATTCCTCCAGAGGAAGTATCTGGGGAAAATGGATAATTACAATGCCAATTTTTATTATCAAAATAATGTGCAAAATTTATGACCTGATAAATCTGTCCTTGGATAGAGATTCTCATTTTGATAATCCCCCTAAAATGAGTAATAAAGCACCTCTGATAGTAATAAACCATTTTTTTCTTTGACATTTTGTGATAAATGTAACAACAAATAAAAAAGGAACTTCAAAGATTGCATACTTCAAAAGCTCTATAAAGTCCATTTGAATAAAATCCACAACTTCCATAAAAGTGGTGTTGAAAATGTCATGAATTAAATTAATGGTCTACAACTCTTTGCTTCATATTGTCTGTATTTTAATCATAATTTATTCTTCAGCACATCCTGCATGTTGTTGATTGAAGGAAATATTAAATCCAGCTGAGCTTAAAGCAATTTTAAAAGGAATGAATGAATATAATTATAAATGTTAATAGTGCTGAATCTGCTTTTTTATTTGCTGCTGTCTGTCGTATAGCAGATCAGTAAGCTTTGCTTTTTATAACTATCATTAATCTTTCACAAAGATTCAAAAAATATCCATACTTTATTTTAGTTGTCCTACTATAGCCTTGTTTTAGTCTTCTCACTGATGCTAAATAAGTACGGTAACTGGTATGGTTAATGCTGCTGAAGAACTGCACAACAGAAGAATACTTCTTGAGTACTTCTTTAATGTTGTACAAGTACAGAGGCTCCCTAGAATAATTTATATGTTTTTAATCAAATACATTGTTACAGTGTGATTATATTTTCATTGCAAAAATTATATTCTCTTTGCAATTTTGCTGCTTGTATCCTTAAAGAAGTTCATGAGCACAACTGATCAGGTTTGCATACTTTGTCCACTGACTAATGTGCCGCATCTAGGACTAGAAGCAAAATAGGAAGTGTCCTTTTCCTTACTGTTTACCACTGCAGGTACAGAATGTAGGCAACAGTTTGAATAAGAGTCTCAGATCTTCAAATCATATTTCTCTATCCTTATGGATCTATTCTTCTGTGAATGAAAACTTCATTTAGGAGTAAACCTTTACCCTGAGAAGTAAAAGGTCGTGTGATATATAAGAGTTGTGTAAGCCCCCCAGAGATTACAACCAAGTTCTTATCTTTGTTTTTGTGAATTTGCTCTTCTTTCTGTACTTCCACACTGTGGAGAAATTTCCTAGAAGTGATAACACTTGATTTTTATAGTTACTGCAGAAAAGGTCATTCTTACACTATATTGCAGTATGGAAGCTCATGGGAACAGTTCTAAACTGAGTTCCACTGTATGGCAGCATTATGCACAGAAGAGTCTGAAAAATTTGCCCTGAGAAGCAGCCTGCCTTAGTGACACATTACTAACACCAGTCTGATTACAGGTGCCAGAGTTGTCAATTTTTTTTAATATAGATTAGAATAGAATCGAATCAATCAGCTTGGAAGAGACCTCCAAGATCATCCATCCCAACCTAGCACCCAGCCCTATCCAGTCAATTAGACCATGGCACTAAGTGCCTCATCCAGTCTTTTCCTGAACACCCCCAGGGACGGTGACTCTACCACCTCCCTGGGCAGCCCATTCCAATGGCAAATCACTCTCTCTGTGAAGAACTTCCTCCTAACATCCAGCCTATACTTCCCCCGGCACAACTTGAGGCTGTGTCCCCTTGTTCTGTTGCTGGTTGCCTGGGAGAAGAGACCAACCCCCACCTGGCTACAGCCTCCCTTCAGGTAGTTGTAGACAGCAATGAGGTCTGCCCTGAGCCTCCTCTTCTCCAGGCTAAACAACCCCAGCTCCCTCAGCCTCTCCTCATAGGGTTTGTGTTCCAGGCCCCTCAGCAGCTTCATTGCCCTTCTCTGGACACGTTCCAGCACCTTAACATCTCTCTTATATGTGTGTGTGTGTGTGTGTATATATATATATATATTTCTGTTGTGATTTCTGCAAGGACAAGACTTTGTCTCTTCCACCCTCAGTTATAGCTAGCATTAGCTTTCCATCAAACACCGTTGCCCTTTCTGGATGCTCACCTGTACCAAACACCATTTATCATCTTCCTCATAATTTCTCTTAATACTGTTAAGCCTGCTTCCCAAGGAAAGAGTTTTATTCTGCCTGCAAGAATTCAGTTCCTCCTCTCTATCACTATCCAGGCTCCATAGAGATTTGGAATTTCAGTCCAATTTTACAGAAGGACAAAAATCTTTAATAAATATGTGTTTTGAAATTCAGTGTATTCATGCATATCAGTGTAGTAAAAACTGTATCTTTAAAAAAATGTATATCTGAAAGAAAGCATCTGAGCAGAGTCATCTGAGCCCAGTGAAACGGAATGATAGTGAGAGTATTTGTTCATTGATCACTCAAGGAAAAAAGAGATCAAGAGTGACCAGCCTGTGAGGGATGACTCTTTCCTTTGAGTGAACTCCACCAGGACATAGGGGAGAATGATGGCCAGAGAAGTAGAAAGTTGAAGTGGCAACTTCAGATTCTTTGCCAAAGTTGGGGAACCACCAGGACTGACTCACTTAAACAGTAAGATTTTCTGTTGATAATGAAAAGCAGATTTGCTGATGCTTTTGCAAATGTTGCCACATGACTTTATGAACTTACAGTGTCACTGACTGTGTGAGCTTGCTAGGACATATGAAAGATGTGCATTACACTCCATTATATACCTACCATAATAAAAAGATCAATTCTTGTTTTGTTTTGGTTTGTTTGTGTAGGATACACAGGGCTAAGATGAATTCTGTATCTATTCAGGGTCGCTATATATCACTATTATTCATAATCTTCCTCCCTCCTATTCTGTCCTGTCATATTTATTCCTTGCATGTCATCACTAGTACTGATGGTGTTTTACTTTGTCAAGTCTTAATTTGATCTGTAGTGATAAAAAGCAAAAGAAAACAACAATTGTGTAAGAATGCCAGGTTACACTGCATCAAAACTAGTCCTGTGTTATTTTTCAACAGCAGACACATTTTGTCACTAAGACTGACCTTGTAATTTATCCACTGGGGAGCTACATAATACCACAGCATCCTTTGAGATGATAATTATTTCTGAAATAATATTGGAAAGATATTTATCCATAAACGTTTATGCTGAGTAGATTGATATTATTTGCCTTCCCCAGAAGAAACTGGTATTTTAACATAATATCCCCATGCTCTGTTTCAGTTAATAACACAAACTTTACACAGATTTTCTGCAGAGGTTGTGTTCAGCAACAAAAGCTCCTTAAGAAAGCCCAATCATGTAAATGTAGTAACTGGATCCTTGTCCTTGAACTACAGAGTAACAGTATACCAATGCCTGAATGTTTCTTTGGGATCACATTGATTTCCTCTTTGGATAGCTGAAAACAGTCAAGAAGCATAAAGTCAAAGAGTGAATAACAATTCAGAAAACTGATTCCGGATGTTACCAAATAACCCTTTGTATTCTATGTTACTCCTTTAAATTAACATGGGCAGATGTGAACTTAAGTGCGCCCAGGCTTTTCTAGTAACACTGACAACTTATAACAAGATTTGTAACATTACAGGTACCCTTTTTGTCTGTGAACTCAGTCCTAAATACTGCTTTGTCTGCCATTGGAAAAGCCTTTTTGTTTAGCCTAAACTCTGCTCTAAATAGATTCTGGATGAGCTGCAGGGGTGAAAAATGGAGTGAAGGATGGTGGTTTGCCCCATGGATACATACACCGTAAGGAAGTTTCAGGTTATTGAGAAAGTTCATGACAAATGTCTAAACCAATCTCTCTCTCAAAAGTTTCAAAACATGATAACCTAAAGAGAACCCTTCAGTTTAGCTAATATCAGTGCTATACATATTGTAATTTTAGGGGTTGTTTGGGTTTTTTTTTTCTTTTTTAGTATGTTATCTCAGGTTTTTTTTTTCTAATACAGTTTGGCTCCACAAATTTAATGTGATTATAGTTTCCATGAAGCACGCGGCTGTAAATGTGAAGCATAGGCTCTTAAATGGCAAAGGGCTTGTAAAAGCAATTCCTAGGTTGTTTTAACCTGGTTTATTTTACATTTATATTTGCATTTACACTTACATTTAGAAATGAAAGGAACATTTACTTGAAAAGGAAAATATTTTGCACAGTGAGATGCTTCAGGTTGTAGATGTTACTAGATGAAATAATGTTAAGCGTTTCATTCTACTTCATCTTATTCTGCCAGCATCATTTTGGTTTTGATGCTGCTTTTAAATGTCATTTGAGTAAACACTGAAATGTGCTTTAAGAAGGTAGGGGTGTCTTTTTAATAGGTAGGTATGTTATATAATTCAAAGTTTTGTATACTGACTGACATTTTATAAAGAAGAAAGGGATTGTGAAGAGTGTTTTTATTGTCATACTCCAGTGTTTAAAATCAGCCATATTTCATAGAATCATAGAATGGTTTAGGTTGGAAGGGACCTCAAGGATCATCCAGCTCCAACCCCCTGCCATAAGCAGGGACACCTCCCAGTAGAGCAGGCTGCTCAAGGCCTCATCCAGCCTGGCTTTAAATGCCTCCAGGGAGGAAGCATCCACAACCTCCCTGGGCAACCCATTCCAATCAGTCACTTTAGATGACTGATAATGATTTTTTTTAAGTTTGAATTTTTTGGCCATGTGTTTGGCATTTTTAATGGCCTCTGAATGGAGAGGGAATGAGAGGAAATATATATATTCCTTCATTTACAATTTAAAAAAGAGATATGTGCCAAGGACACAAATAAGGGGGAAAGAGTGATGTGTATGAAACCAAAGAATCCAGAAAAAGAGCAATTACACTTGATGAAAATTTGAAAGGGAAGTGAATTCATTAATTTCAAATTATTGCAGATAGGCATATCTTGATTTTTGAAAGTTCTGCTATTTTAAGGACTGTTGAACTCTCTAAATGACATAAAATTACTTGCTGTGTTTAAATTAAAATAGAAAATTTTACTCTACTTTTCTCACGTTGCTGAAATGTTATGAGGAGAAATCTTAGCCTGAAATGATGTAAATTGTGTGCAATTAAGTAAAACTAAGAATGCCTCAAATTCAAGTTTTTAAAAGAGGAATAGCCTAATGATGAGCCAGATGAATACTATGTATTGAGCCATCTCACAAAACGTGCAGCAGAGCTGAAATATATTACTGTCAGACAGCAACAGTTCAGTTCCCAACATGGGTCATAAAATAATGTTAACTATACTTAACTAATGCATAACATCATTTGTATGAATGTTCTGCTTGTAAGTCTCTATCTAGATATAATAACTAAAACTTCCTTAGCTTAGGACTACATTGTCCTTATTGTCTTTACTTAGCTGGGAGAATTGGTGTAAAAATATTGCCTTATCAGTGATAGTAAATACCTCCCCCAGTTTCTATACTACAGCCTATCAAGGTTCTTCGAAATGGTGAATTCTTAGTTATTTTAGACAGAAATAACATTCCCATTATAATGTGGGTTTTGGTAGTAACTATTCTAGAGTTTTAATAATAAAATTTTAAAACTAGAAAGACATTACAATAATTGAATAAAATATTAAATCTTCTTAGGTAGTACAATGTTTGATAATTGGTGGAAAACAGAAATAGGTATGGAAATTACATAGGTGGAAGGGAAGCAAGGTCACCAAAGTGACCTGCAGGAGCAGGAGATGTGCTCTGACGGTTCCCAGGAACTTCTTCTATGCCTGCACTGCTATGTCACTTCCCACATATGCTTTAGAGCTGTACAGTTACACAGCATTTTTTATATGGAGATAAACTACTCTGAGTTTTGTAGGAGATCGCAGTAAATAGCTGAAGGGATGATTAACACACCTGTAATGACCAAAGATTTACCTGTAATGACCAAAGAAAGAAAAATGTCGGTTTGCGATATTCAAGAAACATAGGAGCAGAATGCAGTAAAGAAGTCTGGTACAACGTATTGTATACATGATGGGTGGATATATAGTGTACTCATTTAATACTAATACAGTCATATCTCACATACTGGAATTTTACACTTTGAAGCTGAAGTTATCATAGAATCATAGAATCAACCAGGTTGGAAGAGATCTCCAAGATCATCCAGTCCAACCTAGCACCCAGCCCTATCCAGTCATCTAGACCATGGCACTAAATACCTCGTCCAGGCTTTTCTTGTACACCTCCAGGGACAGTGACTCCACCACCTCCCTGGGCAGCCCATTCCAATGCCCATCACTCTGGCAAGAACTTGCTCCTGACATGCAGCCTATACTTCTGATTAAGATCTTTATTAGAAATATAATAATTAATTTGATGCTCAGGAGAGGTAAAATTCACATTTCTTCTATCACTTAAGTAGATTTTCCCACCCTCTCTTATCTAAAATAGTGGCTTTTGCTAAATCTGAAATATATTGGTACTTTTTTTGTTTATTTTTCTAAATAAATTCCAATGTAACAACTTAGAGAAGCAAAAACAGTGAAGTTTTTTTGTTTCGTTTTGTTTTTAAAAAATAAACTCCAAGGGACTATAATTTCAGCTTCATTTTTTGTGTTCTAAACTTAACTCAGGGCACTACAGCTATGTGTATAATGCTAAGTAAGAAGAAATAGGAAAAAAAAAAATCCTTATCCAACTGCTGAGCATACTGCCTGGTTTGCATTGACACTGCCAAAAACTAAGCTTCTGTTAAAATGTCTTCCCCCCAAAATATTTGATTTGGACAGAAAAGGCTTAAGTGACCCAAACAGAGCTAGCGAGTCATTAAACCAATGCAGACAATCAGGGACTTTGATCTCAGCTTCAGCCTCCAGCTCTTCTTCTTTTTTTTTTTTTCCCCGTGTAGACAGAGACAGCAAGCACAATTTTACCTGCTGTGCTCTGTGCTGTGGATGTTGTACCAACATGTACTGGAAGGTTTGCAGTCCCTTAAACGTGATGATATTTCTGTGCATTTGTTCTTTGTAACAAGCGATGACTGAATTTTCCACAGGAATTGGATGCCTGCTTAGGTGACTTAGGTCAAGAACAAAATGTTGTAGAGAATGGTCTTGAAATAAACTTGCACATAGGCAAAATGTAATGTGGGTATAGCTCTGCTCCACACCATGCCTTATTCAAAAGTTAGATGAATTTTGGAGGGGACAGGTGGCACATATCAAAAGACAAAAGCTATTGTGTGTTTTCTCAAGAGGAGAGCAGGCATAAAGATAAGTGTAAAAAATAAACTCAAAGGCCATTTTAGATTTCTTTTGCTTTGTGATAGTCACCTTACGGTTTTAGGTTGGTTTATTTTAAATGTATTATTTAACACTGGCTGGACATTAAAGTTCCTTTTGATTTTTTTGTGATTTTTAAATCCTGCAAGAACGTTAAAGCCTGAGTACATTTACTCAGCTTTACGATTTAATTCTTCATAACCCCAGGCAAACCCTGAGCATGTTAGATCTGTAGCAGGGAGAGCGCTTTGTTGCCATTTGAGTAGGTTTTTACCAGGTAGAGTCAGGCATAAAGCTCAGGTCCTCAGAGTCATATTCTGATGGTAGCTTTGTCTTCCCACTCTCTACATCAAGGTATTGCATTCCTAACCACATGCTTGGAATTACACTTTTAGCAAATGTAAAACAATTTAAACTCTTTGGCAGTCTATACTTATTTATATCTAATTGCCAGGTCAGTGTTCCACTGTTCCCTTAGATAATTTTTGGTTTGTTTTGTTTTGAACTTTTTATAAATAAGTTTGTGTTTACTGCTGCTTACATCTACTGAGTCATGATCCTTAGGTTCTCATGGGTGAAAGGAAGGAAAAAGGGTGTCAGATCTCAAAAGCAGCTGGCTGGCCATAATAGCAGGATTCGGCGATGTGACCTGATACTCAGGCAAGCAGATTTTGTGCAAATGCAGCCCTTTGAACTTGCTTGTCTTCGTGGTAAATAAAAAAAAAAAGGCAAAATAAAACCACCACCACCAACAACAACAAACCCACAAACCAAACCAACAAACAAAAAAAACACCCCAGAACTTTTTTTTTTAAATCCACTAGCCTGTGGCATTTGCTTTCTGTTAACAGAACAGCTAATCTATTTTTCTGTGTCTTGTTTGACACAGAAGACTTCTCCCCCAAACCTAGTGTGCTCTGTTCTCCTGTTAAAAATACAATAGATCTGCTTTCTTTTACAAATGACACAACTAATCAGATTCTGAGGGGAAAAAATTGAGACAGCTAACACATATTCATTACTGTGAGTGTTGTGCAGGCTGCAGTTTTTTCCTCACAAGATTGATTAATTAAATATTTATGAAAGAGAAACACCTGGCATACTTCCATAAACAAATAGGTCTCCTGTGGGTTTGCAACAGCTGAGGAGAGTTTTGAGGGGCCATAGGGATCTCAGGGTAAAGACTTCCTCACAGCTTGAATTCTTACACATTGCTCTTTCTCATAAATATGCACCAACATACAAATAATTTCTGTTTTGAAGACAGAAAGTGCAATATCAACAGATGAAATCCAAAAGACAGACAAAGAGAAAAGTAAAGATTAAGCAGAAAAGAAGTACTGTATGTGGGGAAAATGGCTCATTTTTATCTAAAGAAGGGCTGATGCTAAGGAGGCTGAGAAGGGGGGGGTTCTTTTTTAAAGTATTATGTCTGGGGCTGCTAGTTAAATAGTGAAAGCCTTAGACTGAAGAGACTGTTGAAATCTAAGGGCAAGGGTTAAGAAATTATGCAAGACACCTAAAAGTGGGAAATTAATTCTCTTCAGTATTTCAGCTGCTCTTCCAGATGGATCTGCTTTATAGATACTTGCCTGACTCTCCATCTTCACTGGAATGTTTTTACTGGTATGTCACTGCTTTAAAAATGAAAATAATTGTGCCACTGACTTCAGCTACAATTTAGCTGGCATGATTGCTTTTATCGACCACTGCTTTACTGTGACCAGTTTCCTACAACTGTTTTAGTTCTTGGGAGTGGAAGTAATGTAGCTGTTAGTGTCAAATTCTTGTGCAATATCTTTTACATGTGCTTACATGCCATGTGCTTTCTCTGTGTTGTATTGTACTTCATCATAGCTCAGCTATGAATTTTGTTGTTGAAACCTTAGAAACTGTGCTGAAACTCAGACATTTAAAGCTCTGCCTATCTGGGAAATGGTCAAGATGTATTAAATGTATTGTGTTTCAGAGGCCAACCTCTAAAATAATTAGTTGTTCCGATGAGGATTTCTGATATCAGTCAGATGTTAATTTATTTCTCAAGTTTAGACACAGCAAAATATATAGGTCAATAAATCTTTCAAACACAGTTGTTGGGTTTGGTTTGGTTGTTTGTTTGGTTGTTTGTTTTTTTTTTTTTATTAAAATTTTGGTTTTAATTTTTACCAAAGCTGGACAAATATTTTTAAAAAAAAAATGTTATTTGCCATTTAAAAATTCTTAATCAGAACGTCTTTATAAAAGAAAAAAAGGTTCAAATGGTTAATCATTAAAGTAACACAGATCAAGCTTTGGGGTTTTTAAAATTTGTTTGTGGGGTTTTCAGTCAAAAGCTTTTTCTCCAGTCAGTATACTATGTTTGAATGGAGCATTTCTGAGCTGTGAATTGTGTTAAGGACTAAAACTGAGAGGTTCATAAACATGTTTTGTTTAGGAAAAGAAAATGTGGAGGTTTCTTGGCGAAGTTCAGCAGTCACAACTGATTTCTAGTCCAGTGATGTGTATAGCAATGTGAAGACAAAGCAGCATTTGGTTTGGTACTAAGTGTAGGTGGTGTGTTACATTCTTGGTAACCTTCATAAGGTTAAATGGTTTTCTTGCTAATCCTATAGAATTTGGTCAAAAACTAATGAAATAAAGAAAATATCTTTTTCATGAGCTGTTCCATATCAGGGATAAAGTTTTCATGCTTATGCGTACTTTCACTGTATGGGGGAGATAACCTTGAGGAAGGTTTACTGTACAGAATTCAGAATCACCTTTTACATGCAAACTTTTTTTGTCATGTGAATGTATTTTTAAAATTAGTTTCACTTTTTTATTTCCACATATCATAAGCATTAATATGCAGTATGTCTGAATATAATAAATTTTCAAAGGTGGTTACAAAGACAAATTTAATCTGGAGTAGACTTCTTATGTACCTGCAGTATACCAGGCATTGATAATAACAGTATAATGCATCCTAGGTTTAACCTGTTTCTTTAATGAAGGTAAAAATCTAAAGTCACTCTTTGAAATTAATGTGACTACTACATGATCAAGAATTGGACAATTCGTTCTCTTTAGCCATCTAAAATGTATTATAGCTGTATATGGTGAAGGTTTTAAATGTCCTGACTAGAAAGAATATTAATACTGAGTAGTAGCAGATGTATCTTCATTTAATAAAGTCTTTATTTTCCACTGACTGAAAATGATCACAGGATCGTTTAATAAGGACGAACCATTCAAATCACCTTGTTAGATATAAATACTTAATAGTATCCATTATAATGAGATAAAAAGTGATGGTTGTGAGGTCAAGTGTGAGAAGGAGAGAGTTCAAAGACAGTGTAGACCTTTCAACATAATATAACCTAGCTTTAAAAAGGAGAGAGGAAACACATTGCTTGATGAGAAGAAAAGCCTCATGTAAGCTTGATAAATATTCAGAATTTGTGTGTAATGGGAAATGGAATCTGATGAATGAAATGTCACAGTAAAATCATTTTAATCAATAATGGAATGTGACATTATTCAGACCATAGTAATATGTCGTCTCCCTTTTACTCTTTCCCTGTGGCATGCTTTCCTTCCATTTTCATTTTTAAAATAGTTCTGACGTTGGTGGGGTTTTGAAAGTTTTTTTTTGTTTGCTTGCTTTTGTTCATTTCTTTCTTTGTCGTTAACTTGAGATTGGTTATGGTAATGTAACATAATGTTGTCGCAACCTTCTGCAGCTAAAATATTGAATGTGTAATGTCAAAATACTAGACCTAAACCTAGGAAATCACATTTTCTGGGAATATTTATGTATAAAAAGTTTAGTTTTCCTTTCTCTGCCCCTACATTCCCCCCCCTCCCCCCCCCCCCCCCCAAATGATAATTTTAACTATAAAATTTGGACTGGATTACAGTAGATGTCATGTGTATGTAGGGAGTGCTTGTTCAGACTCTTCAGTAGTAGAATAATGACCCCAGTGTAAATAACAAGATAAATTATGTATTATTGCATGCTAGTTCTCATTTACTTCGTTACAATGTTTATTTTAGCATAATAGAATGAGATCTTTTCGTTACTGAGATCTTGTGTTATGACAGGAAAAATGATGATTTTGTAACGCATTCTGGTGTTAGTGCTTTATCATCCTTACAGACTCTTTTATCTGAAAATGCTGAAGTTCATTTTTAACATTAAGCAGGCAGTCCATTATTTTACCTTCATAATTTCATCTGGAAAGTAATTGAGAGACATCACTGTAAGCTGTAAGCAATAAGTTCCCTTGACTTTTACTTTTGGTATTGATATTTGTGGAACTCCCAGCTCAGGTTTTAGAGTGTGCAGGAAACACCAATCTGCATATCATATTCCATTTCAACTACTTGCAAAGCTTTCTAAAGACCTTAGTAGTAAGCAAAAGCCACCAACCAGGAACACTGTGGAGTGAGTGGGCCGAACTGAAAAAAATTGCTCCTTAATATTGAAAATTTACCATGCCTCTAGAACATTTTATGTTTTGATTTTAGAAAAATAGACAGAGACAAAAACCTTAAAGAACCTTGAAGTGTTGTTTATCCTGAAACCTAAACAGAAGTAATACATCAAACTTCTAAAGCAAGGCAGGGGAAACCTTACTCCCTGTTACTCTTTTTCTGTTTTGTTGGGATTTTGTGTTTGTCTGTTTTGTTTTTCAATTAATCTTCCTATACTTGTTCTGTATATCTTAGGGAAAAAATACCATCTGTATGGTATTTCACCAGAGCAAAGCAGCTGATAAAAGACTTTTTGCACATCTATCATTTTTGTTTGGCTGTTAATAGCTTATTATTTGGCAATGCTTGAACTGATCCTTTTTTTTTTTTTTCCTTTACAGAATATAGTCTATATATTAATATTGTGCTTATTTCTCTTTGACTCAGTTTGGCTTAATGTCATTCATATCATTAACATTTTGCAGAAATAATACTGATGGAAGTTATTGATCCTTCTTGAAGAAGCTGTTGTCTCAGTTGTGCTGAAGGCTTAAAAATGTTTGATCCTACATTACCCACAGCAGTCGTTCAATATAGTCTATAGATTCAACATAGCCAAATCCAAGATATCCTTGATCAAGACACTGAGAAATGAAACCCAGATGTAGAAATGAATTTTGAAATGGTTGGCTTCAGTAAGCAGACTGTCTACCTTCTCAGGTGCTGTACCTATTTCCATGCCAGTTCTGTTGTGGAGAATGCAAAAAGATGGTGCTCCTCATTGGTAGCTATTTGACAGCGAAGGCTTTCAACTTTATTCAAACCCTTCTTTCTTCTTGGAGTTTTAGGAACAGTGGCACAGTAAGCACAGGTCTCTTTCCCATTCTCTTACTGTCCTTTCCAACATAAATTAACTTACTCCACTGTGGTATTGGGAAAGAGAGATGACAATGGTCATATTTCAGTGGGAAGAAGGGAGGGAGATTTGAAAAGGTGCATGTGTGTCTCCTTGCTCTTTCTGCCCAGCCTGAGCTGTGGAGAAGAGGAAGGACATTCCATAGCTGACCTTTCTTCCAGCCTTTCGTAGTTCCTTTTGGATTGTGAAGTTGGGGATTGTGCTGAGACCACACCTGGAATACTGTGTCCAGCTTTGTGATCCCCAATTCAAGAGAGACAGGGATCTGCTGGAGAGAGTTCAACAGAGAGCCACAAGGATGATTAGGGGATTTGAGCATCTTCCCTGTGAAAAAAACACTGAGAGACCTGGGGCTCTTTAGTCTCATAAAGAGAAGATTGAGAAGCGATCTCATCTTTGTCTATAAATATCTGAGGGTGGATGTCAAGTTGGTGGGGACAATCTCTTTTTGGTGGTCCACAGTAATAAGACAAGGAACAATGGGTACAAACTTGAACATAAAAGGTTTTACCTCAACATAAGGAAAAAAATTCTTTACAGTGAGGATGATGGAGGACTAGAATGGGCTGCCCAGAGAGGTTGTGGAGTCTCCTACTCTGGAGACTTTCAAAACCCACCTGGATGCATTGCTGTGTGAACTACCCTAGGTGATTCTGCTTTTGGCAGGGGGGATTGGACTCCATGATCTCTGGAGATCCCTTCCAACCTCTGACATTCTGTGATTCTGTGAAGGCTGGTCCTTCCTATTCCTAACTGATAAAACAGTGCTCTTTAAGTCCTTCTTGCTGCCCATTTGCTATCCTGGCACAGTTGCATTTGCAAGTATACATTTTTTTTTAAGTATTTCTCGAATTTATAACTTTGTGTAAAAACATGAAGTAAAATCTCACTTTAGATGTATACAACAATGCACAACACCCCAAAGGGATACAATAATATTGCATGATGGCTAACACAGAAATTGCAATATCTGTGCCGTAGAAAATTAACATATTATTCATGCCTTAAGGGTCTTGTACAACCCACTGAAAAATTGCTTTGTGTTTTCTGACTTTGCACAAATATCTTAAGGATATTCATAGCTGCATATCTTTAATACTTCTGCTAAGAGAATACAGTGATTTTCTTTTAAGAATACAGATTAAGAGCCTTGTATCTTGAAGGCTGCTATCATAAGGCAGGTAGAGCAAAAATACTACTATAGGAACCTTCATGCTATTTTGCAGCAGGGATATTTAAAAATTAATGAGCCTTGTTGAAGGTCTCAGTTCTCCAGAAACTCAGTTATTGATGATCCTTTAGTCAAACAGATTACATATATCACCATATAACAATAATTATTGCTCAGTGTTGGTACTGCTTTTTCAGAAAGAAATGAGATAAACTTCCCTTGTTAGGAGGCAAGTATATTTCCTTCTATTTATTTGATTTTTTTTATTACACAAATGGTTACTGAAAGCAGAAAATTCTAACTTGAAACTGTAATTTGTTAAACTTAAAACTGCTTTTCATAATTTTCGTGGCTTTCCTGATTCATATGTGGCAGTCTTATTTACTGCAGATAAAGGAGTAATTACAGCTTGAGACTTTTGTTTAAAGTTAGTCTGTAGGAAAGATAAAAAGTATTTGAGAAGGGTGGCTGTGCAGTATACATACAGGTTCTAAATATCAGTTTCTGTAAGCATTAAGGAGTGCTATTTTTTTGCCTTTCTAAAATTCGAAGTGAGAACTCTCTTAAGAGTGTCTGCAGGAACATAAGTACATGCAGTAAAGAGAAGATGGAAGTATATTAAGTATGTGTCTGTGTATTTCAATGTCAGAATGTTAGGCTTGTAATCTGGTACTTCCTTTCCCATTACCTAATTGAAAACAATCCTTTCTTAGACCTGTTAAAGAGTTTAGGCATAGACTGTTCACAACTGACAGCCAGCCATCAGCTGCTCTGGTTTAAAGAACTGATTTGAGAAGATGCATCAACCTCTCAGCTTTTTTGGTGCAATTAAGCACCTTTACACTTATAAGAAATGCTTTAACTGGAAAGATGTATTATAACTTAATATTGAGACCTTTAATGGAAATTTGTGTCCATCTTAGAATAAAATAACAAAACTGCATTGCCTTAGTGATGTGAACAGAATTCTAATGCGTGTTCAACTGCTGGCTGTTAGTTTCAGTGAGTGCGAAATAACACTTACTTTATAAAGGACATAGTAGTTACTATATACAGGAACTGAAAACTCTTCAGATTCATTATGCATCTTACCATCTGCTATCAAAAGACTGCTGACTTCTTAAGGAATCTTACAGAGCACAATAATTACTAACCAGGGTTATTGGATGTATTTTTGAGATAAGTGATTAACTGTTAATCCTTGTGTGAGCTGGATTGATTTAAAAATGCTGGTCTGCATATAAGTACTTCTGATTAAGCTATCAGTAACAATATTTCAGATTTTGAAATTGAAAATGAACTTGGGCATATAAACACTTTTAAGCTATCAGTAACAATATTTCAGATTTTGAAACTGAAAATGAGCTTGAGCTTTCAAAAAAAAATGTTTTACACCTTGAGCAAAGCTATTACCTGCATTTCAAATATATATTTCATTGTAAGGGAATGTACTGTATGTAATATCTTACTGTTGACTAGGTGCTACAAAAATATCAGTTGGACGTTTGTGACCACTGGGTTTCTAGACATTATGAATATTCCAATAGGCATCTCCGATAGTTAACATCCATTCAACAAAGCTGGTCTGAAGTAGTCCCAGGAAGAGACTCTGATGTTCTCTAATGATGATGGTTATGTTTTGCAAATACCTCTCTAATTGCTTCAGCCTTTAAAGAAGAGCTTTCGAGGCAGAAATGCTAGTGCTAATTTCTCTTTCTTGAAGTAGTTGTTTAGGTAGAGGAGTGGCTGAGTTGACAAATGTGAAAGTGCTTTAAGTTTTGAGAATTAACTGAGGTTGTTTGATGTATTTGAAAAACAAAGTTACTTTATCAGTAGTGGCTTCTGTGTTGAAGTTGGGAATCTTAGTTCTTGAGGAAATAAAAATATATAGAAGGTGATGTGAGGGCCACGAGGATGATCAGAGGGCTGGAGCGCCCCTCCTATGAGGACAGACTGAAAGAGTTGGGGCTGTTCAGTCTGCAGAAGAGGAGGCTCTGAGGTGACCTTCTTGTGGCCTTCCAGTATCTGAAGGGGGCCTACAAAAGAGCTGGGGAGGGACTTTTTAGGCTGTTAGGTAGTGACAGAACTTGGGGGAATGGAGCAGGGTTGTAGGTGTGTAGGTTCAGAGTGGACGTGAGGAGGAAGTTTTTCAGCGTGAGAGTAGTGAGAGCCTGGAATGGGTTGCCCAGGGAGGTGGTTGAGGCACCACCCCTGGAGGTGTTTAAGGTCAGACTGGATGAGTCTGTCCAGCCTGATCTAGGGTAGGGTGTCCCTGCCATGGCAGGGTGTTTGGAACTAGATATCCTTGCAGTCCCTTCCAACCCTGACTGATTCTATGTGGTAACACCGGCTCATTGTACTCCTGAAAGAAACCTACAGCTGGCTTCATAGGACTGCACCAGAGCACCTCCTCACCTGAATATGGCCAGCTGTTAATCAAATGTTTTCAGCGATGATATAATAATAAAAGAGCCTCTTGTGGATTCCTTAATTTTCCAGTATGCTCATGTTGAGAATAAAATATTGAAGATGGGCCAACAGGTGTCAGTGTCTAAGGTACTAAAAGCAGTGCTAAAGTATGATGGATATTTAGTAACGTGTTATTGCTCTCTATTATCTGCTCTTGGCTAGCTGAGTGATTTGTTCTTGGCTTCAAAATAACTAATGCAGCGGATCCAAACAGGCCGTCTCACAGTTCCTGAATCGAACTTGAAACTGTGATGAACACAGATATTACTAGCTGTTGTTGTTCTTTTTAAAGTAATGAAAAAC
This sequence comes from Tricholaema leucomelas, assembly GCA_013400475.1. Classification (NCBI taxonomy): domain Eukaryota; kingdom Metazoa; phylum Chordata; class Aves; order Piciformes; family Lybiidae; genus Tricholaema lacrymosa; species Tricholaema leucomelas. The sequence continues at coordinate 333,825 of WAAF01010234.1, read as the reverse complement.
AGAGCAAAAGTAGAATTTGATTACTCTCTCTCTCTTTTTTTTTTTTTTTTAATGGAGTGGTTTGGGGAGTAAAGATTAGTTACACTGAATTCCTCACCATGAGTACTATAAAAAGCAGAGCTAATTAAAGTATTTTGACATGAATATTATGTATTGTAAACCTCAAAATAACTCCTTTCAAAACTGTAAATCCCTGTTTTGAACAGAATATGGTTTCTTCTTAACTGACTACCAAAAAAAAATCAGTTATTTGCGATGTTCTATATGACTTTTTTTCCTCCTTTTACTTCTGAACATTACAAGATCTTTTCTAATTTATATGCTTAGTTAACATTGGTGGTATGAGACAAACAAGGTTTACTGTTTTGTTCCAAACTGACAAAGTGATGACGTATGATATTGCCTGCCTTTAAGACAGCATTTTGATTAAGGAGCAGAATTAGCAGATAAAATAAGATGCTAATTCAAAGACTAACCAGATTTAGGATCCTGTGCTTTGATATTTATTCACAGATTGACAACTAAACTGCAATACCACAGATTAAGGATGGAACCAAAAGAAAAAGGTACTCACACCCATCCCTGCTCCTCTCCGCACTCCCTCTAAAAAAACCCAAATCCATGTCTTGGTGGTTTTGATCACACAAGCCACATAAGGGTAATTTTCCTTAAAGAGAGATAAAATACTTCATCTGAGAATTTAAGAAAATTTCTGATGTTAAGTAATTTTTGAAAGTATTTGTTCACTCTTGGCTATGGATGCATATTTTTTAGAAGGAGCAAGTACTTAGTATCATAATTTAATATCTTACTCACCAAGTCACTCTTCAAAGGTCAGAAAGGCAGTCTATCTTAGCTAAAACCATGATTCTACATATTTAGCATAAATAAAAACTATTTACCATGATTTAAAAAAGGCAGTGGCTAATAGGAATTGGAACTAAGGCAATTCCAGCCTGGGGAGCTTCTCTTGGATATTAGCTAGTGGTAATATGCTTTCTACAGAATTGAACATCTGGGTTACTGTGTTTGGTTTTGGGCTTCCCGGTTTTAGAGGGACAGGGATCTGCTAGAGAGAGTCCAATGGAGGGCTACGAGGATGATTAGGGGACTGGAACACTGCCTTATGAGGAGAGGCTGAGGGACCTCAGGCTTTTTAGTCTGAAGAAGAGAAGACTAAGAGGGGATTTAATAAATGTTTATAAATATCTGAGGGCTGGGGGTCAGGAGCAAGGGATCAGGTTCTTCTCACTTGCTCTGTGTGATAGACAAGAAGCAATTAATATAAGCTGCAGCGCAGGAGGTTCCACCTCAACACAAGGGGGAACTTCTTTACTGTAAGGGTCACAGAGCACTGGAACAGGCTCCCTAAAGGGGTTGTGGAGTCTCCTTCTCTGAAGACTTTCAAGATGCGTCTGGATGTGTTCTCCTGTGACCTGATCTTAATTGTATGGTCCTGCTTTAGCAGGGGGGTTGGACTCAGTGATCTCTTTGGGTCCCTTTCAACCTCTAACATCCTGTGATCCTGTGAACAGCCCAATATAGGGAGACTTCGCTATGCAGTATAAAGACAAAAGAACAGATCTACTTTTTGTTTCTTGCAATATCAGACTTAGTTCTGTTTCTTTTATGTATGTAATACAGATGTTGTAATTAGTATACTAAGAGTCTGATAAGACTAGGCTGATATGACAGCTCTTTTGCTGTTTGTTTTTGGTTGTTGTTTTTTTTTTTTGGGGGGGGGGCAAAATTCCAAATAAATAAGAGTTTAGAAAGAATGTGTCACTGATAGAAGAAGAGAACATGGTCTAACTTTGGACAGAGTTATTTTGTAATACAGTATTGGATGCTGGCCATGATCAGTAAAAGGACATCATGTAAGGCAACTCTGAGTATCCTGCAACAGTCTTTGTGAGATGTTACCTCTCAAATATTTGAGAAGCTAATGCCTTAAACCCTTTCAGCCATTTAGCATATGAGCATATGTACTTCATTTGAGTTCAGTTTAAAAAAAAAGTGAAGCTGTATCCACTAAGCTTACGTGAAATTGCACATATGTGAAGCTGTTAAAATACCAAATTGTTTTAGAATGTGGCAATCTCTTTTGAAAAGTTTGGAAGACAGACAGAAGATGGCAAAGGGGTTGCAGGAAACAAACAAAGGATGCAGAAATAATAATATAAAAAATCACCAACAATTTCAGTTTCTGTAGTGCTCAAATTAAAGTGTACAGAAAATGGTATAGGTAAAGAAGATTTCTTAAGCCCTTCCACATCCTCAGCTATAAAAGTGATACTGCTGTGCGACCACCACATTCCTCCTGTCTTACTTGCATTATTTATTGTTATGCTTCTGAGTAAACATTTTTGGTTCATGATAAGTGTTTGATTTGTTGTCAGGTCTTTTAGACCTGATTTTTGTTTTCAGGAAAAACTTGAAATCTGCTTATCTTCTCTCAGTCTTGAAAAACCTTCTTACTATTGTAATGGTATATAAATCCTGTACTTTCAGAGGGCATATGTACACAAAAATCAGGCCCTGAGGAGGTTTTTTGTTTGTTTTTATGTTTTGTTCAGTTTTGGTTGTGTTGGTTGTCGTTGGAATTTTTTGGTTTGAGCCTTTTTTTTTTTTTTTTTGGTTGGTTGATTGTTTTTTTGGGTTTGTTTGTTTGCTTGGTTTTGTAAGATAGCAGGTAAATAGGGAAAGTAAATCATTTCCACTGCCTAATTTCTTCCAACTGTTTCTCCCAATTTGTGGAACGTTTAGATACAGATCAAGTCTTATCACAAATGTTTTCCGAGTTCATATGTTTAACTTCGCATTTTCAAAAAAACAAAGTAGTTGGGATCATAGAATTGGTTCTCTCTCTTGTCACTCAAGAAATTTGGAAGGTTTCCATGTTTCAAGCCTTGCTCAATGGCTTGATGCGAGATGAGTGACAAGTGGTGTCTCTCAGGGACCAGTGTTATTCAATGTCTTCATCAATGATACAGACAGTGACACTGAGTGTACTGTCAGCAAATCTGCAGATGATATCAAGCTGAGTGGTGCAGTTGATAAGACTGAAGGACAGGATGCCATGTAGGGAGGGACCTGGACAGATTAGAGAAGTGGGCTAAGGAGAATGTCAGGAGATTCAATAAGGGAAAGTGAAAGGTTCTGCACCTAGGTTTAGCCAATGCTCGACATCAGTACAGGCTGGGGGATGATGAAATTGAGAGCAACCCTGAAGAAAGGACTTAGGGTACTGGTGGATGAGAAGCTGGACATGAGCCAACAATGCCTTCTTGCAGCCCAGAAGATTAGTCACATCCTGGGCTGCATCAAAAGAAACATGGCCAGCAGATTGAGAGAGGTGATCCTGCCACTCTGCTCTGGTGAGTGGAGTACTCTGTCCACTTCTGGGGCCTCAACACAAGAAGGACATGGATCTCCTGGAACAGGTCTAGAGAAGGGTCACCAATATGACTAGAGGGCTGGAGCCTCTCTCTCCTAGAAGGACAGGCTGAGAGAGTTGAAGTTGATCATCCTGGAGGAAAAAAAGCTCCAAGAAGACCTTATCATGGCATTTTGATTTCTGAAGGGGACCTACAGGAAGGCTGGAGACTGTTAAGAAGGGCTTGTAGCAGTAGCAAGAGAAGTGATGGTTATAAACCAGAGCAGGATAAATTTAAGTTAGACATAAGGAGAAAGTTCATTACAGTGAGAGTGGTTCAATGGATTGCTCAGGGAGCTGATTGAGGTCCTGTCTCTGGAGATATTCCAAGTCAAACTTGATGGGACTGAGCAACCTGATCTAGTTAAAGATATCCTTGTTCACTGCAGGGGGGTTGGACAAGATGAGCTTCAAGAGTTCCTTCCAATCTGATGCATTCTGTGATTTTTCCTCTCTTGACAAACTTTGTAGAAGTGTTTCCTGTGTGAATATCTGACTAAAACAAAACTGTTCTGTTCAGCACAGCTCCCAAGACTCAGTATGAATTTTGCTTTAAATGTGGAGCATGCTGGAGTCCCATGGATTCACACTGTCGTGGGAAAGTCTGAAACCACATTAAGGGAAGAGTTGTGGGTGGCCCCACCCATAACAAACCATGCTGCTTATGTAGAGTTCTTATCCCAAAAGGATGGCAGTAAAAAGGATAGTGTTCCCATATTCAGAGGAAATAGATTGTGTCTGTTGCTGTTTTCCTGGCTTAGGATGCAGCTTTCAACATGGCAATGAAAACTCTTGTTTCTGTTATGGCAGAAATTTACATGGAGTGTTTTACACCGCAGCATAAAATTAGAGAAAATCTGTTCCTCATAAAACTCAGAAGAATATAAGTGACTTAGCTGAACTGTTTTTTTGTGGAATTACAGATTTATTATTCATGTCAGAGTGAGCAATTTGATAATGTTGACAACTTCCTGCAAAGCAGAGGCTATGTAATTTCACAGAGGAATATTTTCATCAGACCAATAACTTCCTGTGTAGTCCAAGTACATCCACAAGAAGATAACGACTCTGGGGATTTCAGCTGCCATTGTGCCTCTAGGAAATTGTTTACTATGATTTTAACTCTTTTAGAAACTGAGCTTATCTAATTTTTCAGCTTGCAGCTGTTAAATCACTGCTAACTTTGTGTTACAGGTTGAAAACTTTTGCACTATCAGAAAGAATATATTCTCTCTAGCCACTACTGATAACAGGGAGAGGAGTCAGGATTTAGGGATTTAATCTGGTTCAGTGATGTGCAGCATGGGACATGAGGAAAGACTTCTTAATAAGGCTGAGTGGTTTGTTAAACTTGCATACTTTTGGTATACATTTGAAGATTTGTCAAGAAATGGGTGAAACATCTTTTTTTCTGGTTTGCTTATTAAAGATACTTGAAGATTTGCTGAAGGGATGTTCATTGTAAACAGCAGCATATGGAAAGGATAGGTGGATGGTGTAGAAAGGTTTGTTAGTGTGTGTTAGTGACTCAGGATTCATTATCATTTTCTAATAGGTAGGCATTGGAGAAATATCCTGCCTGAATGAAATTTGGCTGACGCTCTATTGTAACTACTTAATGCCCCAAACACCAGAGAACAAGAATTACTTGTGCTAGGTGCAAGAATTACTGATGTTTCCATCTTCTCTGAAGATAAAACAAGTATTTTCTCCAAATTAGGTCACTTTCATAATGAAATACAGAGCTCGTGCTGGCAGTATCCTAATAACATCCATCTGTAAAAGTTATGTGTCTGTTTTTGTAACTATGTCTTGGCTCAGAAGTTTGCAAGAATCACACACTCAAAACAAGTAATAAGGTTATCAGAAGATGGGAGGAAATGCTGCTTAGAGAAGCTAATCCGATGCCAATGCATCTGTTAAAATGCTGTTAATTTTAGGACAACACTTATGGGAAAGTAAAGAAAATAATCTTAGCAGGTGGTATAAGAACTTTTTTTTTTTTTTTAAGCTATTTTGTCAAAGCTTTGTTATATTTTATTAGGGAAGGGCTTCCTTAAAATTAGTGCTCTGGGAGTTAACTCTCTACTTAAACATTCCCAAATAAGGAAGGGTAGTTTGACTGCAATTTGCAGACAATACTCATTGCAGGGCAAAAATGCATGCATCCGTGGGTTATTTTGGAAACTGTCTTGCATTGTTTCTGCATTCTTGGTGATATCTGTGAAGGCAAATCAACAATTTGTCACCTGTGGATGAAGTGGATCTGCAAGGATGGTTGCAGGCAGCCGCTTCTCCTTTTCTCTCACAAGCTGTGTTTCAGCGCAGAACTGTGCAGATTTATGGTAGATCTGGCTGTCTTCCCAGACTCATGCAGCAAGCTATTTGAGGGAAAACAATATTCAAAGGAGTACATATACTCAAGGTTCTGAATGTATGCATGAATATACATTTTTGGAAGCTTTCATTAGTTACATGGATGTAAGTGCTTTTCTCTTAATTCTATGGGTAAGGAACTAGTCCATGTCTACCTTAGAAGTTGAGATGGCTAGATATTGCATTTCCCATGATACAGGCTTTCACAAGAAGTCTGTATCCTTCTGTGTAGGTTTGCCCCAAATACACAGAAGTTTAGACCTGCCCCCAAGGGAATAGAAATAATTTATATCACAACCAGGAACAGATCCAAGATCTCTTAATTTCTGTTCTGTATTATTAATGTCTTGCAGATATCTGTCATGTCAAACCTTCCAGGAAGCTCAGGAGTTGAGTTGGGTTTTTAATAGCAGCTATTACTCTGATTTCTTAGAATTAGTGTTAATCATTTTAGAAGAGCTGTACAGCAATCTGAAATGTCATCCTAATGCAATATTTTGATATAGCTTTCTCATGGCATATGTTAACTCTTAGTTGCAGGCGCAAGCAAGAACAGCCCTTAAACACCCCACCAAACAGTGAGAAGAGCAAGAGAATAGCAAAGAACTTTTATGTTCTCATAGTAGCTTTGTTTCCTGGGTGTTTTCAATTAATTTCTCTTTGGTTCTGAATCCCAGAAATAAAGGATGAGGACTCTTAGTGCACTGTTTAGCAGTGTATTTCAGTCCTGAGAACAAAATATCTTAGTTTCACACAGGCATTTAACCTCACTTCTCTCTTAGTAACTGAGAATAATTAAAGTAAAAGGTCTGAAAGTTAAAAGCATAGGTATCTTTATTTCACTATGTATTCATCTACCCTAACTTCAAACATTTGATTTGTGTCTTTGAGGTAACTTCCAATTCAAAGATAAAAAGCACAAATCATAATTTTGAGTTAACTTTCTATCTAAGGTGACAATCACACTTCTGAAATGGCACATATGATTATTTACCATAAGAAAATAGTGAGATGGCCAGGTAAAAAATGCATGGAGCGATACATATAAGTTAATAAGCATCTTGCACTTACACTGAAATGCCTTTGGTCATTGAATACACTGAATTAAAACTCATTTCATTTATCCACAAAATTGATGCATATATTCATATCATATTGTAACAACTTCTATCAGTGACAGATTAGTAAGCAAGCATATACAATTAAGCGAAACTAAAATTAATTTCAGAAAGATTGTGCTTTGTGTGGGGAGATTTGCAATTGGGTCAGTTAGAAGTTTTTTCAAGTTATCTAGCTCATTTCTCCAGTCAGTATTGGGAAAGCACCTTTTATCTTCCACAAAAACTGATTGATTTCTACTTTTGGTTCTTTGCACCACAGGCTTCTGCTGAAAATTAGTTCTCACTTGTAATGTTTTCAGCCCCAACTGCGTTTGCCCTTGAAATCAGCCTATTGTATACAAGTATTTTGGATTGAAATACATACATTTATTCTTTCAATTTAATGAGAAATTTCAGCCTTCTTGGTTTATTGATAGACCATCATGCAGTCTTCACAGCTCTGCTCATTGGTAAGAACACCTACTGATAGATTTTATTAACCTCCCACTTTGAATTCTTATTAAATAATTAAAATAGATAGATTGCAAAAGGTTATAAAAATGTGTATTTTAAACTGTTCTCATACTTCCTGCTGATGCTGACTTCACTGCCATGTTTAGTGATTATGTTATTATGTTATGTGTAGTACTTTGTCCATGTCTGCTTGGACAGACCACTGCTTGAATCCTGAACACTTGGCCTTCCGCAGATAGTCTCTCGCTAGCTGTTGGTTTTGTTTACATTCTTCTGAAGATATAATTAATTAAAAATTCACTAATTCAGGAAGAACTAAAAAAAAAATAAATCACTGCTTAGTAAGCATTACTTCTTAATTCAGACCAAATATGTTCTTTCCACTGCATGGGCACAAAGACAAAAGTGCTGCAGTCTTGGTCATTCATGAACACAAAGCTGAGCTGGGAAAAAAAAATTTGGGTTAGAGTCTATTCTATGGAACATTTCTTAAATTATATGTTTCTTGAACTTGTATTAGTGGTTAGTATTCATTGCCAAGTATATTTGCCATTTTATTTATCTCCTCTCCCGTGAAGAACAAGACCCGAACTCAGTCTCAGGCAGCTTTTGCTTCCAAAAGGGCTAGGTTTGATAGACTCTTCTCTTTACTTAGACATGCATTGAATCTGGGCTTTGATCTGTTCAGTTAAAGAAACGGGAAAATTTACTCTTATCTCCTTAGATTACAGGTCACTGAGAACTTAAAATATTCTTGGAAGTAATATTAAGCTTTTCCATTATGATTTGGAACAATTGCCCCTCAACAGGAGAATTAGTATTAGTGTCATACCAAAGAGAGTGAACGTCACTTGTTTATTACCTGGTCTTTGACAGATATAAGTATATATACCTGTTACAAGTGCATGCTTATTATTTGCCTTACTTAATGTAAAATTCTAATCTCAGCTGCATTATAAATGAGGAATGTCTGGCCTAGTCACAATATATTTTCCTTAAAAATAATTCCTTGAAATGTGCACTCATGTATTTGTTTCAAAGGTGAGGGAAGCAAAGGTCAAATAAATTTGTGCTAAAATATCATGGAATATGTTAGACTCATCCATTGTGGAACACAAGAAAGTGCCTTGTGTTATTTAGAAAAAAAATGACTTGAATCTTAAATGCTCCATAATAACATACAGGGAACTTGGCAGCGTTGTGTATTCTTAACCTTTTCTTAAAAATACACCTTTTTCCTCTTTTAATAGGATGTTGAAAGACTTGGATATAAAAATCTTTAATCAGTAGGCTTTTTTTATGGAGCCTGAGGGCCATGAATTCAGATTAATTGAGATAGTGGATAGAAGATGCTGAGAATACTGTTGCTTAGACATCCTTGATATTTCCTCTCTCTAGCTTAGTTTATTTTTCACTTTGAAAACTACCTATCATAGTTTACACTAATCTCACTTTGCAGTTTGTTTTCAAAAAGCAAATCAGACTTCCGAAGATACGTCAAAAGGGGTCTGGGAAAAAGGGTCCATATCATCTACATGTCTGTATATGCACACACAAAATGTCTGGAGGTGTAAAGAGGGAAATTGTATTTCACTAATTTCACTTGAAGTATTTCTTTTAGACTCAAATTCGGTTTGCTGAATTCTAACCTTGACTTAGTTTTTATTTTTAGCATATGAACCCTTGAAATCAGGGACTGGGAATGAAAATGATAGGATGCTTTATTGTAGCAGCACAAGCAGACAATGATGTAATATTTTATTATGATATCACATGAAGAGAATCCACTCTTAACTTGGGACCATGAATGATAAAATACAAACACAGATAATGACTTCAATTTGTTTTCCTTAGAGAGTAGAGATTACAGTAGCAAATAAAGAGCAGGATGGGCTGACTGTCATAAAAGTATTCTTCCAAATGACCTGCTGACCCATCAATGTAATTTTATTTTGTTTAAATTATATGTATTGAGATTCCAGCCATGAAATTGATTGCATAATGGCACTCCTTCTGAGCCCAGGGGATCCCTACTGAAGCATGGATGCTGGAACATGAGCAGGTTTTTGTGGGTTTGGAACCATAAATACCAACAGAGCTCACAGCAGTCCTTGCTGACAAGAAATTTCTGGATGTTGTTCCTACATCCTGGGTTATTTATTGATATTTTATTTCTGGGGGTTGCATTTAGGAAGCATGGATCTCAGTCAGAGATCATCTTTAAAGCAGAACAGGCCAGCTCTAGTGAGCCCTTATTGATTTAGTGCTTATTGGGGAGGCAATGTAGCATCCAGTGTCAGCAGGTGATGAGAGAGAAAGGCTGCATGCTTCTAAGTAATGAGCTGTAACAAACTGGAGTCTTTTCTAAGTCTCCTTTCATCTTCTCATAATGCAATACTCAAATGCAGAGAGGATAAGTACAAGGATTAGATTGACTAGGTCCACAGTTATTAGACAAGTATATGTTTTCTTGGCCCATTAGCAGGTAGAACAACAATAGATAATAGGTATGAGGTATTTAGTGTTGTCCATCTTCTATATCCTCTTAGTCTGATCTATATTTTGAGCACCTTTTAGGATCAAAAGGATTCTTCTCATGTGGCTATTGCATTTCCTTGTTTACTAAGAAAGCCAAAAGATTTGAAGTACGATGTACTGCTGATATCTGAGCTGGGAGAGAACTGGGAATTTCAGCTATGAAATCAGTGATCTGTCTCCATTCAAAAGGAGGACTGGAGGAGAATTTTTACATCTTTTGTGTGAAATTTTGTGGTTAATTTGACTTTTCCTCTCCATGTGTTTTTCTTTCTCAAATCTGTATTACTCCTATGTCACTCTTCAGGTGGCTTAAGTCTATCTTAATAGACAGAAATAGATTTTCCCCGTTTATTGCATTATATATTTTTTTTTCCACCTTATCTTTAACAAAGTATTAGTCACAAGGCAGGAAAGGAGACTAGGAGCAGTTTCAGTTATTTCTTGACAGAGCAAGGCTAGATATTCTGACTAACAGCAACAGTGATGGCACTTAAATTTGCAGCTTGATGCTTTCCAGCTGTCCAGAAAGATTTTCAGACAAGAGGACAAGCAGCTTCTTCTCAATGAGTCTACTGAAACTAGGTGGCTCTAGAGATTAGTAAGATTTATCTGTGTCATTATTTCAAATCTGATTTGTGTTGTTCTCTTAAAGCTTTTATTTGGCTATGATAGATTACATGAAGTAATATCCTATGTAGTTCCTACTGGAAAAACTGCTTATATACCCCAAAAAAATTTAAATCCCCACATGGTGTTGCTGAGGAATGAGACTTTAATCTCAGACCTCAGTTTTCCCTCTCATTCCCTGTTTCTGTCAGCCTCCTTAGTGTTGTTTGAGTCTTTTATTCTGGTATTGTGTGTCCTTCAGAACAGGACATGATAGAGATGTGGTGTTGGAATGTTGTGACTCTACATTGCTTTCCTTTTCAGTAAAGCCTGGGCCAAGACCATTAGGTAAAACTTAATAAGAAAGAAAAAAAAAAAAAAGGTCAAAAGGCCTTACATTTATTAGAAATTATCATGCTTGTTTTAAAGATGAAATTACTGAGAATCATAGAATCATAGAACCATGGAATCATAGAACGGTCTGGGTTGGAAGTGACTTCCAAAGCTCTAGCCCCTCTGCACCCTCAACTAGACCAGGCCTGAGGGGCACCCTCAACTACACCAGGCCACTCAGAGCCCTGTCCAGCCACACCCTGAACACCTCCAGGGATGAGGCCTCAATCACCCTGCCCCGGGCAACCCGCTCCAGTGCTCCACCACCCCCATGGTAAACAACCTGTTCCCAACATCCAATCCAAATCCTCTGCTCTCCAATTTGAAGCCACTGCTCCTCATCCCATCACTTCAGGCCTCCATACGCAGTTCCTCTACAGCCTTCCTGCAGGCCCCCCTCAGGTACTGGGAGATTGTTATCAGGTCTTCACAGAGCCTTTTCCTCTCCAGGCCCAACAACCCCGGCTCCCTCAGCCTGTCTTTGTAGCAGAGGTGTTCCAACTCCCTGATCATTTTCAGGGCCCTCCTCTGGACTCGCTCCATCAGGTCCGTGTCTTTCCTGTATTGAGAGCTCCAGACCTAGATGCAGCACTCCAGGTAAGCCCTCATCAGAACAGAGGATGAAGAATAAGCATTGTCTTTGTTGTGTTTGATTGTGGATTTGGAGGTTGTTTGTTGAGGGTTTGTTTTGTTTTTTTTGGCTTTTGTACTGTATCTGTGCTGTGTAATGTAGGAAACAAGTGTTGGTCCTGTGTGCTAGTTTGAGCCTAGCTAGAATGTTTTGGTGAAAAGAACTAGACTACAGGCTGTGAAAGGAAAACAGTGGTGCTGTCTACTTCGTTCATTGGCTTGCTGAGATGTGTAAAAAAGGAAAGCAAAACATAGATAATCTCTTGGCCTGCTGAGGAGCTCTGGGCTGCTGGCTGAACTGCGTCTTACTCTCTAACCTCACCCTCCATTTTCCTTGGCTAATCCACTTTGCTTCCTAACCCCCCAGCCGAGCCTCCATTTCTTCCTTGGGACTGGGATAAGGTTGAGAGGGGTAGGGGGAGGGTGGTTGAGAGCCCCTCCTGGGGACTCAGGTTTCTGGGAGGGCTGTTGTGTTTCTGTATCACCTTATTACCTTGTATATTTCTGTCTATAACTGTATATACTGTAAATATCTGCTTGAATATTGTGCTATGCTAGCTGTAAATATAAGCTTCATTCATATTTCCAGAGCTGGCTGAGTCTAGTCTGGGTGATTTCTAAAGTGAGGGGGGGGTGGGGGGGGAGGAACATCCAAACCACCACACTCCTGCCATCCCAAAGAGTGAAGAAATACTCACTATATGCTTGGGAAATTACGTCACACTGGTTGCCTGTGTTTGTCCATTCAAGGGGGAGCAAAACATTGTAGCAGAATGAGTTTACCTGAGTTGAGTACTGAGGAAGCGAAGACCTGTTGCTTTGCAGCACTTTCTGTGAGTTTCAGTGACAGCTTCAGGACATATTCTAACACAAACATCTTCTTTCAGTGTCAGATAAGGATTTTCTGATACAATTGCTTCCTCTTCCTTTTAACTTCTTTATCAGTTCCTTTTTTTTTCATTCAGGCCAGCATGAATTTCTGTGAAGGATTGTAGCAGCACAATTATTGAGCTACTTGGTCTACCTTTTTGGACATCCATCTGAAACAAACAAACAAGCAAAATCCCTATGCTGAAATAAACAAATTAAAAAAAAAAAAAGAAAAAATAACATCAGCAAAATAAACAAAACACAAAAAAACCTCTTCCAATATGACATAGTACAAATGCACAGACCATATGGCATTTTATTGAAGTAACTAGGTTTGGTTTAGCTTGCAAATAGTAACTTGAGTATTAAATGCCATCATTTTCTCTGATGCAAGTGTGCTTTAGCGATGAGAAAATAAAACCAAACCCAAACAAACAAAAAACAACAACAAAACTCACAAGAATTCCCCCTCTTTTGCATTGTAGATTTCCTTTTGATCTTCATTAGAGAGATGGCAAAGGGGTAAAATTTCATCTTTTCTCTGTTTGTCCCATGCTGGGAAATATATTCATCCAACTTTTCCTTTCCTCTTTCTGTTCAGAAGAGCTTCCAGTTTCCTAGAAATTTGTATATGTAGACAGAAATGTCTGTTGATTTTGACTGGAATAAATTTTAATTAATACTTCAAATTTAAATAAAAATAGTGAAATCAAGAAATTCTGATTTTAGGCCAATTTGTAAATGATAGTTGAAAAACAGTCATAGTGCATCTTCTCATACATATGGGTGATCATCTGGCTGTTACAGTATATCTTTTTTTCGTGTTACTGGGCAGTCTAAGGTGTTGAGAAGAGGAGAGAACTATTTTTTCCAGACACCTTAGCAGTTATTGCCACAGTTATTAATATACTCCTTGTGAAAAATAGGAAAATTACTATAAGCACAGATTTTTTTTTTTCAGCACTATGTGATGTTTTTCCTTTCCAGCAGTACTCATAAAGATGTGTTGTCCTATACTTAAAAATTCTCAGGTGTAGTTTGTTTTGCATCAGGGTACAGTGTGTTGCTTAAGTAGGTGTAGATAATTCATCTGGCAACTCACAAAGCAAACTAACAAATGTTCTTATTATTAGGCAATCTTTTTCCTCCAAAATATTAACGATCACGTACATAAGAAACCTGAAGAGCCGGATGAATTAAAGATCCTCAACTTTGAAAGCATGTTGTGAGTGCTGTTGGCATTTTCAAAGGTTCAGTTAGGTCTGAAACTTTAAAAAGACCACAGTAAACAAAAATGACAATATAATATTGATGACTGACCTCCAAACACGAGTTTGATTTGAATATTAATCTCACTTCTAGATAGCCAAAAATTGCCATGAAAGGAAAACTAATATTCTCTCTCCCATTTAAAAATATATTGTAATGAGCTGCTGGTGAGAAGGAATAACTTCTCCTGTGCTTGATTTCTCAGAGTGTCAAAGTGACTATAATATTTTAGGCCATTTTTCAAAGATAGACATTCAAAGAGAATATCCACAGCTTGCTATTATGCATGCAAGCCTGTGAGTCCTGACCGTCTTATCCCAAGTTGCCTATTTACAGTCTTGATGAAACACTGATTAGCTCTGATTAGCTAATGGATCTCTGATTAAAATGTCTAATTAAGAAAGTAAGTTATTTTATTCATGCTGTCAAATTAACTTCCTCCCACAAAACCAACATGAAATAGTTGTACATGCTGTGTAGATACTTGATTCTGGAAGGTGCACAGTGTTTCCCAAGCAGAGAGAATGTAGAGTATCTAAGTTCATTTCATTATATATTGCAAGTTATGCAAGCTTATGCCGCTTTAATGAAAAGTATTTGTGCAAATAATGTTTTCTTGAAAACACTGGCCTGTGTTATAAAGCAATAAGCATCCAGTTACTGCTGTTGAAATAATGATTTTCTGTTGTGCACAGATTTAACCAAGTTGAAAAGATTTATAGAATCATAGAATGCATTGGGTTGGAAGGGACCCTTGAGGTCATCCTGTCCAACCCTCCTGCAGTGAGCAAGGGATGTCTTTAACCAAATAGGCTGCTCAGGACCCCATCAAGTTTGACCTTGAGTGTAAGCAGGAGTGGGGCTTCCACTACATCTCTAGACAACCTGTTCCAGTATTTCTCTACTCTCACTGTGAAGAACCTTACATCCTTAAGTCCAACTTAAATCTACCCTGCTCTAGTTTAAAACCACTGCCACCAGTCCTGTCATTATGTGCCCTTCTAAACAGTCCCTCCCCAGCCTTCCTGCAGGTCCCCTTCTGATATTGAAATGCTGCTATGACATCTCTTTTAATTTGTCATTAACTGACAGAATCACTTTAAGTCAGATTTTTTAATGCTGAGGCATGCATTTGGTAATGTTTCTTGAGTAATTATTCAGTAACTTTTTGAAATAATGATTTTTGAACAGTCTGCCTACTTTTGGTGATGATGCAGTGTGATGCATTACAATGCACAGATTTCTAGAGGTTTTAATAGTTTCAAGTAAAATTTTATTTGCCTGTCCAGCAGTAATTGTGCACAAAGTAGATTGATTATGCTGTCAAGCAAATGTATCCAACAACTAAGATAGTATTTCATAAAGCTTGCTATGCATCAGGTAGGCCCAGCTAGCACCTGTATCCAGCTATAGATTTTTTTCTTTATTTGATGCTCTGTGATGATACAGATAGAGTGCAAAACATATAAACAATTGCCAGTTCCCAACAACTGGATACATTTTAAAGTAAGTTTCAGGAGATTGAGCCTCATTTCCACAAGGATGATGGAAAATAATGAGATCTATGGGAGATGGAAACGATTCAACTGCTTTTCTTAAGAAACTCACAGTTAATTGCACTTAAGAAATGGACTGTGCAAATCTAATGAAGGCTTTAAGGATGAGGATTTACTGTGCAAGTGTGGCAGCCAAATTATCTATCCATGGATTTAAGAGTCCCTTAATACTCATAATGGTGATAGACCATAATGCCTCTGAGGATCTATTAAATCCATCAGGTCAAATGCAACTTCACATGACAAATTTTACACCTACATTAAAAACTATCAGACATTCCTTCAAAGTTGCTTTTGTTGCTAGCTGAACTGCAATATTCACAATCTATCCTTTAGCTCAAATTTTGGCATATTCTTCATTGTTTGACTTTGATTTCAACAAAAATATTGTCTGATATGATGGCAAGAGAATACATCAGGAATTCTCTTATCCACTGAAAACTTTGACTTGACATATGAAAGAGGAAATAAAATGGAGGAGGAAAAATTATAGCGCCATTAGGAGTCAAGTTCCCTGAAAAGAAGTTGGAATCTAAGGAAAAATAAACCTGATAACCATGGTGCAATAAATTTCCAGTGTCTAAAATTTCTCCTGGAAATGAGAAGAAAGAAATGAAAATTCTTCTTACAACAATATCCTCACTTTTTTCTATTACATACCTACTATATATCACTCCTTAGAGACCCATCTACTCCTACTTCATCTATCTTTCTAGTAACCCTTGTGCAGAGTAATGTCACAGAAGGAAATAAAGGGGCAAAGTGGAACACCACTGATAGTGCTGCCTGGGGTAATTTAGTGGGTCATGACAATATTCTTAAAAGAAATATATGGATGCCTATTATGGCAAGGGTATGTAGAGAAACAAATCACTTCAGCATGGGCTGTTGGTGTGGGAAGCTTCCAATTCTCCCTTATTACATATGTTATTAGAAAGCTGAGACAGTCTCATAATGATTCTCAGCCTTGTTTTGGTTGTTACTCAAATCATTTAACCTTGTCACCTCCCTTTAACCTTCTGTCTCAACCCAAGAGCATTGACAAGATCAAGGAACGTAAAACACTTCATATCCTCCTGATGATGGAATATGATACAGCAGCTGTTGCTTAAACTCAGTTCTTTTGTTTCAGCTGGATATAATATAATCAGCAACTTGTACTAAGGATTAAAAAAGAAAAGTCATAATTTTAAGTTATTTTAAGAGTTTGAAATGAGCAAAGATGTGTATGAGGATAACAACTATTGAAAGAATGGGAAATATCTACCAAGTAGTAAAAATAAATAAGTAAATAAATAGAAAGCTAAAGTATTTCTGTGAAGGCAGAGATGTGAGAGAAACAGAAGAAAATACCATGTTCTGAGAAGGAAAAATACCGGATTAAGAAAGAGAGAGAGACAACTCTTAGATTGTATGGTTTAAGAAAAAATCAGGTTTACAGGCATAGCCTTTTGCTGGAATGAGGGAGTGTGAGAGGAAATCATAGAATCATAGAATGGTTTAGGTTGGAAGGGACCTCAAGGATCATCCAGCTCCAACCCCCTGACATAGGCAGGGACACCTCCCACTAGAGCAGGCTGCTCAAGGCCTCATCCAGCCTGGCTTTAAACGCCTCCAGGGAGAAAGCATCCACAACCTCCCTGGGCAACCTGTTCCAGTGTCTTACCACCCTCACTGTAAAGAACTTTCTCCTAATATCCAGTCTGAATCTCCCCTCTTCCAGCTTAAACCCATTCACCCTTGTCCTAACATTGCTAGACCGTGTAAGTAGTCCCTCCCCAGCCTTCATGTAGGCTCCCTTCAGATACTGGAAGGCCACTATAAGGTCTCCTCAAAGCCTTCTCTTCTCCAGGCTGAAGAGCCCCAACTCTCTCAGCCTGTCCTCATAGCAGAGGTGCTGCAGCCCTTTGATCATCTTCATGGCTCTCCTCTGGACCCGCTCCAGCAGTTCCATGTCCTTCTTGTGTTGGGGGCTCCAGAACTGCACACAGTACTCCAGGTGGGGTCTGACGAGAGCAGAGTAAAGGGGGAGAATCCCCTCCCTTGCCCTGCTGGCCACACTTCTCTTGATGCAGCCCAGCACTCGGTTGGCTGTCTGGGCTGCATGTGCACACTGCCGGCTCATGTTGAGCTTCTCGTCGACCCAGACCCCCAGGTCCTTCTCCTCAGGGCTGCTCTCCGCCATTCATCACCCAGCCTGTATCTGTGCCTGGGATTGCACCGACCCAGGTGCAGGACCTTACACTTGGCCTTGTTAAACGTCATGAGGTTGGCCTGGGCCCACCTCTCCAGCCTGTCCAGGTCCCTCTGGATGGCATCCCTGCCCTCCAGCAAGTCAGCTGTGCCACACAGCTTGGTGTCATCTGCAAACTTGCTGAGGGTGCACTCAATTCCTCTGTCCATATCACTGACAAAGATGTTAAAGAGCACTGGTCCCAGCACTGACCCCTGAGGAACACCACTTGGCACCAGTCGCCAGGTGGACATTGTGCCATTGATCACCACTCTCTGCATGCCACCATCCAGCCAATTCCTTATCCAGTGAGTGCTCCACCCATCCAGTCTGTGCTTTTCCAGTTTGGTGACCAGGATGTCATGTGGGACAGAGTCGAATGCCTTACTCAGGTCCAGGTAGACGACATCAGTTGCCCTCCCCCTGTCCATTGCAGCTGTGACTACATCATAAAAAGCCACCAAATTTGTCAGGCATGATTTGCCCTTAGTGAAGCCATGCTGGTTACCACCAGTCACCTCTGCCTGGTTTTCCATTTGCTTTTGCAGAACCTTCAGGAGGATCTGCTCCATGATCTTTCCAGGCACGGAAGTGAGACTGACTTTACTGATGCTCTTAAGTATCCGTAAGACTTCCAAATCACAATGGGAAAAGAGGCTGTAAATACAGAGTCAGGGAGAACTTGTTTCTAAGAGACTCTCTTTTTAGTGCTGCAAATCTGTCAGGCAATCTTGTGACAGAAAAAATTATTGAATTAGAATTGACTTTGTCCAGCAGTTGGAAGTGCCTGCTTAAACAAATCACTGAATAATAGTCTGCACAAACTAACTTTGATGTTCTTGTTGAATGGGAGACAAGGTTTCAGCTTTGTTCCACAACTTGATCCTAGATGCTTTCCCTGCTCCCCTCACCCCAGTCCTCCTTCTGCCCCCTGCAAAGAAAAAGAGAGGGGAAAATTACGGTTCTCTATAAGCAGTGATTCTTGCTCTGTTGAGGAGCTCATGCAAACTGTACAGTGTATTTTACTGTTACTGCGGTCTTAGTGTTCTTGCTAACTGTTAGTAGTTCAAAACTTTTTTCTTCCAGACTGTCATTTAGAAGACAATGTGGGATTTGGGGAGGGTTTTTGGTAGAATCATAGACTGGTCTGGTTTGAGAGGGACCTCCAGAAGTCATCTAGTCAAATCCCACCTGAAGTAATCAGGGGCTCCCAGCTAGACCAGGTTGCCCAAAGCCCTGTCGAGCCTCACCTTGAGTATCTCCAGGGATGGGGCCCCAACCACCTCCCTGGGCAACCTCCTCCAATGTTCCACTACCCTCATGCTAAAAAACCTGTACCTAATATCCAGTCTAAATATGCTCTTGTCTAGTTGGAACCATTGCCCCTCATCCTATCATTACAGGCCTTTGTAAACAGTCTCTCTCCATCCTTCTTGAAGGCCTCCTTCAGGTACTGAGTGGCTGCTATTAGTTCTTCCTGGAGAATCTTCTCCAAGCTGAACAACCCCAGCTCCCTCAGCCTGTCTTTGTAGCAGAGTGCTCCAACTCCCTGATCATTTTTATGGCCCTTCTCTGGACATGATCCCTCAGGTCCATGTTTTTCCCTTACTGAGGGCTCCAGGTGAGATCTCACCAGAGCAAAGTGGCAGAATCACCTGTCTGGATCTGCTGGCAATACATCCTTTGATGCAGCCCAGGATGTGATTTGCTTTCTGGGCTGCAAGCACACACTGCTTATATTTAGCTTCTCATCCAGCAGCACCCCTAGGTCCTTTTCCACAGGATTGCTTTTTATCACCTCAACCCTCAGTCTGTATTGATAGTGAGGATTGTTCTGGCTTAGATGTTGAAGCCTGTAATTGCTCTTTTGAACCTTATGAGCTTCACCCCATCCCACCTCTCCAGCTTCTCCAGGTCCCTCTGTAAGACATCCAGTCCCTCCGGTGTATCAACAGCACCACTCAGCTTGGTGTCATCTGCAAACTTGCTGATGGTGCACTTGATCCCAATGTCTGTATCATTGATAAAATTATTGAACAGTACAAGCAAAAAATGTAGATAATAAACAAGCAAGGTTCATTAATTTTTCAGTGTTGCCACTTTTGAAGTTCTGTTTAAGACTGAAAAACTACTGGGTGGTTTGGTTTTGGTTTTAATTTGGCTTTTTTTTTTCTGATGTCTGACACTTTTTTCTATACAAAAATATGTTTGTCTGGAAAATCACCAGGGCTTTCTGGTTGCTGAGTAATACAGTTTATCTCGAGCCTTTATTGCAGCATGACCAGAATTGCATTCCCATTGCTGCTGCAATGTACATTGAACGATGGGTTTTGGCAGCACTGTGTGTCAGAGGGCAGGTATTCTCCCTGTCTCCACTAAAACTGGTGTTGCAAATGATGTCACCTCCAGCACCTGCTGTAGAAGCTACTATTGAGAATAGTCTGTTATTGAAGATTGCATGAGGACAAGACAACTTGCTCACTCAAAGATACATGTGGGTTTGTTTACAGAAGGTCTTAGCCACCTCTGATACCAGTTTGCTTGTTAAATAATGAATGAAAGGAAATTGTAGATAGATTTAATTTATTTTTTTACTAGTTTGAATTTCTATGTGTGATGGTTTGGGTGTTCCCCGCCCCCCACACTTTAGAAATCACCCAGACTAGACTCAGTCGGCTCTGGAAATTTGAATGAAGCTTATATTTACAGCTGGCACAATTTACAAGCAGATATTTACAGTATATACAGATATATACAGAAATATACAAGGTAAAAAAAAGGTAATACAGATACAACTCCCCTCCCAGAAACCTGAGTCCCCAGGAGGGGCTCTCAACCACCCCCTCACCTTTCCGCTACTCCTCTCAACCTTACCCCAGTCTCAAGGAAGAATGGAGGTTTGGCCAAGAGGATTAAGAAGCAAAGGTGAATCAGCCAAGCAAATGGAGGGTGAGGTTAGAAAGCAAGATGGAATTCAGCCAGCAGCTCCGAGCTCCTCAGCAGGCAAAGCAGAAGAGAACTGCCCAGCACCAAGTGCCCAAGCAAAGGCGCAGAGCAAAAAGTGACCTAATCTTTGTTTTGCTTTTCTTCTTTACACATCTCAGCAAGACTGTGAGTGAAGTAGACCTCACCACTGTTTTCATTTCTCAGCCTATGATCTAGTTCTTCTCACCAAAACATCCCAGCTATGCTCAAACTAGCACACTATGCTTTCTTATATAGCCATGCTTATTTGAGGGATTTGTATGTCTAAAGGAAGAGTAAAGACTGAGTATTTTTGTAGTTGAATTTTGATAAGCCTTCAATTAAATCACTAACATGGAGAGACAGAGATCTATCAATATCAGCAATATCTTGTCCTCCTTCATAACCAGCACTGTATTTTTACAGTTTGCTGTCAAAATAACCTACCACTCCTCTTGCAGAAGAATTTTACAATCTGTCGAGCAAAACCAAAAGAGAAAAAAATGCACTCAATGTGTAATAAATCCTCCAGGAAAACATATTTATTAGATGCTTATGTTGCAGAACTCTCTCTGTGAAATATCTGCAATTGGTACTTTAAGTGAGTTGTATTGCAAGCCAAAAAAACCAATCTGCATCAGCTTTTTCCATTTTGCATTAGAAGTACAAAGAAAAGTCAATATTTAAAAGCTGAATGCCACCATAGGCTTCATATCTCTTTTTGTAATCACTTAACTACACAGGTAATGACCTATAAGAAAAAAATCTATCATGATATTTACCACTTTAGCTGAGTACAATTAAATTATATTAGTGACTGAGACAAAAAAAAAAATCTTGTTTTGTTTTCTTGGGTAAGGACTATGATTACTTTTCTTCCTCCTCTCTCATTTGATGGTTCTTTGTACAATCACTGCCCTGAAAATGTCAGGTTTGATTTAAAAGGAATACAGATGTTAAGCTTCCTTTCCTCAGTGGAAGTACAGACATATTTTTCATCAAGGTACAGTTCTTTCTTCTTTTCTGGTGATGCTTTTTGATGTGAATAATTCCTCCTTCGAGAGATCCTCCAGAATGGCTAGGTGATGGCCTTGCTACCTTAGAAAGGGGGGAAAAAAAGTACTTCAAATACATTAAACTACTTTCAACTCAGTTTATTTCTTATCATTTCTTATCAAGAATAGGAGAAAGACACTCAGGGGCTAGGAAATACTAAAGAACAGCTGTGTTCTGGTGTAAACTGGTCCCTCTTTTTCCTCTCTCTCTCTCTCTCTGCTCCAAGCCCTTCCTTTTGACCTCACAGTTCCTCCTCAGAAGCAAGATTCATAGATTCATAGGATGTTTTGGGTTGGAATGGACCTTAAATATCATCTAGTCCAAGATTACCATAGAATTTAGAAGGGCATGGTTGGAAAACACCTTACGATCATTGAGTCCCATCTCAGCTTAACATCTCCCTGTGCACAACTATTAGCCCATGTCACTAAGCTCCTTGTTCAAATGTCTTTTAAACACCTCCATGGATGGTGACTTCACCACTTCCCCGGGCAGCTGGTTCCAGGTCCCAATACCTTTTTGGTGAAGAAATATTTCATAATACTCAATCTAAAACTCTCCTCGTGCAACTTAAGCCCATTTGCTCTCATCATTTTTTACTTGGGAGAAGAGACCAGCCTCCACCTCACTACAATCTCCTTTCATGTAGCTCAGTGTCCTCTTCTGGCCAAACAACCTCAGCTACTCCTCATAGGATCCCATCTTTTTATTATATGAGTCCACTTGTTCTACCTGCCTGCTTTACAAATGCAGATGCACGGTGTGCTTTAGAGATGGAGTCATGCAGCAGAAAGGCAGTTGCTTTTTCTTTTCATCTACAGAGGCCTGATGTTCAATAATAAAAATATATGGCATATGAAATGAGCATCCCAGCTTTAGTATCTTTGAATCAAAGTCTTCCTCAAACTGAAAGAAAAATAGTATCCTAGCACTCACCAGCTATTTAATTAAATGGACTAATAAAAGTAACTTAGTTGGAAATAAAAGTCCCAGTGAGCTTGGCAGCAGGGGAGGTCTTTGGTAATTCTCGTCAATGTGCTGTCTGTCGCCTGTTATCACACAGGGAGATGTAAACCACTTCTATTTTGTAAGAACTTTGCTGTACCTGCAGGAACCAAGATTGCTCTGCATTAAATATATATTCAGGTAAAGGCAACCTGAAGACTGTGGAGAAAGGCCTATGTCAAACCATTACTATACCCTAAACAGAGCTTAAAGAGTTTGGTTTTTTCCATATTTTTTCTCTATTTCTTCTTTTTATTTTTTCTTGAATTAAAAGCTTGAGGAGAACTGCACATGAACAATGTATCTTGTGGTCTGCTTTTTAAAAGAAATGTTTTGGTAAAATACTATAAATTAATAGCTTCGGATTTGTTGTGTGGGATTATAAAACCATTTACAGAGGTTAATCCTGGATTCATTGTAAAGAAAAGAAGGAAGTAATAACAATGATGTATTATTAATGGCTAGCTTTCAAAACTGTAAGGCAGTGAGATTGGGCTTTAAACTTGGCTCTGCAACTGACACAGTGAATTAAGTCCACCTATCCTAACAGTTCCAAGGATAGATAAGACAGTTTCTGTGGAAATCCACAGGTTTTGTACTTGTAGCAAAAATAACTGTGTGTGTTTACAAGTTTAAAGAGGCATTTGACTCTCCTATTTCACAGGCCTTTCACCATGAAAACACATTGCAATGTTCACTTCAGGATTTTGTTTATTTTGTTTAGTTTCTGTGTTAATTTCAACTGTCCACTGAATTTTACCTTTTGGCTTTCTTTAAGCCTGATTTTTTTTTTTCACCTAGTTTATTTAATATCTTTATTTCTTTCCCAAGAACCTCATCATTACTTTTTCTTCTTCTCACCTTGGACCTTCTTCAAAACTTATTAAAATCAGTAGATTTTTTTTAAAAGCCTGCAATTAAATGAATTAATTTTAAAGATAACTGAAGAAAGGTATAAAACAGTCAAAACATTGTATCAGTTTTATATATTTATGAAGGGCCAGTAAACTTATTATGCATGATAGCTTGTATTCAGTGGAGATCTCTATTATAGATGAGTTCAAGTACAGTTTATTAGCACTAAACACTTACTACTGGTCTTCACTCTGTCTTTGGGGATGGCAAACCATGCTCATTATTATTAGTCTTGCCCTCCATCCTGCATGCAATATTATCCCTTCTGGAATTCTTTAATTGGATTTTATATGATTGTGAAGCTTGAGTAGTATTGTAAAGGTTAAGCAAAACTAGAAGTTTGATTTTGGGACGGTAACAGTTGTGTCATCTGTTTTAACCCAGTGGGGTTTTTATTAATTACATTTTTTCTAGGCAAAACATGCTACATTTTGTAATATGTAATGGTTTAAAATGCACAACAAATTTCACAGAATTGGTAACAGAAACACAGACAATAATAAGACAAAGTATTAAGCATGCTGTTGAGACTAAACACTATGAAGCTAATAGATGAAGATTGTATTTTTCCATGCATGCAAAGATATTTTTGCTGGTTTATATGAGGGAGAAGCAGACTACTAGCTGAAGGAGGCATTCATTATTGTCTCTGGGGAGAAGCAAAGAGCTGCTACTTCAGCCTCTGTCTCTGATTCTTCACCAACTCTCTCACATCTGTAACCCTTCTTGTTCAAACTACACCAATATCCAAAGTATTGTACTTGACCCTGTTTGACTTGACCTAAAGTCAAGTAGGGTTACAGTGGGTTTTGCCTAGCAGAGGTTCATACTAATCCTTTGAGTACTTGGAATAAGCACATTTGCAACACCTAAATTTTACCTGTGGACTTGAGAGCTGTCCTCTGGAGTCATTTCTGAAGCTCAGAATCTGTCAGCAAACACTTGTTCTAAAATGAAAAGCGGCTATCTTTGTCCATGGGCCTTCTCAGCAAGAACTATTGGTTAGACTCCTTATTCAAAATGGAAATACTGTGAGCTTGTTGTGGCTTTTAATTTTGATGCAACTATGTACATCTACTGATTTTTCTTTGCCTGGCTGACTATCTACAGCACAAGATTTCAAGATAATTTAAATAGCAAAGCATCCGTGTTGTTTTTTTTTTTCAAGACAGCTTTTTGATAAAAAGATTTCATAACAGTTGGATGGGAGCATAATTTTTGCCCCATTTCTAATCTTCTACCCTATTAATCAAATCATCATATGCTTAATTTTTCCAGGCAATAGTTATATTTGTGTCAAAAAACAAAGAAACAAAAAAGCCCGACATAATATGGTGTGGTTCTAGACTTATTGTCATGTAGTAAATTTACACTGATGTGTTAAAAATCCCATGATTTAATCTTTTTATAAGCATGGCCAAAGGTGTGCATTTGCTCATCTTTATTTGAATACTTTGCATAAATACAGGTGAATCTAAATATGGTTCTCCCCTACCTGTTTAAGAACTTATTAGTTTTAAAATAGGCTTAAATGTGGCCTTCTGCTTTTATAATTCACTTCAATTAATACAACAACTTTGAAGTATGTATTTTGCTACTCCATATGCTTAATTGTTTGACAATGGTAGTTAATCACTTCACAACAAGATTTGCCTGCTCATTTAGAACTTCCATCACCTAAAAGTCTTTTGAGAGTTTAGAATCACTATTCAGCAATTTATTAATCTCAGTCTAAGGTCAAAAATAAAATGCAGTTACCTTCTTCCACACATGGTGCTGCTCACTGTGAGACTTGCAAAGATCTGGTCCTGGCTGACACCATCTCACTGCATCTGAAATTAATTTTAACTCAACCAATCTTCTAGTTCAGAATACTTATCTGTATATAATGTATTCTGTTTATGCACACACATGCATGTATAGTTTCTGTGATCATGAAGGAGTGAAACAGATGGCTTTAAAAGCAACATTTTCCACTCACTGCTATTTAATATAACATTTTCACAGCAAAATATCCCCTCACATGATTTATTAGATATTTCTTGAAAAAGGAAACCTACTAAGTATCCAAGTCATCTTCTTTTCTTCCCCAAATATGTACTATGTCATCCAAACAAAATGCTTAGCAATTTTCTGAGGAAATATCCTTTTTTTTGTAGTTGTCACCTTCACAAGTATATTGCTTTTACTTTTTGATTATCTAATTGACAGTTTACTGTAGGCACGTAAAACAGAAAGCAGTTTGTATATTCTCTTCCAGCTTGTACAGAACAGTGATTTAGTCTAACCAGAAAGAGTTTGCCTACAATCTCAACAGGGCAGTGATTATTGAGGATCAGCCCTACTTTAATGGCAGCTTTTCTTCTTCCTTATACTAACCATGTGATAATGAAGGAATGACTAAGCACGCATGATTTATAGTACTGGTTATACTAAGAAGCATAGAGTATGCACTGCAAGCTCCTGCTAATGGCTTTATAAAGCTGCAATTCTGCATGTGCTTTCATTGATTTAAGACAAACTAATCCCAGTATTCTCATTTTAGCTTTTACGGGTGGTGAAAGAAGCCAATGCCATTAAGACATAGCTCTATAGAAACTCCTCTCCCAGAGGACTGAAGAGGCTTGGCACATGCAGTTGATGGAGGCAGGTCTAGAGATTAGTGCAAGTGTTACTTTGAAGAATCACTCTTTCTGGCATGTTTCCACAGTCTCCCAAAGGAAATGCAGTCAAATGTTTAACCAGAGTTAATCCCTTCCCCAATTACCATTGCACAGCTGAAGCTATAGCAGGCAGCCGGTACAGCAGAGCAGTTCTCTTACTCCTGCCCATAGAGAAAGAGTTTTGACTTACAGTATATGGAATCCTCAGCATTTCTGAAACTTCTGTTTACTTTCAAAGTGCTATTATCCATAACATTAAAAGGTCATTCTTCTTTCCAACAGCAGCAGGAAGAATCACAACTCACTTTGTATGTGTCTGATAAAGCATTTTAATGGTAAAGGCTAATAGATAGCACTATTTAAAGGATAATGTTCTGTCAGGGTAACTCACTTGGAATAGTACTAGTCATACTGGTAGTATCACTGTTCAGCATAATATCCATATAAGAGATGAACTCCTAAGTTTTGAACTGATTTTGCTTGACTGAAAGGGCATTGCTGTGGAGTCTTTCTAGGGACCTGTGATCTTTGGCATTTTTTTGGTGGGTTCTTTTTGTTTGTTTGTTTGTTTTCTTTCTTATCTCATGTGAATTGAAATAAGAACCTAGAATAAGCATTAATTTTAATGACTTAAACGCATTTTATCATTTAATCAGGCTTATGGATATTTTTTCCCTCCATCATTGAGCTGCACAATACAAATATTGGTTTTGCAGATAAGAAATTCAATTAGCATTTCAAAGGGGTCAAATTCACTCCCTCTCATAGCAAGTTCTTATTAGCTCATTTGGGATGATTTGGAGTCTTGATAAAATTAGACAGCCTAACAAAATTAAGGGACTTGCATAAGGAAAGAGCAGGTAATGTTTCATTTTTATTTAATACAAAAAGCCTTCCTAAAAATCATTCCAGAAGCTTTTGAAAAAATTGTGATAAGAGTATTCATAAATATCAGCAGCAGTTCCTTACCTAATGGATGTAAATAAATGCATTGATATCTAGAATTTTCAGATTTTAGGATAACTTTTAAACCCAGAAATGTATCTGTATATGCTATATTTTTTGTGCTTCCAATTAAAATTAGAATTTAATTTGACATGCATTTATTAGCCACAAGAGAGTTAGGTTTGCAAAAATGAAGCTTAATCCATTTCAAGTATTACATTTTTAGTGGTGTGTGAAAGAAAACCTTTTGAGTCTTAAGTTTTATTTCTGATTCAGTTTTTAAAGTAGTAAAAATAAGAGGTAAGGGCAAAATACCGTTGCAAAAGTTTACCCAAAGGACTTTTCAGAGGCTTCACATGCCCTGTGCAGAGAAACAGAGTGATCTTGCTAGTTATTGCAATGCAAAGAGCTTTGAAGCCTTTGGCTGCCCTGCTGAAGTGGAAGTATCGAGAGTGTAGGCTGATGAAGAGGTTAGTAAATCAGGGTGCTGCTCTGTTTACCTGTCCAGGTAGAGAAATGTAGATGTAGTTGAATCTCACCTACCACACGTTGACAGGTGATACACCACACCTCACTACACTCATATGAGTGGGAATACAAACAGCACCAGAGCACTGAGAACCTGGTCCTCCTCCTTCTAGCAAGACATAGGCTTGAAACTGACAGCATTAGGACTTCTACATGCTTCAGCAGAGCAAACTTCCAGTTTTATCTACTCTGATAGAAAAATAGAGGGCATTCAAAAGTGCCATCTTAAAGTGGGAGAAGATGCACTTTTAAGAAGTAAATCCATTCTACTACAAATGTCAAACTCTGAGGTTTTTTTGTTTGGTTTGGTTCCTTGTGTATTGTTTGGCTTTTTTGTTTGTTTGGGCATTTCTGATTTACTATTTTGTTTTGGTTTTTATTAATATGTTCTGTTTGTTTCAAAGTTGTCTTTTATAACAAGGAGTGGAGGAGAGAGGTACTGTTCTGCAGAAGTATCTGAAAAACTGGAAAAAAGAACCAAAAATGACTGATAGTATACTCAGAGTAGCATGCAGTACTGTATGAGGCAGTAAGTACATTAGCTGGACAACAAACTCAAGCTTCTTACAACTTAAGACTGTGCAGGTAAATATTAGAATCCATGTCAGCATAGGCAGTTCTCCCAATTTTGTCTTCTCATTTTCAGATACATATTTTGTACATAGTTAATAGATCTCTGACTACTTCCTCACCCTGACTTCTTTAAATATAAACTGTTTTTTTGTAAAACACCTCATGCAAATCTGGAGTGCGTGTCTAAGTCAACTTTCAATCAATTCTAAATCTTCTTTGCTAAATGAGAACCTTTTTTCTAAGGGTGGGGAAATGTAGATCTGCAGCTTTTAATGATTTTCAGGCCCTGTGACTTTCCTGAAAATTAGTGCAAAATAGCACAGAATATGCAGAACTGCTAGCTGGCAGAAGGATTTATATGACCACTACTTACATAAGTATGTGTGAGGTTTGGCTTTGCCTGGGTTTTGCCTTTGGAGTGACCTACCTTCCTGTCCTTGCGTCTGGTTAGTAACAGCATGATAACCTTGTTAAAATGCAAAATATTTTAGCCTGTCTTTAGTGCTGACTTCAGATTAAATTCAACTTCTGTGTAGGAAGATGCAACTCTTACAGACTACAAAGCAAATGCAGTCCTACTGGTTCTTGACTGCTCTATAATAGGAGTTAATGTCCCAAGTTTGCTTCAGAAGTTCTGCCTTGAAGACAGCAGATGTGTTGCTAAAGCCATCTGGCTCTTTTTTGAATATAATTTGTATGCCTATAAATAATCACCATGCATATGGGCTGCATTTCAACCATGTGTTCTTCAAACTATGTAAGTTAAGATAATTTATTTCTTCTAGTCTTACAAAGAGCTTCTGCCATACATTCTTGTCCTGTTGTTAATATACTTGCAAACTATGAGAGTAGAAAAGCAACTTATATGCACTAAGAAGCCAGAAAAGTTGATTAGACAAGGGAAGCTAAAATACCCCTTTTAGCCTTAAGCAATCACTGACTTTTTAAAGTATTTTCCACCATTTGAAGTAGTAATTTAGAGTCCCAGAGCTGATTCCAATCTCAAGTCTGCACATGTGTGGCATTAAGAAAAGTGTTAGAGAACGGATGCAAACAACCTCAGTCAGAGATATTATTCTTCTGAAATAATTCTGCACAGTGTGCAGAAATGTAATGAGTGAACTCTTGCTTGCCTTTCCTTTCAGGATTCTCTTACTGATCAGCTGCATAGTTATGACTCATACACATAGATTTCCTAAGCCAGTACTAAATGTTGCAATTTTCTAAATGTAAATCTCAAACACATAAAAAAATAAATCAAGCCACATTTTTGTGCTCTCCTCTATGAGTTAACATAATTTTGCTGCAGAACTTTTGTCTATATTCCGGGGGGGGGGATAATTCAAATATAATATATTCATACATAGGAATAAATCTATCATGAATAAAAGAATTAATGTCATTGTACATCAAGTAAAAGGAAACAGTTTTTGCACTTGATAGCATCAGCAGAGTAAAGAACCCACACAACCTTTTTAGCAGAGTTTGATCTCCAGTGGAAAATAGCCAAAGACATTTTTACATGACCATTCAATGAAGAAATTATTTATAGGCTGCTTAGCTACCTATGATTCACAACTAATTGCGTTAACAAAATGAATCTTTTTTACTCACTTTTAGGAGGGTGAGTGAACTATCTACCATTGCACACCAGCTTAGGATCACTGTGAGGGAGGGACAGGAGATTTTTGCTATTGTAGGGTGCAACTGTCTCCAATTGTGTTGTGAGGCTCCAGTTTGGCATTACTTTATATGTGTTTTTAGGCTAAGTATGTGAGCAGCCTTTTGATTTAAAAAAAACAAGCAAACTACATTTACAAACTCAAAATGCAATGCAAACTGATAGATGCAAGATTTGTGTGGAAATGAGGGTGCAATCCTCAGTATTTTATGGATGCTTTAGACATTTTGCTCAAGAACCTCAACTGCATTGTCATTTGAGTTTCTTTAGGTATAGTAACTATCTTGCAAATCAACATAGATTTAGAAAGCCAAATGGAAAACTGTATTTTTAATAAGAATACATTTAAGGCTCATACATATAATGCAAAATATCAAATATTCCACTTATCCTCTCACTTTTTTTATAGCATAGTGGCTTTGGTCAATTAAAAGTGATTAGCAGCCTTCCAAACAAATACTCATAAGCTGACAAAGGTGGATTTGAAGAGACTGAAACACTTTTTTTTGTATGTATGTGTCTCTATGTCAATTTTTTCCTATGTGTAAGGCTTCTGAAAGGAAAATTTCTGAAATATATGATGGCACTCCTCGTGGTAATCATTTAAAGATTCTCCTGCTCATGAGCTTTGATTTCCTGCAGTGGTGCTGGGATTGCTGGAATTTTGGGCATCCTAGGGTGCTGTTTCTGGCAAAGGCACTTTTTAAAAAGTCTTTCACCTTCAGCACCTAGGGAATCATACATGCTGGTTTTTTTAAGACCTCAAATCTTTAGATAGTTGCATAGGGTAATAGGCCTACTGACATTAGGCCATGAGATAGTCTTAAACCTTCTTACACTTGCAAGTCATTTTATTCCCTGTCAATGAAAAACTAAGAGATGTTAAATAAGATAGGGTAAATAAAATAGGGAGATAGGGGAAATAAGCTAGAATCTCAAGAATTTTAAGAGGAAATATTACTTTTACTGTATGAGAAAATTGCTGCTGTTTGGCAATTTAATCTCATAAGTTTGATGTGTTGTGCTTTTAGCTTTCACCCAAAACAAAGCTTTTTCTATAGCATATTGTCTCTACAGCATGAGCTTCAGAAGCCACCTTGAAAAAGTCAAGTTTAATATAATTTCTAAATCTGGAATTCTGTCTTTAGCCTCAACTTGTGCTCAGAAAGCATTTCAAATATTTTTTAACTTCTGAAATTCTACTTGTGCAGAATTTAATTCTGATAAATGATAGTGACTGTAATTTACAAGCTTGCTGTGTTACAGCATTTGCCATTTCCCCATAATATGTATGTGAACAGGAGAGCCATGGAAACCTGTCCTAGTATCTTAGTTTGAATATAGCTCTCATGAGTGGGAGATGATTCTGCTGCTCTGCAGGGAGAATCACCACTCAAAGAGTAGAGCCGAACATCACTCTGCTGGGACCATGACGGAAGTGTAAGTTACTGCTGCAGCCAGGGCTTGAAGTTATATCTGTCAAGATTTCCTCAGTCTATCTCAGGTACTGTCAGCATGAAGAAGGAGGTCTGGGACAAGGAATAAACAGGTATACATAGCTTCTTAAAAAAATAAATGAATACAATCTTCAAGATTTTTTACCTCTGTTTGAAATACCAGAAAGAGCTGTGATATGTGATGCATGTAGAGGTCTGAAAATCATAGAATCATAGAATCATCCAGGTTGGTAGAGACCTCCAAGATCATCCATTCCAACCTAGCACCCAGCCCTAGCCAGTCAACTAGACCATGGCACTAAGTGCCTCATCCAGTCTTTTCTTGAACACCTCCAGGGATGACGACTCCACCACCTCCCTGGGCAGCCCATTCCAATGGCAAATCACTCTCTCTGTGAAGAACTTCCTCCTAACATCCAGCCTAGAACTCCCCCTACAAAATTTGAGACTGTGTCCCCTTGTCCTGTTTCTGGTTGCCTAGCAGAAAATACCAGCCCCCATCTGGCTACGACCTCCCTTCATGTAGTTGTAGACAGCAGTGAGGTTTCCCCTGAGCCTCCTCCAGGCTGCACACTCCCAGCTCCCTCAGTCTCTCCTCATAGGGTTTGTGTTCCAGGCCCCTCACCGGCTTCGTTGCCCTTCTCTGGACACGTTCCGGTACCTCAACATCTCTCTTGAATTGAGGAGCCCAGAACTGGACACAGTAGTCAAGGTGTGGCCTGAGCAGTGTTGAGTACAGGGCAAGAATAACCTCCCTTGTCCTGCTGGCCGCAGTGTTCCTTATACAAGCCAGGATGCTGTTGGCTCTCCTGGCCACCTGGGCACACTGCTGGCTCATCTTCAGCCTACTATCTACCAGTACTCCCAGGTCCCTTTCTTTCTGGGTGCTCTCCAACCACTCTGTCCCCAGCCTGTAGCACTGCTTGGGGTTGTTGTGGCCAAAGTGTAGAACCCTGCACTTGGCCTTGTTAAATCTCATCCCATCCAGCCTGTCAAGAAGGTCCCTCTGCAGGGCTCTCCTACCCTCCAACAGATCCACACCTGCTCCTAGGCTTGCTTGTTTAAGGTTTTGACCTCTAGATTGGATGTTGAATCCTGACAAAAGAGTATTATTCAAGTGTCATATGTTTATTTATGATATCCATCTGCTTTTCTCCATGACTTGTTTTCTGTCTTTTAAATGTGATGTCTGCATGCTGGAAGCCATATGAAGGGTGGGGCCTTCAAATAAACAGTAATGACTGAGATCCCCAAAAAGGTAGAATACAAATAGAGTATGAATCTGCCATCCTAATGATCTGCAGCACATGTTGATCAGGAAGCTAAAGAAAAAAATACACAAATGCATGGTAGAACCTGGTACTAATATCTTTACCCTTAATATGAAATGCATGTGAACAAATTCTTGCAAAAGTAGAATCCTTCTGATCAAAGTCACATTCAGGAGCTTTTGAAACTTTCTCCTGTAATCATTGTTACTTATTTCCAACAAAAATTCTGGGTTGTCATGAAAAACATAATCACACATGAGTGACAAAAATTATATAAAGAAATTAAGCATAGATATTCTGTGACCGTAAAAGCAAACCTTATAAAGAGGAGACAATAAACCTTATAAACAGCAGATGATAATTTTGTGTATATATTTAAAATATAAAAGAGGATAAAGTCAAACAGATTTCTCATCTCTTTTCCTTTTTTTGTTTGGTTTGATTTGGACAGGGTGGGGAGTGTTGGAAGGGGGACATTGGTGTGAACTCCTGAACTATTCTTAGAAGGTTTGTCAGATCTTCAGACCTACTTTCAGGATACTATTGAAGCAAAAGTCATCTAAGCACTTATTCTTCAGACCCAAAATCTTGTGAAGCCTGATCTCATCTGGCTGATTGCACCACAGGCTGCCTTTGTACACAGGGTGGAGGCAGTGAAGGATGGTGGTACATCTATTACTTTAACCACACTTCCCAAATATCCGGTGAAATTGAAAATAGCTGTTTCCTTGATAATAGCTTCATGATCAAAGCTAGAATTCCCATCCCCTTCCACTTTCTTCCCATGCCTATAAACTGCCTGAAAATATTTGTTTGATTAGACTTTGTGTTTTCATTTACTAAACATCTGTACAGCACTTGTGTCTAAAATCTTTAGAAACCTTTTTGCCTCCCTCTCAAGTTCTGTTTTACTTGCATTGCTTTGTTATTTATTTATAGTTTTAGCAAATAGAAATAGGGTTTCTGAAAACCGTAAGATGGTGGATAAAAGTGTGACCATACTTTTAACTGCATCTCTCATCCTTCATCTCTGTCACCCTTGATGTAAGCATGCTGAAATTGGACTGTCGATACAGTAGAGATTGTATTATAAAACATCACTGAGACAATAGCTAGTGATGCTAAGAAGGAGGCAGAATGTATGTCTCAGGAAACAAGAAATATCTCTAATGACAGTATATGTCATGTAGGTGCAGTATGAACTGTCTTCCAGCTAAGAGTGCGTTCTCCTGGTTTCCTTAGGCCACTCCAGATTGTGATCATTGAGCTACTGCTCCAGTGGTAATACAAAGCTGGCTGGTTGGATGATGAAAGCATTCTTCAGGATGCTTATCATGTTCAATCGTGATACTGTTTCCTGACCCTTCTTTCCTTATTTCTGGATTTTTCCTTCCTATAGCTGCACACTGCCACACATTCTCTTAGGGGACTGAATGCCATTGTGTATTTGCTTTGGTCTTTTCAAATTAATTGACATTGTAACTATAGGGATTGATAGTATAACGCAAAAAAAAAATATATATACTTTACAGAACAGAATTATATTTACAGGATGCTTGCATCTTATATTAGATACTTCACATTAGGCGTGGTTTGAGAAGCTGGGGAAATCCAGAGTGTGCAAATGAATGGCACTGCAATGCATGGCAGACTATCTGAGTCTTGTTTGGAGTAATTTACCAATAAATTTCCTCAAAGAACTTGAGATCTTATTCCATATAAAAGCAGCATTTCTAAGTTCAATTCAGAAGTAGCATGTGTCTGTGACCACAGTGTGGGGGTTGGGACTAGGTGATCTTTAAGGTCCCTTCTAGCCTAAAGCAGTCTGTGATTCTGTGATAACTTAGTCATGCCCCTCTTCTGATTTTCTCTGATGAGTGTCCATCTAAAATATCTCTTTGCATTAATTATCTAGGAGATATGTAGAAAAATTAATAGAACCTTGCAATCCTTTTAAGGACTTAACAATACAGTCTACATTTTGGTATTTGTTGCAACTTGTAGCAGTTACTGCAAGGTAAATGGTAGAGGCATATCACATCACCTTGAACATTACAATTAATCCCTAGGGCTGTGCTTGCATGAACACTTCATTTCGCATCTGTGAGATGGGATTCCTGTGTTGGGAAGAGTGGTGATCATGTTTCAGAGCATATAAATTCACAGTCATCTATTAAGACTGAGGCCAGTGTGTGCTTTACTTTCTGATGTTTTCTAATCTATGGAATGGCCATACCATAACCTGTACTTCATTTCATAGTTAAAAGTACTCTGTTACTTTCCTGATTTTAACAATTTTTTTTCTGCTTGTTTTGATTCTGCTCCTCTTATTCCTGTCCCTTCCCAGTTCAGTGAACAGTTAAAAGGCTGTTTCCCTCATTGAAGGAGTTACACAAAGTTCTTCCCAAGTGGCAGCATGTTTTCAAACTGTAAGGTAGAATGTTTTGCTTGCTTTAAGTTACACGAAACAGTCAAGAATAGCAAAGTTAGGATAAAGAAATGAAAATTATGTGCCTTCGTAGTGCACCAAGTTCAGTAACTGATCTTTTTGTCTTCACAATTTCAGGAGCTTAGTAACACATTTTAATAATCATAAGAGATCTATAAGCCAGCTTGTGAAGTGACATTAGCACAAAGACCATATGGATGATTGTGAATTATCTTGTAGAATTTTTAGGAGTGTGAATTTGTCTAGAGTCATGTCTCCCTGAATACCAAAATAATTCCTCTTCTGTTCAGTGTGAAATCTTAGTTTCTAACAACACAAAGCTTTGCAAACTCTGTTTTGTAGATTTTTTTTATTCTCTCCAGCTCAAGCCTAATTATACCCTATAGATGTTTCTCTAAAGGACCTGTATATCCATAGTAATTTATGTGCTGGATTTGTAGGTGGAAAAAAAGTATTAAATCATGATATAAGGTCTTTGCAGCACAGTACATATTGAAAAGCAGCTGGTAGCGTTGCTGTTTCTAAGGTACTTTTATCTGCAGTCCAACCATCTACCTTTCAGACTTTCTTTACAAGCACACAAATTTCCACTTCTGTGTACACATGCCCTTTTCGTTATGTGCCACTTTCAGCTGTTGATGAAATATTGATTTTTTCCTGTCACAATTCTTCTGAATTACAGTACTCATGATGCTGAAAAAGGAACAAGATTCATTATTTTATTTTTTGTAAGTGTGTTCCAGTCACTTTAGATTTTCTTATTTCCCTGTAAGTCTATATGAAAGACATGCTGAAATGACAAGAAGGATAGGATATCAATCAGCACCAAAATGGCATGGTTCTTTGGAAGCATCAAATAAAATGATGAAGAGAGCAAGAAGAGTTTTAGGAGTAAATGTTTCTTTTAGAAGTCAGTTCTTTTTGCTGGAGGAGGAATTAGAAACTAAATGGTTACTAAGAAGATAATTTTCCATATTTTTTCCTATGGGTTTTCCATCAGCCTTTCGAAGTATAATCATGTTTTATAAGCCTGATGTGAGCTAACTGGGTGTGTTTACCTTTCTTTTCAGAAAGCATACCTTTAACTGAAGCAGAGAGAGGTTAAGAAAGCAAACAAAAAACATTTTCAAAAAATGAACAGAGTAGTGTTAAACTTGGATTAATAAATATTGCTTCAATTTATACTTCCAAGACCACGGACTTTAGCTTGGGTAACTTTCTTTTTGATATTGTGGGTTTCTTTATTATATACAGTCATCACCTGCTCTTGGAACAGTACTTGGACTGAGGAACTCCAGACAGAGGCAGAGTCGGCACTAGCCACGTCACTGCCAGCTATGTGCTGGCACTGGGAGCACTACTCTAGACAAACTCTTCTGTCCATTCCTTCTAGCATCCTGGGTTTGATAGCAGCCAGTAGTAGACAGCTCAGAGAAATACACTAGATCTTTACAGCCAATAGTTGTGAGATGTGTTTGGTCTCTTTCTATATCTGTTAAAAACTGGTATGAGACCAAAGGCATGTAATTTATCCTAAACTCTGCATTTGTGCCATCATTAATATAGATGGAACACTTGGTATCCAAGAACTGGCTTTCAAATGTTTATGTCTTACCTAAGTACTTCATATTGTGGAGTTCCATGGTCTGTTTGCAGGTTGAGATGCATCACAAATTCATTACTTTTTTAGTAAGTTTTTTCACTTTAGAGTTGAATGTTCACTAGATCCTCTGCTAGTGAAGTTCTGAGGAAAGAGGGGTTTTTTTAAGAATCCCATTAATTGCTCTACATCTATGTTGACTCATATCAATGCTAGGCAAAGTAAATACATATTTCTTAACAGGAGTAATATAATGCAGACAACTATAAAGTGTGCTGGTAAGTGGATTGAATGATGGATGCATTTACCAAACTAAAGGAATGCATTGATTATTATATGAGAGTCAAATACTGGATTTTCAGCTCAGAAACATATTTGGCAAAATTTTAAAGATCTTGTTTCCAGGTGATAGTAGATGCCATATAATAACTGCAAGTAGAATATCTTTTTGCTTTGTATTGTGCTCCATAAACATCTTGTCAGTGAAGTAAATTGTTTGACAGTCAAGTGCAGGATGTGCGGGAGACTTTAGTTCAAGTTTATTGTTGTTTATGCAATCTGCAAATCAAATGATTCTTGGCAAACCAGAGGAATAAATTTCAGTAAAAGTCACTATTATTAGCAGATGACATATGTTTGTGTTAGTAACCATGTACCCTTACAGATCATCTTCAAAAGAATTTGGTTTTCTAGTCAGAAACAATAGAATAAAATATAGCAGCTTAGTCCTTTCCTTTTTATCTCAATCAAACTTGGATTTCTCTTGACTTAGAAGCACTTTCATTTCTTGTTCTTAGACCATGTATATCACTATAATGCAATGGATATTTTGAAATAATCATTAGAATTTTATATTTTAGGACATACAGAAAATAGAACCTCAAGAGAAAGGAGGGTACTAGTCCTTCCCTTGTCCCAAAACAGCCACAGAATAATAGATTATCAGGTCAGAAGAGATCTCAAGGGTCATCTGATCCAACTTGTGAAAAATGTGGTGGCCCAACACACTGTTCAGCTGACTGTTAGAAGTGTCCAATGTTGGAGATGCCATCATTTATCTAGGGAGATTATTACAACGTCTGATTGTTCTTATTGCAAAAGTTTTCATCATCTGTCCAGTTGGAATTTCCCCAGGAATGACCTTTATACATTATCCCTTGCCTATTCCACGTGACTCCTTGTTAAAAAAGAAGTCTCTCACTTCTTTGTAGCTACTCTTTAAGTACTGGAACATGATGCTAAGGTCTTCCCTAAGCCTTCTTTTCTGAAGGCTGAACAAACCCGTTTCTCTGTCTTTCCTCATATGGTAGGCATCCCAGGCCTTCAACTGGGACTTCTCAGTCATTACTCATTATCAAATAAAATCTTAAAAACTCAGGGAAATTTATTCCAGTGCTTAATTGTTCTTTGAACTAGAAAGGTTCTTCTACCTTAAATGTTTTTTCTACCTTAAATTCACCACACTTCAATTAAACTCTGTTGTTTCTTGAATATAAATCTTAAAAGTAGTATAAACATCCTCTCAAATTTTAAGCCTGTTTTTCAAAAAGCTTATTATCCCCTTGTAACCTGATGTGAAGTTAAAGCAAATTTTCCCTTGTATCATTCTGATCTTTTGTGGAATATTGAAGAGTGAAATAATGAGGTGGACTCAGAAGAAAAAAGTCATGCTTAATATGGTTTCTTTCTAAGTTGATATGAAGCCTTGAGAATTGCTTGAGTATCTCCTTACCAGAAAGCTGTTCTAGTTTCCATTTTCTGTAGGCTTGTTACATTGTGCAACTATTTTATAGTGTTTTCATCTATTTCAGATTCTGTAGCATATTTACTAGATAGGCATGTAACATAGTGCTTTACTAAGCTCAGGACATATGGCATTTGCTGCTTTTTTTCCCCCAAGGAAAGCATATTAACATATCATAAAAAGAATAGAATAGAATAGAATAGAATCAACCAGGTAGGAAGAGACCTCCAAGGTCATCCAGTCCAACCTAGCACCCAGCCCTAGCCAGTCAACTAGACCATGGCACTAAGTGCCTCAGCCAAGCTTTTCATCAACATCTCCAGGGACAGTGACTCCATCACCTCCCTGGGCAGCCCATTCCAATGGCAAATCTCTCTGTCAAGAACTTTCTCCTAACATCCAGCCTATACTTCCCCCAGCACAACTTGAGACTGTGTCCCCTTGTTCTGTTGCTGGTTGTCTGGGAGAAGAAGTAGCATTGTCTTTGATAAAACTTACTTTTGGCCTATATCTGTTGGCTACTGTTTACTTAATTTCTTTCCTTAATTTGCAGATCATACCAATGGAAGCAATTTATTTCTCAATTATGTGAATAGGTATAAATAATATTTGATGTTATTGTTTCAAAGACAGTTTCACACCCAGCTGAGGGATTGAGTTATACAAAATAATCACATTTTCAGTGTTTAAGCAAATACAGTATGCAGTTTGAAAAGGAAAGCTAATGTTGAAGTTCAGCCCATTCTATTTGATGAACCAGATATTTTGTGTTTGGACATACAAGTTCCAGAATGGGTTAAATTATGTTTTTATTAGTCTTCCAGTAATTAAATGGTATTTCATAGACTACTTTTATGAAATAGCATTTTGTACTGGTATATAATACTGGCATTTTAGCATTACTGACATTTTATGGAAAGAATCATTGTGTTCAAACAGGCCAAGGAGAGAGACTCTTTTTTTTTTTCCTTATTTCTAAAATATATTTTTGGCCAGGAGGTTATTAAACCTGCTTTTAAAAATATGACTTTTACTTACAGTTTAATTTCTAGCCTTCCATGTCAGTATCTTTTTATGGAAGTAACGTGGGGGACATTTTTGTCTCTCCTTAGGTGTTTTGTTAATCTGTGGTCATGTTCACTTGTCCTTTACATCTTCAATGAATTTTCTTTCTCTTTGTCTGATATGTGTCATATAAATTTTACTTTGAAAACTAAATGCTTTATTATACAATAATTCCATTTCTTCATCAAAAAGCTGGGGTTTCTGTTGCTGAATGTTATCATAATGTCAATCCCTTTTCTCCTTTTTCCAGCTCTTTGACTTAACATGCT
Organism: Tricholaema leucomelas; assembly: GCA_013400475.1. Taxonomy (NCBI): domain Eukaryota; kingdom Metazoa; phylum Chordata; class Aves; order Piciformes; family Lybiidae; genus Tricholaema lacrymosa; species Tricholaema leucomelas. Next base: position 294,159 of record WAAF01010234.1, on the reverse strand, counting down.
TTGTTCACTTAATCACAAGGGAACCTTTTCCTTCCCTTTCTCCTCTTATAATTACTATCTTTGTCTATGTTCAGATTCCAGTCTCATCGCAACTGCACGTAGGAGGGGTGGCAGCTGTGACAGATGCCTCTTTGAAGCCTGAGAAGCATATACATCTAACAAAAGGGCTCAAATGCCCCCTCTAAAGGTGTTTGTGGATCAATTCTAACAATTTCATAACTCCCATCCCTGAGCTACCTAGTGTTTCTCTGAAGATTCATTTGACTTAGTTGCAGAACTTCCCTTCCTCAAGAGATACTGACTCATGCAGAGGTCAAAGGCATCCTTTATGAGAGGAAGGTTTCAGACCTACTGTGCAAGTTGTTTGATTTTTTTGACAGACTTCAAATGCAATCTCTCTGGAACAATGATCACTTTCTGACAAGTGCCCTAATATTCAACCTTTTCCAGATAATGGGAACAGTAGCAATACCAAGTCTGTTTACCAAAATAAATTACAATTGGTCATTTTTATTTCTTTCCACTGTGATTTATGGTATTTTAGTTTATTTTAATGAGTGAGGTACACGCATTAAAGATCTAGAAAAATGACCAAATGCTTGAATCCACCTTACCAGTGCCTTCTTTCCAAACAAGATTTCTTAAGCATTTCTATATAGTTCTTATTGTAAAATCAAAATCTGTCAGAGCTAAGAGCACCTTGACCTCAGCACATGTCGCAGTCCATTTCACTGTTCATTGTTCTGCTGCTGGTTCAGTCTGAATGCAGCTGAAGCTGCAAAGGGCCTTGGACATGTTTGCATTTTTTGTTCTTTCAAGGCCTTCATAGGTTTGATTAGCTCTTCCCAGTTCACGGCAGCAGCTCAGCCTGTAATTATTTGGCATTGCATCTCTTTCAAGGGGTGAGAATTATTTTTGCTATTTAATACGTAAGAAATAGAGCTTATATTTATTATTATGAGTAAGGTGGCAAGGAAAATGGGCAAGTCAATGGAACAGCCAAAGAGGAAGTGCATTTCTAAATTCCTTTTTTTTAAATTTTTGCCTTCTACATCCTGTCTGCCATGCCTGAAGTGTGAGCTTGTTATGTGTTAGTAAGTTTCTTTTTTCCTATTTGGGTATTTGTGTAACAAAAATAAACATTTTAAATTGCATTTAATTTTCCTTCTCTTGCTATCTGTCTTGTATAATGAGGCATAAAAATAATCTGACATCTTTCTTATTTAATAGTTAATTATCTTTATCATTACTCATTGCAGGTGTACTATATCTTCCTCTCTCTTGTCTCAGCTTATTTATTTTGTGTGGTTTTGCATTCTAGAGATTTCTGAAATCTTTTTAACTCAGTATCACTACTACCTACCTAAGATTACTGCAATCATCCTTAAAATTACTGTGTAATCAATTTTCTTAATGTATAGAGTGTGTATGTGCTTGTATGTATAAATATTAACTGAAAATATTTTCATGTTCACCTTTGGGGAATTAACTGTTACCCTGAAAAGGGGGAAGGTCTTAGGAGATAAACAGCTTTTGGCTTTCATTCTGGGTTTCCTCAAACAGTTTTCTAAAAAGGTATTCACTTATGATAGCTGTAATTCTACATACTTTAGAGCAGAGTAGTTACATTAACTTATTTTACTGGAGTGACTACTTTCCACCCGTGGGTATTTACACAGCAGCTCCAACAGCAGCATGCAGAGTGCCAGCGTAGTTCTTTTGAGTGTTTTATGTAGACGCACACTTTTGTTATGTACACGTTGCAGTTGTTTTTTTATCTACATTAGCAATATAATTTGGTAATTCTAGGGCTAAATACTTTAATTTCCTCTTATCTAACTTGAATTTATAGTAATTGTGGGTAGTTAGGCAGAGTTGCACCATTTATATGCTTCTATTGATTGAGAATGTGCCTACAAGCACCAAATAGGGGATGGGATGCAAAAGTGGAGAGAAAGGAAAAGGTTTGCAGTGCATAGAGAAGCACAAAAAGCTATTTCCTAAGGGGCAAATGAGAGGATTAAAAAAAAAAATAATACTTCCTAAGGCTTCTTTGCCAGAATAATACATTTAACACAGCACAAAGGAATGCATTCTTTCTGAAATAGATGAAGTCATCATATAAAACCGAGAGAAACTTGTGTCCGATGAAGCAGCAACAGAGTATGCCTCAGATTCTCAGTTGGGTAAATATAGTACATCACTTTCTAGCAGTTAAATAATCACACAACCTGTGAATGTAAGAACTTTTTTTTTTTCTTCATTTTTTTTTTCCACCTGAACTAGATAACTTTGTTCAAGGAGATCTTATTCAAGGTGCAAAACCACACCAAAATTACATCTGGTAAACTCAAAAAATTCTTCAATATTCTCAGGATTGCTTCATGCCTTTCAAGAACTCAGAAGAACAACATAACTTTAAAAAATTTGTCTTCCACCGAGGAACCCAGAAGCATCAATGCCCTATGCCTCAAAAGCTAATGCAAATAGCAAAACAGTTCAAGATATAGCTACTGTTCAGTTAAAATACAATTGATGCAAGCCCCTAGTGACATAAATGTAGAGATTGAAGTAAAGCTCACATCATGTATTTCAGCCAGTTTGTGTAAAAATCATTATATAGGCTTGTAAGGATTGCAATTGAATATAGAAGTTCAGAAAAGGATATAAATGCAATAATTACTAGTCATTCTAGTATATGAAGACTTCAATAAATATGTCTAATTGAAGGTGCTTAATTAATTTGTATTGAACCAGTAGCTAAGCAGAACCTGTAGGTAGCAGTTGGATTATTTCAGCATAAATCAGTCAAAAAGTTCTGTTCTTCCTTCGAACTGGACTTCTCTTTCATTTAGATGGATGTAGAAGCCTATTCCCCAGAACACACAAATCTTTTGTATAGTTTTTCAGTGTTTCTTGGCTTTAGCCTAGGAGACCAGGCCACATATGCTGTAAAAAAAAATATGCTCTTTTGAAAAGTTCTCAAGGCTTTTAAAATCTACAGTATCAGACATTTAAAATATTTTCAGGTTCTTTTAAAGCCAGGTGCATGCTTTAGGCAATCAAAATACATAAGCATTAATGTGCATGTATGCAATAGTGGATATCGTAGTAGTCATATGGAAAGTATCATGACAGTGCAGCCTTGGATAATGCACATTGTATAATATATTCTACATGTTCACAGACTGAAATTCTGAACATTTGCAGAAATGGATTTTCACATTTATCCCTTCTTTTCACAGGTAATCAGAAATTACTCTCTGTATCTGTAAAATGGTTGTGAAGTCAGGCTAGGATTAGTAGTTGAAAGGGCATCCTATCACCTCAAAATTAATTGTTTCTCAGTGGTAACACATTGATAATCTAGTGTTCGTTTCATCTGACTTTTATTGGTTTTCTATTCATGTACATTAAAGACTCACTGCATTATGAACCTTTAGAATTAGCTTGCTTTTGTTTGTTAGAGAGATTATTATATATGGGTAGCCATTTTTCTTCTCTGATTCTCTAATATGAAACCTGTGTACATGGTAAAAACCAATATTTGAAGAGAGCTTTCACTCACAAAAATACTTGGGGAAAAAAAACACAAAATATTTTTAATCACTTCTTCATTGAATGAAATAAGTTCTTAAACTAGGCAAAAGAACTGAAATGTATGATTAACATCAAGTGATACTATTTTGATTGATTCTCTTTAGAAGGATTTTATTTTAGTGTTGGCTGGTTAAGGAAGTGTATTTTAGAATCAAGGAATATTAGGTGTTGGAAGGGACCTTGAAAAATCATCTAGTCCAACCTCTCTACCAGAGCAGGATCACCTAGAGTAGGTCACACAGGAACACATCCAGGAGGGTTTTGAATGTCTTCAGAGAAGGAGACTCCACAACATCACTGGGGAGCTTGTGCCAGTGTTCTGTCACCCTCAGAGTGAAATAGCTTTTCTTTTATGTTACGTGGAACATATTTTTTTGTCTGTATTGTTCCTATATAGAAAATCACATCTTATCCTTCATCTGTACTATCTGGATCTCCACCACACTGTGCTGTGTTTAGATTGGACTTTATAGGTAGGAACTGTCTCTAAATTCTTCAGTCAACTACTCAAAACTGATTACTCACCTGAGATGAAAATGACTGCATGTAATAGGTTAAACCATGAGAATGGGTTAACCTGTCTGTTTCCCACCTAACACAGAAGGGAAGGAAAAGTAACACAAAAAAAACCTCTGGGTTGAGATAAAGACCTAAAAAAGAGTTTACTGAATAAATGAGATTATGATACTAATAATACAATGCATAAATACCTTAGTCCATTTGCAGAAAAAGCACAGCAGAAAGCAGCAGTTAGCAGAAGCTAGCAAGCTAAAAACTTGAGTCAGGGAGCTACTTCACTATCTCTCCGTGTCCTGCTGCCATCTCAGCGGGAGACAGCCAACACTCAAAACTCCAGAATCCAAAAGCAGCAACCAGAACAGGAAGCCTGTCATGTTACCATCTGAACATCAAGTGCCTTAATACTTTGCCCCAGCCAGCACTTTAATTTTGAAGCTGGTATGACAACAGCTTCATGCATGGTATGAATTACAACAGCAAATAGCTTAACCCAAAACACTGCATTTGAGATTGAGATGGTCATCATGTTTTAGCATAAAACTAGAAGCATAATGCTAATAAAAAAATGTAATAAAAGTTTAAATTATTACTTGAAAGTTCCATTCAGAGCATAGAGGCAGAATTTATGTACATGATATGCTATTTATACATTTGAATCACAACAAAATAAATTTGAGAAAAGTTGAATGACATCTTCTGTGTAAAATAGGAAATAACTTGTTCCATCCATGCTCAGACAACTTCCAATGCCTAAGAATAGCTTCTGTTTACAGATAAAGCTTTTCATTTCATCAAGAGTGTTATCTGTTTTTACAATAACTAGAGTCACAAAAATGTTGCCATTGTACCAACAGAAATACTATTTGAAAATGTAACTACTGTTACAAGGTATGACTTAGTCTGTGCCCTGCATAGTTAGTGCAGAGGAAGGCAATGAAGCTGATGAAGGACCTGGAGAATAAATCTTACGAAGCGTGACTGAAGGAGCTGGTGCTGTTTAGTCTGAAAAAGGAGGCTAAAGGGAAAACTCATCACTTTACAACTACCTGAAAGGACATTGTAGAGAGGTTGTTGCTGGTCTCTTGTCACAGGTAATTAGCGATAAGGAGGGAATGTCCTTAAACTGCAATAGAATAGGTTTAGACTGGACATTAGGGGAAAAAAATGCAGCAAGAATGGTCAGACATTGGAATAGGCTGCCCAGAGACATTGGAATAAGCTGAATATGTTTAAAGGTCATTTGGTTGTGGTGCTTGGAGATATGTTTTAGGGGTGAAATTTGAAGAGTAAAATTAATCGTTGGACTTGATGATCCCAGAAGTCTTTTCCAACATGAATGATTCCATGTGGTTCTGTGATTCTGGAAATTGAGTTCTTCTTCCTTAAGAATGAGATCATATAGGTTTGTTAAATATTATTTGCAATATTTTTCCCCTCTATTGAGTTGCTTTTCCTTTAAGAAATGCACACATTTACAACATATTAATATTTCTATTAATCTTTTTTCCCCACACACAAATTTAGTGATTTTTACTAGGAGAGAAAACAATTTTAACAATTTAACAGTACAAAATTGATATTCAGATGCCAGGCTAATCAACATATTTGTTTTGCCTATATCTTTACACAAATGAAAAGGATGTTGGCAAGGCTAGAGACATCACAGAGGAAAAAGAAAGACTAAATGAAAAAGAGCATTTTTGGCCCAGCGGTATCCTCTGCAGCTCAAAGGTATACAACTCCAACATCTGATATAAAAGACTGAGGATTGGTAAGATCAAAAGAAGCATGACATCAAAGCACAAAGCTGGAGCAGCTAATTGCTGTATATTCCCTACACATTGCAATTAAATGCAGCCTCATCACACTTAGGTGATGCAACCCATCACACAACCAAGATAGAGCTGCAGAGAGCAAGGCACGGAACTAGGGTCTTGCGGAAAACTGTGGTTCTTAGGGGATTATTTGTGCTTCCTAAGCAGTTCCAGTTTGTTATTTTGGCACATCCACAGTAGGGTGTGAATACTAAATGCAAATCTGTGTCTACAGCTGCTGCTTTTGTTTTGTAAGCTTCCAAGTGATATTTCCATATGGTAGTTAAAATTGAAAATGACATTTATTCAGACATTTCTTGCCACGACCTTTACCTTTTTCAATGCTAAATATTCTTCTTTACCTCCCAGGGAAAAGTGTGTTTTTAGAGATTAGTGTGGATACTGATTCATGCAATTTATATTGACCCTAGTGGAGCCTTCTAGAAATGCCCAGTGTTTCCAAGGCTGATTTTTCACTGCTAGCAGCAGTAGGTAATGGTAGCAACATTTACTGTCACAATTGTTTGAAGTGGATGTTCAAAAGTATCACTTGCAGGCCATTCATAATGTACCCAAAAGCTGTTCCCAGCAGCATTTCACTGATCCTTTAACATTCTTGTGTGCATTGGGGTGGGCCAGGATTGGCATTAATGGGGAGTTGTGGGGAATCCTCCTCCTGAACTTCCCACAGTGGACTGTATCAGCTGCACTGTTCTAGGCCTCTCTGCAGGAATGGCAGAAAGAAGTTGCAAAGGTTCATTTTCACTTCTGAATAAATCCAGGGAATCATCATCCTGTCCAATATCTTCGATTGCCCTGCACCACTCAAAGGTTTGAATGATTTGGGCCATAAGTGATGAAAGCAGTATAGTCTAGAGGTGACAATGCAGGAGAAATGCTGGGCCTTTGCTATGCTAAACTCAGCTTGCTGTGCCAAACTCAGCTCAAACTCAGGATTAGTCACGGTCTACACATAAATTTAAGGAGTTGTTTGCAGTGCAGGGAGGGTCACACTGGACCTGAATTGCCCTAGTACAGCTATGTGGAGTCCTGAGCACCATCTACTGGTCGTCTCAAGAGGCAATAGAAGTACAGAAATACCTTTCTTCTTATACAACCCTTAAAAATATATGGGCAGGATGTACCTCTGAAAAGAACTATTCATTAGATAAAAGTAACCTTAGGTTTTCAAAGGGACCATGGACACATCCTTCCTCTAGCTAGTAATAGTAACAAATTAAAAAAACCCCAAATGTTAGTGGCTCCTAACTGCTGCTGCATTGGTCATCTCCAGCCAGTTCTTGGAACAAATGAAAAGAGCCATTGCCACTGTATCTTCCATCTTAGATTTTTATCCCTGATGCTCCCATTGTGTTTTTGCACCTATTAGTAGCAGCAGATAGAATCCAGATAGTAGGAGTGAAAAAGTCTTTCGGTCTTTGCTAGGGTAAATTTTGCATCTAGCTCAGGGATTACTGCACTAAATGTTGAAGACAGGATTGGACTCAAGTAAAACATGATGTATATGTGTGTAAGAACTTGAAGAGCTGGATGAGGCCTTGAGCAACCTGCTCTAGTGGGAGGTGCCCCCGCCTATGGCAGGGGGTTGGAGCTGGATGATCCTTGAGGTCCCTTCCAACCTAAACCATTCTATGATTCTATGATTTTATCTTTTCCTGATCAGTATCTGTGGCCAGCTGGTAAGGCAAAATCACCCGTATGCTGCGCTATCACTTGTGCTACCTTGACCATAGTGGAAGTATGCCAAAAATTTAAATAACTGATATGAGCAGAACACTATTTGCCAAAACAAAATCTCTTCTTGGTAGAGAAATTTAATATCTTAAGGTATCAAAGCAGCAGTTCAAATCCATCACCCTTATAGCAACATGCTTCCCTTGGCAAAAATCTCAATTACACTGCAAGTATTTACGTGTGTATTAATACTGTTCCACTGTGTACTAGTCTATCAATTCTGCTCCCGTAGGTGGATAATCTCTTGAATCCTCCAAATTAATTCTGTGACAACAGCTGAAAGAATCATAGTGCATCAAGATTACTGTCACTCTGAACAGCTTATTTGTGTGACCTTTGACTTTTCCAAATATGTCATTGCTATAGCTAGCTACATCCTCCTTAAACGTTAGTCTGTGCAGAATCCATACTTCTTAGGACTAGCTAGTGAACTAAATCCCACGTCTGCTTACAACAGCTTTCCAGTTTATCTTTCTATTAATGCAATGATTGTTCTCTAATCTTTCGTTATTTCTATAAGAATTTAATTTTGTTCATTGCTTCACAGTCAGAGGCTAGATAAGCTTACATTTTAAGACAAAATAATTTGCATTTAAGAAGGGGTATCATTTTGAATGTATGTTGTTACAACAGCTTTACATGTTTTGTAAACAGCGTTACCCTACAATATCTTTGCTGACTCAGAAGTGGGGTAGTTTCCTAGAAGAACTTGCTTAAACTTACTTTATTATTTTGGTGTTGTTTGGCCTGGAGAAGAGGAGGCTCAGGAGTGACCTCATTGCTGTCTACAGCTACCTGAAGGGAGGCTGTAGCCAGGTGGGGGTTGGTCTCTTCTCCCAGGCAACCAGCAATAGACCAAGGGGACACAGTCTCAAGTTGTGCCAGGGACGATATAGGTTGGATGTTAGGAGAAGTTTTTCCCAGAGAGAATGATAGGCATTGGAATGAGCTGCCCAGGGAGGTGGTGGAGTTGCCGTCCCTGGAGGTGTTCAAGAAAAGCCTGGATGAGGCACTTAGTGCCATTGTCTAGTTGACTGGACAGGGCTGGGTGCTAGGTTGGACTGGATGATCTTGGAGGTCTCTTCCAACCTGGTTGATTCTATGATTCTATTTAAGAGTTGGAAAGGAATGGAACAGAGATATGCTTAAACTATACTGTTGTCATTATGACTCTAATATTATTTTGGTAATTTTTTTACTTATATTTTTAAGAGTAAAAAAACTTTTAAAGTGTCTCTCAGTGAAATTTCAAAAATAATGGGACTAATACTCCAAAGAGATGTAAATAGTGCTCTGCTAGGCCTCTTCCAGGATATCAGATTTCTGCAGCATTCTCTATTTCACAGAGCAAAAGCTGTAAGACACAAAAAAGATTGCATCAAAAGCAGGAGTAGACCCCGGGACTTTTGAGTGCTTACAAAATTATCTTGATTCAGTAGCAGTATGTTCACTACTGTTGTCTCTGAGAGTATTCACATCTACTGCTTGCACATCTCACATTATTCTTGACTGAATGCACATTTTAGCATTCTCTCTTCTGTGCCTATTAACAAGTAGTGGAACATGGCTGTGTGATAGATAATTGAATTCAACTACAGAATTGAATACTCACCCAAAATAGACTAGAAACAACTATATGTTTATAATGAAAAATATAAAACATTAGCATTGGACTTACTTAGCTGTATTGTGGAGAAGACACAAGAGGACACTTTTGTCTTTTCTGTAGCTACTTGGGAATTTCTAGATTTATATTGCATCATGCTGTGACATTTTCACTACCCCTGGGGAAAGATAATTCTCTCCACTGCTTATATATTTATCGGTCACTGATTAGTTGCTATGAACTGAGCATGTTTATTTAAACAATTTCCTTGGAGCTTTTGCCTTATGCTTTGTATTTCCCAATTTTACTTCCATCTGCAAGTACTTTCCTTGATGACCAACATATCTCTGCATGTATTTTTACCTTCGCTGTAAAGTTTTTCCTTTTCTGTGATGAAGAAGGCAATCATTCATCACAATTAATTTTTCTTGTCTTGATTGTTTTCAAGTTTCTGTGAACTTGCAAGGAAATCTCTACTTTTCTAAATAAGATTTCATTTAACATGTTTTTGGTTTTGTTTTTTTTTAAAAAGGAAAAAAAATCTGGTTTTTTGGAAGTAAGAAAGGCCTTTAAAGACGAGATGCTAAGGCAGTCTTTGTGAATAAATTAAAACTGGAGGGGAGTGAAGGCTAAGACAAATTTCCATCTTATTTCTCATGGAAACAAAGCAAATTGGAATCAACTGCAATAGCTGGGTTTAAAGAATGTAATCGATCTCTTTTCATTATTCAGTGACTGTTCTTAATTCCTATTTTCCTTTGACCATAAAGTAAGTAGTCTGTGAGCAAATGGTTCCTTACTGCACTTCTTTTATTGAGCTAAACTACAAGCTTATTCATTTTTCATCTGTTGGTGCAACATAATTTCATAATGTAAAACTTTTTAAGTGGACTTGATATCAATTTGATTGTGTATGTATGGATTGATCTCGTTATTAAGAAAATACATTGCCAACTTTCTGCAAGCAATACAACCATAAGAATGTGATATGCTTTGACTTTTTAAAGTAAACTTGTAGAAAGTGTGGGTTGTGTTAGAGGATTTCTTCCATGAAGGCATGGCAGATACGTAATGACACATTATGTAAATTTGTCATTGTGATTTACACTCTTTAATGATCTCAAGGTGCTCCACACTTACTTTCTGATGTACAGAGACAATAAATGAAGAACAGTATGATGGATAAAATTAGGCCAGAAAGTCAATATATGTCAAAGCAATATGAGTGGCAAATATGAAAGAGTCAGGCAACATCATTCTTCTTAGATGTCCAGCTATGCTGAACCACTATAAATATTTGATGTGATGGGAAAAGAAATGCCCAGCAGCAGCAATATATTCTTGAAGTAGGTAAAGTTCAGTTGCTATTTCCTCAAGCATAGTGGAATGAATTGATGTGATCTGGATGAAAGAAAGCACAGAAATGTCCAGAATGGAGGAGAGAGAAGTTTCAGCCCACTAAAACAAGAGCTTTGTTATCTTGTTTTTTTACAGTATGATCAGAGTAACCTGCTGTTTCAGATGTAAACAGCATGCTTATTCTGTCTTTAATGACTGTCACTGAGATGGTCTTAGAGTAGGAGACAATTTCCAAATCTCAGAGATACCAAGTAGTTTTCTATCATACTTTTACCAATATTATGTTTTTTAAATGGTTATGAATGAAGATTTGAGGATAAAATCTTCATAACAGTATTTGGGAAGATCAACAAAATGCTGGAGAAAAATATATATACCTGGATGACTTATGCGTAACACTAACCAAAATTCAAGCTTACCTGAAATACGATGTTCATGGACTCAAGGGTTAAGGTTAAGTCTTCTGAAGTAGAAGATAGATGCCCATTAAAGGATATTTTCTTTTTGTTAAACTAGGCAGTTTGGGCAGAAATTATAACTTTAGTTTTACAGCTATAGAAAGAAAAGCCTTCAGTCTGCACCATTCTCAGGTCCTGTTGAGGTGAACTGTAGCTGGGCTATAACCTGGAGAAGGGACAGAGAGATAAAGTGTCCTCTGTTCAAGAGGCATTCATGTTCACCTGAGCAGAAATTTTCACTTTCCAAGTAGACTGTGTACAAACAAAATTTCAAATTAGAAGGCCAGGATTGTAAATGACTACAATAATTGATCCTTACTTTATCTGTAATTCTTCCTCCAGATAAAAGTTAACATGTTAGCAGAGCAGCGTGATGATGCTGCTATCTGTATAGAATCTGTTTCTTTCAAGACAGCAGTTCTCACAGTTAACCATCAAGTACCTTTTGGTGACTCTAAGATTCACTTTGGGTTTGTCATTAACTCACACTGTAAACCTGGGACTGTCCTTACACAAACAAATCAAGTAAGACTGAGTCTGAGGAGAAGAGGCAAAAGCTGACACAGTGGAACTGGTTTAATTTCTATTTTATACATGTGAGCATCAACTTCAGTATAGCAACAAAAAACTATTGCTACTCACTCCTTTAAAGGGGATAATAAAAAAACAATTACATCATTTGATTTCGGTTATAGTCCTCCATATAGAACCTCTGCCACTTTCTCTGAAGAGTCTTCAGCTTGACCTACCATTTTCATACTGGTAAAGTCAAGAAAAAATATTTTTATTCTCTCTTTTGATCTCTCTATCCATAAGGATATGCATGACAGAGCAGTTAATAACCCATCGATTAAAATTGTTACTGTCTGTAGAAGGAAGTCCTATAATGGACTCAGTGGGATATTTACTTGAGAAGTATTTTTTCTTTTGAGCCTTTGGTGCTTGTTTATGGACTTTGGAAATAGCATGAAGCAGAAGAATGATCAAATATTTTTTCAAAGAAAGTAGTAGAAAAGTGAAAAACAATGTGCAGGTTTCAGAACTTTGTAAGTCTGATAGTTATTTCATAATCTATATATAAATAAGCTAGTTATATGGCTACTGAGTAGCAGGAATTTACAGTGCCTCTAGAAGCTGATTCAGCAGCAGCTTCACTTGAGTTCAGTGCATCTTGAATCAGCAGCATGTTAAAATCAAATGCAACACTTTTTCTGTCATTTTTACTGAAGTTGCTATGGATTCTGTGTTCAAATTTGTTTACTGGTTTTCCGCAGACAATTCGATGATAATCATCTTACTCATTTTCAAGAGCACTTTAAAAAGCTTGTGTCAATATTAATTTTCCTTTATGAAGGCAAATTCACATTTGATTTGTTTGCTGAAATACTTAGCAAGCTTTCATCTGAACCACTTGCCTTCCCCTTTTTTAGCAATCATTTCTCCAATGCAAAGTATTGAAAGTGGGCTGATTTCCTTTCATCTAATTTCCATCCTTTTTTTTTGTGGAAAGTGGATGTAAATTGCTTAAAAAGTAGAATACTCACCCGTTCTTCCTATGCTGTATCAGTGTGGGAATAGAATCATAGAATCACCCAGGTTGGAAGAGACCTCTAAAGGTCATCTAGTCCAATTCCCTATGCAGTTCTGCAGTAAGCAGGGGTATCCTCAACTAGATCAGGTTACCCAGAGCCCTGTCAAGCTTCACCTTGAATATCTCCAGGGCCTCAACCACCTCTCTGGGCAAACTGCTCAACCACCCTCATTGTAAAGAATTTTCCTAATATCCAATTTAAACCTACACTCCTCTAATTTCAAACAGTTGCCCCTCATTCTGTCACTGCTAGCATTTGTAAACAGTCCCTTTCAGCCTTTTTTGCAGGCCCGCTTCAGATACTGGGAGGCTGCTGTTAGGTCTCCCTGGAGCCTTCTGTTTTTCAAGCTGAACAACCCCAGCTCCTTCAGCCTGTGTTTGAAGTCTTCCAGTGCCCTGATCACTTTGTAACCCTCCTCTGCACCCGCTCCATCAGGTCTTTGTCCTTCCTATATTGAGAGCACCATAGCTGGGTGAGGTCTTACCAGAGCAAATCACCTTCCTGGATCTGCTGGCAATGCATCTTTTGATGCAGCCCAGGATGTGATTTGCCTTCTGGGCTGAAAGCACTGTCTGTCTGCTCATGTGCAGATTCTCATCCATCAGCACCCTGAAGTCCTTTTCCACAGGGCTGCTTTTCATCACTTCCTCCCCTAGGCTGTGTTGATAGTAAAAAATGTTCCAGCTCAGCTGCAAAATCCTGCACTTGCCCTTGTTCAACCTCATGAGGTTCACCTGGGCCAAACTCTCCAGGCTGTCCAGGTCCTTCTAGATGATATCCTGTCCATCCAGCTTATCAACATCACTACTCAGCTTGGTATCAACTGCAAGCCTGCTGATGGTGCCCTCAATCCCACTGTCTATATCATTGATAAAAATATTGAACAATACAGGACCAAGTACAGGCCCTTGAGGAACACCACTTGTCACTGCTTTCCATCTGGACTTTGAGCCATTGACCACTGTTTTCTGGAACTGACCATCCAGCCAATTCCTTAAATTCCTTATCCACTGAATAATCCACCCATCAAATCCATATCTCTCCAACTTAGTGAGTAGAATGTTGTGGGGGACCATGTCCAAGGCTTTGCAGAAGTCCAGATAGATCATATCCATAGGTTGCCTCTTGTCTGCTGATGCAGTTGCTCCGTCATAGAAAGCCACTAGGGTAGTTAGGCAGGATTTACCCTTAGTGAAGCCATGATAGCTGTATTTAATCACGTCCTGTTATCCATGTACATTATCAGACCTTCTAGGAGAATCTGCCTCATGATCTTCCTAGGCACAGAGGTGAAGCTGACAGGTCCTCCTTTCTGCCCTTTTTAAAAATAGGATTTAATGTTTAAATATGCTGGACTCCAGTGTGGGCTGTGTACAGTTCATAGGTTCTATACTCTTTCCTGAGTTCTGTAGTCTTCTCCAATCTCTGCCCTTAGATGTGCATAAGGTCAAAGCAGTCAGAATGTTACTGGGGATTATTACTGTTATCAAATACTATGATGAAAAGGAAGTGGGAATCTGGTGAAAAACAATGATATAGGTCATGGCTCAATGAAGGGGTGACCTCATTGCTGTCTACAACTACCTGAAGGGAGGCTGTAGCCAGGTGGAGTTTGGTCCCTTCTCCCAGGCTACCAGTGGCAGAACAAGGGGACACAGTCTCAAGTTGTGCCGGGGGAGGGCTAGGCTGGATGTTAGGAGGAAGTTCTTCCCAGAGAGAGTGATTGGCATTGGAATGGGCTGCCCAGGGAGGTGGTGGAGTCACCGTCCCTGGAGGTGTTCAAGAAAAGCCTGGATGAGACACTTAGTGCCATGGTGTAGTTGATTGGACAGGGCTAGGTGCTAGGTTGGACTGGATGATCTTGGAAGTCTTTTCCAACCTGATTGATTCTATGATTCTATGATTCTAAGTATCAAAATGTAGGTACCAATGTAGGAAATGGTGAAATGTTATCTTTGAAATGCCCAAATCATTCTGAATGTAATTCTCTTGTCAAACCAGAAGAAATAAATATGATTTTGTCTGTTCATTTCTAATTCCATTCCTCACTAGACAATGAATACAGGAGAGATGAACAATTTTGTCATATCTCAAATCAGCATTGTTTCAAGCATATTTTTTCAATTTACATATCCAACTATAACGTAATACATCTGAAAATCATTAAGACTGTGAATGGTACGGAAAATAGACTTTTAATGAGATGCATCACTTCTCATGAGCTGTTATCACATAGCTTGTTTGTTAAATGAGTACATTCAGGAAACACACAATGACACACTGTATTGTTTGGTAGTAATACTTCATCCACATGATAGTGTTTTGGCTGTGAAAGTTCCAGGAATTGTTTGCTGTTCCTCTTTTAAATATGCCAAGTGGATGTTGGTGTATTTTGGGAGAAAGCAGGAGAGCTTCAACAAAAAAAGTCTTAGTAGTGAGATTCTTCAAAGTTCATATAGCTACATTAAATGAAAAGGCCTAAAAAAAGTGTACAAACTCCTACAATATGACTTAAACAGAACATGCTTAATGCTAAAAGCTGTTGGCGATTTTAATGAACTGTTCTCTCTCAATAAATGTAATACAGTGAGAGATAAATTATTCTGCAGATCATTATATGAGTTTCTTATTTAATTATTTTTATTAGAGAGTGTCAGGGATAAGAAGAAGTGAGTTTAATTTCTGGCTTTTTGACAGTCTTGAATAATAATAGGAAAGATAATTAGAACAAGAACCTAAAGTCAATGAAAATATTGCCAGTGATTATAATGGGATCAGAATTCATTCTGTTTCCCTTTCATAAAATGAAGATATAATAGTGCTTGCTAGTTACACATGGGACTCCGAAGAATGAAAATATTACAGCAAAAACAATGTCAGTCAAGTTATTATTAAAGAAATATATCATATTTTCAAAATCTTCTTTTTTCCATTAATGAAGTGGTTCAAATCTCTTTTGCCCTCAAAATATAAATTAAAAATTGTAGAAAATATTCAGGGCCAAATGCAGTAACAAAAACTCCCTAACTACTGCAAAAAAAACCCCACATTGCACTGTACAGGCCATTGCATTTGAATTTTGGTCATGATAGGCAAGGAAAAGAGAGGTTTTTCTTCCTTCTTAAGAATCATACAATCATACAAGCATAGAATCAACCAAAAGAGACTTGCAAGATCATCCAGTCCAACCTATCACCCAGCCCTGTCTAATCAACTAGACCATGGCACTAAGTGCCTCATCCAGTCTTTTCTTGAACATCTCCAGGGTCAGTGACTCCACCACCTCCCTGGGCAGCCCATTCCAATGGCAAATCACTCTCTCTGGCAAGAACTTCCTCCTAATATCCAGCCCAGCACTTGAGAAGAAGTTATATTCACTTAGCATTCTTAGATTATGTAAATAATTTGTCTTTCTTTTTCATATACACTACTTAAAATTTCTGTTTGTAGGAAGCCAGGAAAATGTAAACCAGATTTAATGATCTGGACTTAATAGTATCCTTCTGTATTTCTTTAAATTAATGTGAAAGGAGAAGGAAAACATTCACATTATTTATTTGGAGAAAGGAAATACGAGTATCAATGTTTTCACCTCAACTGCCTTTCCTTGGGAGGGAAAAAGTAAGAACACCTGGGACTACGTGTTTTAAATTACAGTCGACTGGAGTATAAACTCAAACTGAATTCAATAAAATGAAAATAGAATTCACAACAAATTGAATGAGTGAAACAGGGCAACCCCAATCTGAAAAGCATAGAATATGGTAAAGAAATAATTTAGAAACTACTTTTTTAAAAGTAATATTCGTGCTGTCTCTGAAGAAGCTCTTATACTGGTATACTATCAGGAACATTTAGTGCATTTTACACATCCTGAATGTTTCCTTTTTAAGTGATCGTAATGTTCCTTTAGTTTCTCAGAATTAAGTAATACTTATATTAATCACTAATTGGAGAGGAAACAACTGGTTTTATTTCTGTAACTCCTTTTAAAAACTCTATGTATGTATTTCAAGCAGGAAACAAGTATGAAGGACATGGATAAAGTAGAATTACACCTCAGTGATGTATTAATGTGCCTACAGAAATAATTTTTTAAGGAAAACTCACCCAACTTTTCCTCTTCCAAGTAATACTTCCTTAAGGGTATAGATTTTATTACTTGTTTGGTTTCATCTTGTTTTCGCTTTCAAATGCAAATTCAATGAATCTATCATAAGATTACAGTAAGATTTAGAATAGAATAGAATAGAATAGAATCAGTTAGGTTGGAAGAGACCTCCAAGATCATCCAGTCCAACCTATCACCCTGCCCTGTCCAGTAAACTAGACCATGGCACTAAGTGCCTCATCCAGTCTTTTCCTGAACACCCCCAGGGACGGTGACTCTACCACCTCCCTGGGCAGCCCATTCCAATGGCAAATCACAGTATTTTGTTTAAATATTTACATAAAATTAAGAAGTGGCAAAATAAATAAGAATTGTCATCCAGACAATATTTTTTTTTCACTATTTGACAAAGTTCAAGTATGTGTTATCCAGATTTTTCAGTGTTTTCTACTCCTGTAACTGAAAAATTTAACTGCATACACTATTTCTGGCTTCATCAGCCAAATTTACAAGGATGGCTATATCTTTCTGTAATTTATAAATCTTGTAAACTACTGTATGTTACTGGACTGATGAGACCTTACTAAACCTCTCTGACTTCACTGGAAGGCCACCTGGGAGTAAGAGTCCCTCCTAGAAAGCACATGTAAAAATTAGTAGGAAAAAGCTGCAGAAGAATAAGCTGATCTTGCTATAACATCTTGCAAACACTCAGCAGGTAGCACATTTAGAAGAGAAAGAAGTAGGTTTTCTACTTTAGTACTTAAATTATGTAAATTATTGCTGGAGGATATTGTTGATGTTGAAAGGATTAGAAAGAATTAGGGAAAAAATCTGTCGTGGAAAGTAGAGTCTTAGGATACAGATCAAAATTCTGCTTGCCATAAAAACCTGAAGGGTGCTTTAAGATAACATCACACCTAGTTTCCAGTCCAAAGGCTGGACAGCATGTTTTGGTCCCTTTTCAGTCCCTCTAAGTACTTCTTTCTAGCAAATGCCT
Source organism: Tricholaema leucomelas (assembly GCA_013400475.1). Taxonomy (NCBI): domain Eukaryota; kingdom Metazoa; phylum Chordata; class Aves; order Piciformes; family Lybiidae; genus Tricholaema lacrymosa; species Tricholaema leucomelas. The sequence continues at coordinate 276,345 of WAAF01010234.1, read as the reverse complement.
ACTTTTCTTCCACTGCATAAACAGATCAGTTAGGGAAAGAGAAAGTCTACATCACCTTCCTTTCTCTGTTAGCCAGGCTGGTTAACTTGTCTGGCCTGACTCTGTTTGGGGGTTGTTGTTTTGTTGGGTTTTTTTTTAATCCCAGAGAACAAAAGTCTGGCAAGCTAATAAACCCCCTTAATAAAATTAGCTTCTTCAAGAAGTATGTCCTTTCACCCACAAATATGTATAAATACACAAAGCAAGAAGAAACTTTTCTGAAAAATTATCCTCAGCTCTGCTCCACTGTTTTGTTTATATGTTTGTTCCCTGTTTATATGGCTCTTTTCTTTTGTATGCTAGTTTGTTTGCCAGTCTCAAATACAATTCTTGTTAAGCTATTGACTCAATCTTCCTTCTTGTTTAAATTCATATGTTAGTTTCTGTTTCATGGTCAGATAAACCATGTGATTGCAGCAAGGCTGATTTATTCTCCATTTAGAATCATATAATCATCAAAGTTGCAAAAAACCTCAAAAATCATCAAGCCAGCTGCCCACCCAACACTACCATTTCCACTAAACCATGATCCAAAGGGAGTTATTTAATAGCTTTTCCCTTTTTTGTTTCATTAAAGTTGTTGTTATGATCCCTTATCTCTTCTTCTGATTTTATATTTGAGAAGCTGTCACGTATTATTACAGAAATCCATTGAGGTAAGCATGTCTTGCAAATATTTGTTTGACTGTATGCACCACCTTATTAAAATAATCTGAATTTTTGCATATTTCACTTATGTTTGCAATAAACAATTGAAATGAGGGCTTGCAAGATTGAAGAGAGCAATACAACGAATGAGCAATAAAATTTCCTATGGTGCAAATGGCAAAGAAAAACATACTTTCTTTACACACCTTTTAACAAGCTTCAGATCATGACACATCTCCAGCATAAATCATTACAATAGTGCTTTAACTTGCAGGAAATGCTTAATCCATCATTAAAATAGTGAATTAGTTTATTTGCCTCTAACCTGTGTGTTTTGTTTTGTTTGTAAATTGAGCTAATCAGTTATCCTCTGTATTCATCACTTTCCTCAGCTATAAAGTGAGGCTAATGCTTTCCTCTAAAAATCCCAAGAATTAATATATTAAAAGTAATTTCAGAACCTCGGGCTGAAAGCACTTTAGCTATGTAAGAATATTTATAATCAAGCTCTTTGTCACGGGTGACAAAATGCTCTTCTCTTAATGGAGATTTTCTCTATTGTTAAATCAGATTAGGAAAATAGCAGTCAGCAGAGTAGTCAAAATCCTCGTAGAACTGCCACTGCACATGTTTCTGCCACAAGGCGGTGACTAGAGAACTGTGAACGTCCTTTCCAATAACCTGGGAGTACTTTTTGGTGAATGTTGTGTGGTGATAGGTAAATGCTAAGACCTTGACAATCTGCATATACAAAACAAATGCTTTCATAATATGAGAAGCAGAACCATTATTTTCTTGCAATAATGCATAATTCCAAAATCATCATCCATCTGTGTATATAATTTTTATTCTTTTCACTTACTTTAATGGCTTTATTTTGCAACTTAATGTTTTTCCACCAGCAGGTGAAAGCATTCATAAATCTGTCACAAACAGTTGCCAATGAATATTCATTTCTGAACTGTCTGATTGCAGTACTTTGACATTTTTATTTGATGCTAGCAAGAGAGCAAACTTAGATATGCTTCTTAGTTCCTAATGTATTCTAATTGATACCTCAGCATTGTACTGCTGAGTAAGTTTATGTAATTGATGTCATCAAACTACTAATTTGGAACATAAGCAGACATGAAACAGTTTAAAAATAAAATGCCTAACTACATGATAAAGGGCAGGTACAAACTTGTATTCTCATATTATTTTTATATCTGTGAAAATAAATAGGGCCCTTTAAAGACAAAATCTTCTATTCAGCTACATTACCGACCCAATTCTTTGACCATTTATCTGTAACATAGAAGGGAAAACAGAGGCAGCCAAATGGTTATGTTTGGTTTGTCACAATTCTTATTCCAGTATTTTTGTTCTCTAGTGCTTTGTTATTTAATTATCAGAAGAAAAGTGGTTGTAGCAATGTAAACCACTATTTTGAGTGCTGTGTTTAGGAAACAGGACTGTCCTTTGTCCTTAGAATTTATTGTGCCACTGACCTATTATGTAGCTTTTACCTTCTAGTGTTTTTCTTTCTATGAGCTTGTACCCCTTGCCAACAATGTTCAATCTAGGCTTATTTAGGAAGAGGCAAGAATCTTAATTTTTCAGTATTAATGTCATTTCCCTTCTTTATCCTGATCAAACTCGAGGCTAAAAGTCAAAGCCAAATCTTAAGGAAGTTGTATACAGAAATCTCATAGAAATCAATGATATCTATGTTCTAGCAGGTGTCTTTGAAAATCTGAGCTTCCATACTTTCCTTTAATTAGGAAAAACCCAAAAGCTACTGTAAAAATAGGCAAGAAAAATATTCTAGCGGTGTTTTTCTTCAAGCAGTCATGTAAGTAGCCATAAAAATGTGCACTGTCATTAATCTATGGGGAGGTATGATCAAAAAGAATGCTTCGAGACACATGAGTGAAATACAAAGTTTGTAAGCAGTTAAGTATTTGAGCATGGTTTCAGTTCCTCACAGAGAAAATGTTGTGTAGCCTGGATCATGAGATTTACATCATTGATGAAAATGAGGGATACAAATTAGGGGGTTTAATAGTAGTAGTGCCTTATACAGTAGAAATTGTTGAGTGTCTCTTGAGATCTCCAGTTGTGACTTATTGTTGGAAAACCACAAAGTACTTTTTACTCTGAAGCTCATGCAAACCAAATAGCAACTGTATCTTTCAAGCAAGTCTTGTGTCACAGGATGTGCTAGTTAAAGAGACAAAATGTCACTTACACCTTAACTATTTGTGTATTGTTTATTGTCTTTAATACAATCTGATAAAGCAAGACTTAGCTTTAAATAAGCCTGGAATAAAATAGTTTTAAATAAACTGAATTCAAATCATTGGCAGTTCCTCATCCACTTGAAGAACCTGACTGCTGCTGAATGAAACTAATGTTATCTACTAGTGATTTGGAAGGCTAAGTCAGGTTTTGAAACCAGATTACAGTTACTGGCTCACGTATCACAGAAAATTAGGTCCATGAAACAATGGCATTAAAAACTCTTCCAGAACCAGAAAGAAGCAAATCAATCCAGCGTTAATGCTCCATGTCAGTCGTGCATAACGTGATAGTGAACACATACATGTATGTGTATACATTGTATTTTAGGTTTCATTTATAAAGAATAACAATGTGTTCTCTAGAGAGAGGTTTATGAATGAATGCAAAATGTATGATTCTCTTTATTTGTAATGTGGAGAATATTGAGCTTTCATGGCTCTAGAACCATAGGGTTAGTGGTAGCTAACTGACACCAGTATCTTTTTATTTTGTCAATCTGTTTTGGGTCAGTCAGGTATCCAGTGGTGCTACTTGTATACTAATGCCCAGATTCATAGTTAAAAAACAAAGACATTTAGGAAGAGTGCCTGAATGACATAGATTCCAAGATTCTAAGGTACTTTTACAAATAAATGTAATTTGGTTTCAGCCAAGAACTGAATACTGGTGATGAAAAGTTCTTCTCTGCAGAGGAATTTTTCTGAGTTGTGTTGAATAGATTGTGATAGGAAGTAATATTTTAGGATGGATACAGTTTTGTTTGTTTCCATATAGCTTTGAGAAGGCAATTGGATATGTGTGTCATCTTAGTGAAATAAGACTGCTTTTTATATCTTTGTTAAAAAAGGATTTTGTCATCAACAAGAGGGAATTTTATTTTTATGTAGTCACAAAGAAAATAAGTGTTGGTTTTTCTCAGAAAAGATTTTGGTCAAGTTGTGTGCTCTGTCCAGTTTTGGTCACTGCAGTATAGGAGGGACATTGAGGTGCTGGAGCAGGTGCAGAGAAGGGCGACGAGGTTGGTGAAGTCTGGAAAACATGGCCTACGAGGAGTAGCTGAGGGAATTGGTGATTAGTCTGGAGAAGAGGAAGCTGAGAAGGGACCTTATTGCCCTCTACAACTACCTAAAAGGAGGTTCTAGTGAGGTTGGAGCCGGTCTCTTCTCCTGAATTACTAATGATAGGACAAGAGGAAACGACTTCAAGTTGTGTCAGGAGAGGTTTAGGTTGGATGTTGGGAGGAAGTTCTTTACTGAGTGGGTGGTCAGGCACTGGAAAAGGCTGCCTAGGGAGGTGGTGGAGTTGTCATCCCTGGAGGTGTTTAAGGGAAGAGTGGATGTGGTGCTTGAGGCTATGATGAAGGATGCTGGGATGAAGGTTGGACTGGATGATCCTGGTGGTCCTTTCCAAACATAGCGATTCATAGTGATTAGATGTTGTGCTGAGGGATTTGGTTTAGTTAAGGACTTGTCAGTGTAAAACTAATGATCAGAATTGATGATTTCAAAGGTCTTTTCCAATCTAAGAAATTCTGTGATTCTGTGATTCTGTGTTGGCAATTCCATTTTTTTCCATTTTTTTCTTTGTGTCCTTGTGCTTTCTAGTAGACCCAGTAAGAAGTTATTCCTTGAGACTCATGGAATATCTCCTCATTTATTATTATTTTCTATATAATTAAAGCATATTTTGTTTATTTTCACATTAACTTTGTGAAAACAGAACTGTACTGATTTGACAACTCATTAATTTTTCATGAGCAATAGACCAAAGTAATGAACGTAAAAGTTCATTTGAGGCTGTTTTTCTTTTATAAAATAACACTTATTAGGGGGAAAAAAAAGTTTTTGGCGTGATTAAAGTTCCATGAACCATAAGCATGGGTTGTTTATTTGTACTCATGTCTAAAGGCAGAGAATAGTCAGGATTTCAATGCATCACTGCAAATTTTTGAGGAGTGTAGTGACTTGTAACAACCACACAAGTCCTACTGTAGACTAAAGATGGGCTGTGCATTTGAAGAGAATAGAGTAGAATAGAATCAACTAGGTTGGAAGACACCTCCAAGAGGGATAGGGCAAGAAAGACAATGCTCACTACATTTAGTTAAACATGATTTCTTAGAACTATTCAAATTGTCATGCACATAGCAAAAGACCTACAGTAAAGCAAATAAAAATACTGTAATTTCCGTTTCAAACAGGTACAGAGCGGCAGATTTTGGTGTTTTCCAAATGCAGCTCTTTTGCCCTCTGCCAAATTTTTATATGAAAAGTTGGGATGCCCCTCTTGGTTCAGTAAGTCTTATATTGCCCTACATTACATTGTATTTTCCTGTAACAAAATAATCAGAATATAGCAAATAAAGGATGATGAGGGAATATTTGTATATATAAGTTTTGAGGATTTTCCCCTTGTGTAGATATATGGAATTTTGCCATTTCCTTCAAGAAAACGTTTGTGAGTTCTAAAAGCTTATTTGAATGATTGTGCATCTACCACAGAAAATTAGAGATAAGAAAAAAAAAAAAAGAAATGAGAGGTATCAAAGTCAAAAAATATTTAATTCAAAAGAAATAGATGCACAGAATCCACGGTTTGTTGTTAGCCAAAACAAGATATAGACTGAAGACGGAATTCAATTCTGATCAAGAAGTTAAACCAATCTACTACTTAAAACAAACAAACAAATAAATAAACAAACCAAAGCTGAACAAAAAATACACACACACAAAGAATCCACAATAAAACAAAACCAGCCAACCAAAAAAAAAAAACAAAACCCCAAAACAACCAAACAGTCCAAAATAAACAGTTTTAATCAAACCCAGGGTAGTTTTATGCACAATACAAGGATAGGTCAAATCCCAGAGTAATTTCTTAGACAAATATGCAGAGCTTGAACTAGTTATTTAGTTTCCCATGCTAGTATTTTTCTAGTAACAACACTTGAATCAACACTGCAAATGTATTATAATTTCAGTTTTGTTACTTTTTTTTTTCCTTCTATGTGATCTGCAGAAGACACAGTAACTGTTGAGTGGATCCATTCTGTTAAGCTTCACCAAGCAAACTGCATTGTAACAGCATCCATTTGATCTTTCAGTACCCAAAAACTGCCTAGAGGCTACATGTTTCACTTCATTTCATTGGATCAAAGAGAAGGAAGTCTAGGATTTTCAAAGCACATCCAGACTCCAAATGGTGAAAAGTGTTCTTTTGATTTCAGCCATCCAGAACAAGCAGTGCAGATTTAGTATGAACCTCATTAGTCACTGCACTCTCTTCCATTTAATAGTGAATGATTTTTTGCAAGGTAGCTCAGTTATCAATTTGTCAGACAGTTCACTATTACACTCTGTAGATGTTTAACAAGGTTCATTTACGTATAGCTTTAAATAGATTTTACTTTAATTACATCCTGATGTGATGCACATTTTTTTCCTAGTGAACAAATGAACTTCAGTGAGTCCAGAGGTATACATGGTGTGCTCTTTTCCTGACACTCTTTATTTGAGACACTCATTTGTGATTTTTAATCCAGTAGAAGTCCAACTTGAATATTATCATGGATTATTGTTCTCCAATAATAGTGAAAGTACTGCCTGTATATCTTTAGAAATCGTACTTGAGAGAACTCTAACTGTGGCAGCTCTAGGAACAGTTGTATCTGAATCTGAATGAAAAGATACCTTTTGAACCCAAGATCATTTTTTGACTGATGCTTAAAAGAAGACAGCAAGAAAACAGAGCGCAGAAAATGGACTTTGCCCTATTTTACTGGAATCTTCAAAATAACTTTTTAATTTAACAGATAAATTTTCAATGCTAAGCAGCTATGGTGATTTTCACATTGCAACCATATTTCAAACTGTAGCTATCTACTGAAGGGTTCAGCCAATAACACTGTCTTTAGATGCTAGGATAAAAACAATGTCCAGATACCTTTCTTCTTGAATCGTTTAAAAAGCTGAACAAATAATGAAAACTTAAACTCCAAAAAACAACTCTGTTTTGTTGGATTTTTAGGTTTTTTTTTTTTTTTCAGAAAGCTTATCCGGAAGATCTAATATAATTCTAATTCCAGCAGAGTTATGTCTACCACTTTGCATCTTTGAGTACATTATTTTTTAGCTGCTTAAACTGCATTACATTCAAAACTGACCAATAGCTTTTAGGAAGATAAATACCCTGTGGATTTTTATTAGAGAGGTCAAGAAAATATTAATTCAATGCTTTAAACATACCCACCCCCACCCCAACTTTAAATAAATTCACAATAATTGCAGACTTTTTATTGTTTTGGGTTTTTTTTCTTTAACCTATTTCTATTCAACAAGAGGGCATATGCAGTATAACCTTTACACAAATAATGCTTTGGAAAATGAGTCATGTATAAGAAAAGTAGCAGAATTTTACATGTGTAATTAGATTGAATGAAATAGCTGCCAGAAGAGGATAATTTCCAGAAACTGAGTAGTAACACCTGCACATCTGAACAACTGCTCTTCATCCTATGAATTTCTCAAGAGTCTGATCTAGTTCAGTCATTTAGCAAATGAGTTAATCACTCAGCCATTCCTACTGGTTTTACAAGAGAGCATGACTTAAATGACCTCGACTATATAGCCAAAGGAACATCTTGTTAACAACCTGTTTCTTTGTGAACTGTGTTCCTTTGCTTCCTTTTAATCCACTACTCCATCCCTTTTCACTCTCTAGGGATTAAAAATTGTTACTGAAAAATCACTAAAATTGCATTTGAATAAAAATACCTTTTTTAATAGTAAAATAGTCTTTGCTTCACTGTCTCATACTTGATCTTACCTGAGTCTCCCTGAAATGCAGGTGTGTTACTATGTAATGTGTGGTAATAAAGTAATCTCTAATCCAGGCTTGGAATGCAGAAAAAATCTGCCCCTATATTTTCTAGTTTCACATATGCTCAGCCCCATTCTTGTTTTAACAATGTGTTATGTATTTTCAGGACATTTATATATATGATAAAATGCCCCCATAAGGTATATAACCAGATGTTAAAGATCTAAGTCAAATGTTCAGGTTTTAATAGTTCATGGATGCCCTCATGTAAGCTTCAGAGCTTTTTTTTTTTTTCACTAGATGCTAGTATTGACTTAGGTCCTAAATGCCTCGGACGTAATGAGTTAATCTTCAATATTCATTCTTTGTAGAACCAGATCCTAGTTTTACCTAAAATGCTACTGGAATTGTTTCTTTGCTTACTAGACTAACTAATTTGTTCCTTTCCCTGACCCACCCAAATTATGAAGGCTGAAATAAATAATATAATATTGATTTTCTTTGTGATTATATCCAGGACAGGAGCCTGCCTTTGCTAAAGCAACCATATACAAAAATCTTTAAAGCTTAAAAGTGACACAATAAAAAAAGTAGTATTACATATCAAGAAAATGGATGTAAAAGACAACACCTCTCTCTCTTTATCACACTTCAGTCTCATGATGAAAGAAATCAGGTATGCTCTTACAGTCCAATCTAAAGATCAATACAGTCAACAGAGTTTTTGGTAGTTTCTGTGAGATTTTGTTCATTGTCTCTCAGTCAGACTCTCTCTAATGGACCAAATCTAGGGACCTGGAAAATAAGACCAGAGAATTAATAAATATATTTTATCTAAAAAATTATGAAGGATTTCAAAATTTAACTATCCAGTTCTGTGGTTATGCCAAGAACCACTAAGGCTGTGCAGGTCTGCTACTTATCCTGGTCTTAGTTCCCAACATCTCATTCAAACCTTCTGACCTACACTAAAAGCTTATATTGTAATTAGAGTTAAGGCCAGTTAGAGGTTGGGTATTCAACAAGCTACTCTGATATCTTATTTTATCAAACTACACACTTTTTTCCCCCTTAATTTTATACTCATTATGCATTTCATTACCTGAAAGAATTATCTTTTCCATTTCAGCTAGTTTCCCCTAATTAGCAGAAGCTAATTAGCCAAACTAGAGACAAGTCAACAGATTTTAAGTCTTTATGGTACTTTCTTAATTATGATCTCCCAAGCAAAGTGTTTTTGTATTCTGGAGGAACAAAGTTGTGGTGGTTTTGGTGTTACCCACCCCCCCACACACACTTTGGAGATCACCCAGACTAGACTCAGCCAGCTCTGGAAATTTTGAATGAAGCTTATATTTACAGCTTAGCAGAATATACAAGCAGATATTTACAGTATATACAGATATAGACAGAAATATACAAGGTAAAAGGTAATACAGAAACACAACACCCCCCCCCAGAAACCTGAGCCCCCAGGAGGGGCTCCCAACCACCTTTTCACCTTCTCCCACTCCCCTACCTTACCCCAGACGTTGCTTTGTACCCCAAGGAAGAATGGAAGGTTGGCCAGGGGGTTTAGGAAGCAAAGTGGATTAATCAGAGAGACGGGGGGTGAGGTTAGAGAGAAAATGCCCAGAGCTTGGACAAAGAGCGACTCCCTTATCTATGTTTAGATTCTTGTTCTTATACATCTCAGCAAGCCTATGAGTGAAGTAGACATCACCCTTGTTTCTCTTTCGCAGCCTGTAATCTAGTTCTTCTCACCAAAATATTCTAGCTAGCTTCCAACTAGCACAAAAGTTCATCTATATAGGCCTCTTTATTCAATTTTAAATGTGCTACCAATTCTTTCCTTCTTGATTGGAAGACTGTCAACCCTTTAGTCTCTATGCATTAGGTATATTTAGAGATTGTGATTTTGGATTGTTAGGTCAATGCAGATAAGAGTTGCAAATTAATGTTATAAAACAGAAACAGAAGGATGCAGGTCAAGGGGACTGGACATGCCACATGGTTCTGGGAAATAGTGGTAACTGGAGACAGAATTTTAAAAAGAGAACCAGTATAGTCAAAATTTCAGCTAACAGCTAATAAGTAGAGCATTGAAAATCTGAGATGAGGTTACACTATACAGTATGAGACTGACAGAGATTTTTTTTTCAAGACATTGCAAGGCATAATTCATAGCACAGATCTTGATAAAAGATTCACATATTTACTAAAAACAAATTGACCTTAGTATTACCTCGCAGAATATATTTAGTTTTGATTTCATTGAATTCTATTCACTATATGAGCATTATATTGTTGTTGTAATTATATATATGGATTGAGCATACACAGTTTTCAATAAACTTTTGGTTCTTAACTTGATTAACTTAATTGCATTTAGTCAGATGTATTACTTTTATATCCCAATGGTGATAATCTCTTTCAATGACAATGTCTATGAGTAGTATCGTATTTGTAACTATTTCTTATTTTTTTATCATAACATGTGAAAGTAGAGCTCAGTTTCATGTTTTCCACAAAACAGAACAGCAATAAATTCTCAGAGATATCTGTGTATTTTGAAAAGTCTGCTAAATGCTCCTTTAAAATGCAGAGCAACTGCCAGAACTGATATATGGAACACTAAAAAAAGTAAAACTCTCAACAATATTTTCTTTTCATTTAACAAATAATCTGCACAAAAAGAAAATAGAAATTAATTGTGGAGATGTTCTATATATATAAAAGATACAATTTGATAATAGTTTGGAGTTTGGAAACAGGAAGAAAAGGGTCTTGAAACATCTCATATCAAGAAATGAGTGTAGCAAAAGTGAAGATAGGACAGTAGTAACCTCAAATTGGGTGTTTTATTACAGAAAAATGGATACATAGAAAAGGCTTGGTTTTATTACAAAGCTGGACATGAAATTCAGCTTCTTGGTGAGGCATGATTGGTACATGAATGGTACATTCTGCTCTGGTGAGACCTCACCTGGAGTACTCAGAGTACCAGTATCACCAAGGTTGAAAGAGACCTCATAGATCATCAAGTCCAACCTGTTACCAGTACTCCAGCTCAGAGCCCTCAGCACAATTAGTACATGAATGAGGCTAGAGTGGGTCCAGAGCAGGACTACAAAGATGATCAGAGGGCTGAAGCATCTGTCCTAGGAAGACAACCTGAGGGAATTGAAGCTGTTCATCTTGGAGAAGAGAAGTTTCTGGAGAGACCTTATAGCTACATTTCAGTATCTGAAGGGGACCTACTAGATGGTGGGGAGTGACAGTTTAGAAGGACTTGCAGATATAGGACAAAGGGAAATGGTTTTAAACTGGAGCAGGGTAGATTTAGGTTGGACACAAAGAAGTTCTTTACAGTGAGAGTGGTAAAATATTGGAACAGATTGCCCAGGAGTGTGGTTGATGCCCTGTGACACAGCCTCAAGTTGTGCTGGGGGAGGTATAGGCTGGATGTTAGGAGGAAGTTCTTGCCAGAGAGAGTGATTGGCATTGGAATGGGCTGCCCAGGGAGGTGGTGGAGTCACAATCCCTGGAGGTGTTCAAGAAAAGCCTGGATGAGGCACTTAGTGCCATGGTCTAGTTGATTGGATAGGGCTGGGTGATAGGTTGGACTGGATGATCTTGGAGATCTCTTCCAACCTGGTTGATTCTATTCTAGTATTCTACAATGTAGCTTTGGGCAGCTTGATCTAATTGGAGATGTCCCTGCTTAGTGCAATGGAGGTTGGACAAGATGACCTTTGATGGTCTCTTCCAGTCCAAGGCAATCTGTGACTCTGTAAATTCCAATATTATTATATATATTTTTGTTACATTTAAGATATATGCATTGGCTTTCAAAATGGCCATGATGGATTAGAAAAAGGAAAAAAAAAAAACAACAAACTATTTAAAATTAGTCTTAATTTTAGATCTAAGAAGTGCTACCTGAATATTATTGCGAGCTAAAACTATATATATAAATGAGGCTAAGCCTGATTGAAAGGTTAAATCCCAGCCATACATTACACATTTTAAAGTTAATTGTTTAATAACTGAGTTTCAATCTTTCATTTAAGATAGAAAGATTGGAGTAATAATTTTATAGCGTAGCCATTCCATCCCTACCAGCATCAGACAAAGCAAAAAAAGCTTTACAATTCTTTTCAACTGATTGCAGGTGCAGGTTAAGACGTTACTTGTAAAATTAGCACCCAGTTTGTTTCATGAGCATATAAATGATGCATTTTTGTGCTCTAAGAACCCAAGTACAGTAGCTTTGCGTCATGGTAGCACTCATTCATTTTATGGCCCAGACCTAGTATTACTTTCAGTATTCAGCATAGATACTATTATTGACTATATTATTGACTGAGGTTGCTCAGTCTGTAGAGGAGGAGGCTCTGGGGGGACCTAAGAGCAGCTTTCCAGTACCTGAAGGGGGCCTACAGGAAGGATGGAGAGAAGCTGTTTACAAAGGCCTGCAGGGACAGGACAAGGGGCAATGGGTCCAAGCTTGAGAAGAGCAGATTTAGATTGGATGTTAGGAACAATTTTTTTACTGAGAGTGGTGGAGCACTGGAACAGGTTGCCTAGGCAGGTGGTTGAGGCCCCTTCCCTGTAGATACTCAAAGTGAGGCTTGATAGGGGCCTGGGTGACCTGGTCTAGTGGGGATGTCTCTGCTGATTGCAGGGGCAATGAACCAGATGACCTCTAGAGGTCCCTTCTGGCCTGGACTATTCTATGATTCTATAAAAGAGTAGTGATATTCAAAATTCTTAACCATTAATAGTTACAGAAAATACTAGATGGATTTTTAACTTTGTCCTTCCTCATTTCCTCTATTTCCTTTCCTTTCTTAACCATTTACCGAAGGCTACCATCTCTATATCTCAAAGTAATTCAGTAATTACAGTAGATGAGTGCATTTGGGATCTTTGCAGCTTGAGAAATGTGTTTCTTCAAATGTTAAACTGTGAAGCAAAGTGCACTGTGCATCATTATAATATATTATGTTAATATTACCACAACATTGCCATTCTTCAGTAGTATAGGCCTGATAAGCTGTATGTGCTAATTTGAAGCTAGCTAGAATGTAGAAGCATTACAAACATCTAGAAAACACCTTCAGCAGTGCAGTATTAGACAAAAGTATCTTCAGGTCTACATTAAGCATTGCAAAGGCTAACAAATACCGATTGGTGATGGGTCACTTAATAAATGCTAAGCCTCTGCTAAGCTTGTGTCTCCCAGAACAGTGAAAAACACTATAATTTTTTCACTTTTCTTAAATAATTTCTCCAAGCTGTGGATTTTTGGGGTTTGAACCAAAAGGATGAAGCTGGGCTTCAAGAAATAGACATTTTTTAAGTTTTCAAAGTTGGAAGAGAAAATGAGTGATAGAACTTACTTTCTAATTTGCATGCAATCTCTAGAGACCCATGATAGTGAGCCAGCAGTGTGCCCAGGTGGCCAAGAGAGCCAGTGGCATCCTTCTTCACTGAAAGAGTCATTGGCTACTGGAATGGGCTGCCCAGGGAGGTGGTGGAGTCGCCGTCCCTGGAGCTGTTCAAGGCAGGATTGGACGTGGCACTTGGTGCCATGGTCTAGCCTTGAGCTCTGTGGTGAAAGGTTGGACTTGATGACCTGTGAGGTCTCTTCCAACCCTGATGATACTGTGATACTGTGATAGTGGCTTATTCAGAAATAAGTAGATTAGCCAAACAACTACTTGTGCTCTAATGTTAGTTTACTTGCCAACATCAGTTTCTAGGGCTACATAAACTTTAATTTTCAAAGCTCTAACCCCAGATACTTTTATTAGGAATAAGTAGTTTATTCTTTCAAGTTTATTATGTCTGGTTTATAAACTTCTTCCAGACTGGCAAAAATAAGCTACATTGATTACATTGTTAAATGTCCAGTAATGGTAAAATCACATTCCAAATATGTTACTTTTTTTGTGGCTCCACACTGGGCTTTTCAAGCAGTTCCCTGTCCTTCTTGGACTGAGAGGCCCAAAAGTGGACACAATATTCTGGATGCAGCCTCACCATGGCAGAATAGAGTGGGAGGAGAACCTCTCTCCACCTACTAACTATGGCCCTTCTAATACACCCCAGAATGGCATTGTCCCTTTTGACCACAAGACCACATTGCTGGCTCATAATCGTCCTTTCATCCACTAGGACACCCAGGTCCTTTTCCCCTTTGTTGCTTTCCAACAGGTCAGTCCCCAATATATACTTGCACATGAAGTTGTTCTTTCCCTGATGCAAGACTCTACACTTGCCCCTGTTGAATTTCATTAAATTTCTCCCTGCCCAACTCTCCAGCCTAAGTCTTGCTGAATGGCAGCATAACTCTCCAGTGTATCAGTCACTCCACCTAGTTTGGTGTCATCAGCAAACTTGCTGACAGTGCACTCTGTGCCCTCATCCAGGTCATTGATGAATATATTGAATGTTACTGGTCTCAGTACTGAACCCTGAAGAACTCCACTAGCTACAGGCCTCCTCCTAGATTCTGTCCCATTGACCACTACTCTCTGGCTTCTTTCATTCAGACGATTTCCAATCCACCTCACTACTTGATCATCCAGACCACACTTCTTCAGTTTAGCTATGAGGATGCAGTAGGAGATGGTGTCAAATGTCTTCCTTTATGATTTAGCTTTCCATGAAAAACGTTTACAGTATGAGACATTTATATATAAATCCTGCTGCTTATATTTTGGCTTTCTAGAACACAAAAATTGCTCCTACAATTACTAATTCCTCTCTGGATTACACAATGGAGATACCCTGCATGCAAGAATTTTGCTTATTAAATTAACATTAAAGGCAAATATCTCTGGTATTTCTCTGAAGATTTTGGAGCGTGATGTAATAATATCTAATCTTCTTCATTAAGTTCAGTGTGGCCTGCTTAATCTGACAATGTAATGAACAAAAATGATCAAGTTACATATGAAAATGAGCAAGCTACATGAAAAAAAAGTCACTTGCCCTTCCTAGAGAGACTGTTCTGCCATGTCCTGATTGCAGTTGAACATGTCATGCTAGAAAGTGTTAGCTAAGATGTTCTGGAAATACAGTGCAAGAACCCTGGCATAGGTTTAGTGTCATCTAACAGGATTAAATTCAAAGTTGGAAGCAAGTCTTCTCCCTTCTTTGCAGTATTTTAGAACATGTTTCTAATTAGATTACTTTTAATCTTAATCAAGAAAATATACATTGAGTTGGGAAAATATGTGTGGCATACTTTGTAAGCAAGAAAGATGTATATGGCTGTATATTGCCTAGCAGTTCAGGGAGATACCTCTGACAGAGTTGTGTTCTTTGCATAAGCATCTGCTCTGTGACTTTAGTCTGACTTAATTTGGAGGTGAAGTACTGGCCAGCATATGAGCAGAGGAGCTAGCATACCTGAGGCCATAGTCTTGCTGCTCTTACGGGATGTGGATAGGGGAAGATGAGAAGGAGGTCCTCTCACCACTTTCCACTTACAGGAGAGGCTGGGAAAAGCGTCTCAGGCTGATAGGTGGAATCAATGTGATGGTTTGATTGCAATTAATTTTGAGGGTTCTTTTGTTGGTTTGGAGTTGTTTTGGTTTGTTTTGTTATTGTTATTGTTATTAATGTGGTTCACTTATTTAGATCCTCTTCATCCCCAAATATGTATGCACTCTACAATGAATTTTGAGCAGAAAATTAGAGAACTATTAGATGACCTGAATGCCTGTTTTCAGGTCAGAATCACCTGAGAGGTGGGAATGTGTAGGAAAATTGAAGCAAGCTACTTATTCTTAAGAAATCAAGGAAAAGCAACAGAAATAGTTCTAAAACTGAATCATACAAGGGTAAATTTTGGATCTTTTACAGGGATTCATATGTTCATAAATAATTCATGTCTTTCTATTTCTATGTTTTTTTTATTTCTTTCTCTGAAAATGTTTCTTTTATGACCGTATCACATGGTCAGAGTTACCCTTTAATGTCCTTTATTACTTTTTTTTCACTTTATCATTTTTCCATTTTACCAAGGAATACATTAGCCTTTGCTACTTAGCCTTAAAACATCTACTCTAACAGCAGGCTTTGAAAAGAAAATGAATAGTGAAACATTAGTTGCATCATACATAGTTGGGGAAGAATTTTTACCTGAAATAATGAAAATATGCAGGGAAAAAAATTGTCTCTTCTGGCTTACATGCAATTTGTAGAAATGCCAGCTATGTTAACTTTATATATTAAAATCAAAGTTCAGGCATCTTCTAAAGATTTAAATATCAGCTCTTTCTTTTTTTTTTTCTTCTTTTTTTGTGGTTTTTTTTTTTTTAGATGAGTGTTTCTGTTTGAGCTGTTAGAAAAGAAATCACAGATTTGAGAATACAGCAGGACAGCATAGTGTTATAGTGGCCACTACATAAAAGCACTAAAGCTTCTTCATGTTCTTCTCTAACTCTTAACCAGGGCTTAAGCCTTCCAGTAAGCAATACATCTCAGATCATTCATATTTTTGCCTCCCTTTAATAATCTGAGAGAAATGCAAAATGCCAAAGAGCATATAGAGTGGACTGTCCTAAGCTGCATTCAATACAGCATATTTAGAAATGCTGCACAGCAATTCTGCAAGCTGCTGGGAAGAGGCGAGGTTTAGGGCAAGGGGGAAAACAACTTTTGTAAGGAGAAAACCAGCAATGATACATGATTTGTCGTCAAAAGCAGTCCATGTCACAACGTTGACCGTCACATCTTTGAATGGCGCGAATCAGAGTCTATCCTAAGGGTACGCTTTGGCATCAGGGATTGCAGAGGGCTGTTGGATTGAGTTTGCAATATGAGATGAAAGCAGGTTTCAGTGCAGCCAGCACAGAGCCACCTGTGTGCACTTCCAAGCTTGGAACTCAGACCTGTCTCATCTGAGGGTGAATTGTGGAGAGAATGAGCTGGTCTAACTGTAGAGTACAGTCTCAGTTGTGTGGTGAGAGAGTGATTTGCCACTGGAATGGGCTGCCCAGGCAGGTGGTGGAGTCACCATCCCTGGAGGTGTTCAAGAAAAGACTGGATGAGGCACTTAGTGACATGGTCTAGTTGATTGGCTAGGGCTGGGTGCTAGGTTGGACTGGATGATCTTGGAGGTCTTTTCCAAAATGGTTGATTCTGTGATTCTATATTTTTGTGTATTCAGGCTTGTAAAACTGTTCTTCAGTAGCCTCTCCAACATCTGACTTTTGGACATATTACTTATGTTAGGCATAAACCTTCCTCTGAAATCAATATGAAATTTCCATTGAAAGCTTCAAAATTAAGGGTCCATAATAATACCTTCTAAAACCAAACATCAAAATATGTATCCAAATGAAACACTTTAACTTTTCAGGCTGTTAAAGTTTTGAAAGCAAATCAAATTTTTCATTCCAGTCATTTTTCTGGGATAAGACTCCTATTGACATTGAAGGATGCCTCATTGTTGTCTTTGTTGGTCTCTCTAGAAAGCTGGACTATTCAGAGGAATTGGAAGCATTCCCTTTTTGTGGATGCATACATATGCCTTTATTTATTTATTTATTTATTTATTTTAATGGTGCTGCCTTTACAACCTCGGGAGAATTTTCCTGTATTAATTGCCTCTGTGCTTAGATGCCTCCAATTATTAACCTGCAGGTGTCTCTAATCACTGCTTATTCCCATTGGGTTTATATTGAGGGCTATTAGCTATGGTGGTTAAATACAATACACATGTGGGTTTTGTTTACAGTTTTATTCCTGAATTTGGCCTCAAAGCCTCCAGAAAACAGTCATCAGCAGTCACTTTTTTTCATTAACTGTGGTGCCTTGGATCACATTTTCTTCCTTCCTGTCTTTCTCAGGAAAATATTTAAAGGCAGAGTATTTGCTAAAGCAAGAAGATTTTCCAAATAGTATTCCATAGAACTGAATTTAGAATGCAGTTTAGCTATCCAAAACTTCTCTGTCCAAAGCCATAAAAGTCCCACTTGGGAAACTGACATATTTTTGCTAAAACTGCAGAGCAGGGACGTTTGAAAATATAAGGAAGGAGTGGATTCTGTCTTCATTTGTATGAGGTTATCATGGCTTACTCAGCAGTAGAATTGTACCTAATTATGTTGGTACTAGACAGAATCTATTTTAATTGATTAATTATAATTCCCGTGTAGATTAACAGCTTTTAAAGGTCAAAACCTTTCAAATTGCACTGAGTACTTGTTTATCTCTCCCTGTGCTGTGTAAACCCAGTATTCTATTGCAGTCTGAAAACGACACCATAATTACAGATTTGGAGGATGACAAAAATTGATTAGCAGCTAAGGATGATTAGGAACAAAGGATCTGGGTCTGGTGATTCTTCTGTCCTCCCTCTTCAAAAGTATGGGCTTTGATTGCATTTTAAAGCATGAGATTTTTGACAGCCTAAGATGTTTTAGAAGTGAGCAAGCACCGTTTAAAGAAAAGGTACCATTGATTATGAAGCTGGCACACTGCAATCAAATCTATATTCTTCCTTTAAATTCTGAACAGCATGAGATGCTAGTATTATTTATTTTTAAACAAGAGGCATACTGATGCAAAATTAGTTAAACAATGTTTAATCTAATACTCCATTATACTTTGTTCTTCCTCTCACTCAGGTGCTAATACAGAACACTATGTTTTTGTGCATGCTCACCTCAAGGACCTCAAAGTGGTTGAATAAAACATGTTATTTTCACCTACTGGAAGCATCCTCAACGTTTTTTTGTACTCTACAAGCAGCATGTGCTTATTATCACATTTTTTAAAGTGCCATGACAGACTTAAGAAAGAAAAATATCAAAGTTTTCATTTGCAGTGGAAATGAAAAGGCATTTTTCACAATATGAAATTTGCCCTAACTTCTAAGAGAAGTAACTACTTATTCTTTCTACCTTTGAGGTATGATCTTGGAAAGCAGAGGCTTGTTGCTAGCTATTTGACATGTTTTGTGATAAAATTAGGACTCTGCCTTTTTCAGTGATGTTTTTTGTGATCCCTTTGTGATCTCTTTAAACAACATGAAAAGCCCCTTTGGAGCAATATTTCTTTGTTGCTAATTTGCCAGAAGAAACTGAATGATATCCATTCCTGAAATATTCTATTATGTACAGGAAAAGTTGTTAAGGAGACAGTGAAAGTAATTTGATTTGGGGTGTGCAATTAAGAGCATAACACGGTTTCTCAGAGAAAAAAGAAACCAGAGACCAAACTGGCAGTACAGTTAATTGCAGAGGGCAGCCCTGCAGGAAAGAGCTGTCTTACTTCTAGATATGAAGCAGCATTTTATGTGCAATGCTTGAATCTGAGATGTCTGGCTTCTCTCAAAGGGGACGATGAAGTACAAACTCCCTGAGAAGCCAGTTCTGGTGATCCTTGTCTTTCTCCAAAGAGTGTGCTCCTATCCTGCACTAAAATAGAAGCACAGTTACTCCAACAGCATAAAAAAATAGAATTAATGTTATTAATGATCAAATACATGTCTTGTCTGTCTATATTCAGTCAGATTCCTTCCATGCAGCTTTTCTTTTATAGGCCAAACTCTATTAACACACTTTATAAGGTTGTCCTACTCTGGTTTGGAAGCAATTATATATAGATATTCATATATGTGCANTAATATAATATAATATAATATAATATAATATAGATAAAATACATATATATATGTACATTCTGTGAAGGATGTTAGATCTTTAAAGGCAGGATTTGAAAGATAGCAAGATTCATCCCTTTTGATGCTAAAAGCCATCTTGTAATGAAACCTGAGCCTCACTGAACTTGATGTCAATTTTTGTGAGAACTGGATTTCATCCCTTAGAAAAAAAATAATCTGAAAGACCAATATGAGTCAATGGGAAGATGGAACAGAATGCATAAATACATGTTGCAAGAGCAAGAAGTAGGAGAGCATGGGCAAGAACACAATAGCTGTGAAGTCTACCTAAAGCTATTTAAATTGTGTTTTTTTTTAGGGCAGGACATATTGTGGAAAATCCTATCACTCTGAAAATGGGAGAAAATAAATATTAAAACTAGAGGAAGTGATCAATATCAAAGTGAATTATATTATGGTTAGTAAATTTAACAGAGTCAGAAGGATGTTACTTGAAATATATCTGAAAACAGTTTAAAAATACTTATCTAATACTTATCTTTGCATTTACTCCACACAGAGAGCAATAGACACACATGAACTGTGAGTCATTCACAACTTTGTATTTTATTTATTTCGTCATGTTATTAGTGTAGTCAGCAGTGCGTTGTCAGCCCATACTTTGGCAAGAAATGGGACAGCCAACTCACAAAAACCCACTACCAAACAAAGAAATAATTTGCAGTGAAAGCAAACCTCCTGTCCTGTCTGTGGCCCTGTCTTAGGCAGCTGTGGTGGGTTAGGAACTCCCCCCCACCCCCAGTTAAAATTTACCAGACTAGCTGAGGCAGCTTAGATGTAAGCTAAAGCTATATTTTACAGCAAAGCGAAATTTGCAAGCGTATATACAAAGTATATGAAATATATTACAAGTATTTACAATTATATACAATTTAGAAATTATACAGAGATCCAATCTTAACCCCTCAACAAAGAAAGCCCAGAAAGGGCCAATGCTCCCTCTCCCGGGATAGACAACAGCCAGCAAAGCTCATGCGTTATCTGGTCAGTCAAGGTTAGTGTTGGAGTCAGAGAAGCAAAGGAAGAGCAAACAGATCTAGTGCCCAAGAGCAGAAAGTTATTTATACATTAGCTTTTATACATCTTAGCAGACCAATGAATGAGGTAGACTATCACTGTTACTCTTTCACAACCATTGCCCAGCTTGTTCACATTCTGCACTGAGCTTTCAGGAAAGTACAAATTTCTCTTATTGGAATATTCCAATTAATCTTGAACTATACCACAGCAGCAATACCAGGCAGTATCCCCATAGCTGCTCCCAAGCCCTTACAAGGTGGTTTCCCTGATGCTTCCTCTCTCTGAATATGTCCCAGTGCTCCATAAAGACTGGATTTTTACAAACATTTCAGACTCCTTCCTGTCATCCAGTGCTAGATGCTGTGCTGCTTTCTGAATGGATTGAATTGAATTCTTGTCTTGCTTGTAAATATCATGAATTGAGGTGTGAAGGAAAAGAGACACCATTATTTCTGATAGTGCTGCTGATTATATAGTAACTAAATCTAATTTTCATTCATCTGACTCTTGTAACAATGAAATCAATTTAAAATTCACAATTGTCAGTAACTTGGCAGAACAACAGTAAACAACTAAGCGAGATTGGCAAGGGAACTTTGAGATATTAAGAAAATGTGCATTTAAACAACATTAATCCTCACTTCCTTTATAAGTTCTTCCCCTTCTAGGCTCTTTGAAATTTAATTTGGTTTTGGCTCAAAGGAATTATGAATGGAAGTAATTTAAAGATGGATGGATGTTAATTTAAAGATGCCATCAGTTTCTGACAGAGCCAGGTACTGGAATGTAAGGAAACGTGTAAAGAAGATAGTGTGTAAGCAGGAAATGCCAGTCAGGCAACAACTTGATAAGTTGATGAGAAAGAGATATGATGCTTCTAATAGCCTTTCTTCTCTACCAAATACAACACATTTGGAGAGATAATTTCTGCTATGGTACACAAAGCAAATTTCCTAATTTGTATTGCACAGTTGTGTATGTTTATACCACAAAAGGAGATTATTTCTTTTTAAATATAAGAGTAATATCAATATTACTTCCACTAAGCAGTAATGTAAATTGTTTAATATATAAACATTAGTGTGAATTGGAAAATTAATTAAAAGAACAAATCACTATAATTATGATAAATAGAGCTTATCTTTATTGCTAGCATGCTTCTCTAAGCAATCTGTCTAAATGAGAGGAAATTACATACCATCAACTTTCCCAAGAGCTAAAGTCTCATTTTAAAAATCAGGTATGCTGCACTGAAACGAGAAAAATATCTGCTTACTCAGTATCATGTTTGGAGGAGTATTATAGAGAGAGGCTGAACCTGTTTTGCCACCTGCTCTGCATATAAAAAAATCAGTTCTTGTTGCGTTTAAGCTACTGTATTAGTGCCTGCAAAGATTTCTTTCATAGAAGTTGCACTATTGGTTTCACAACAGTCTTGTTCTTAGTTTTCCTTGCAGTAGTACTAAAGTTGGTTAACCAAGGTTTGCAAATGATCTGTCTAAATCCACTATGCTGAAATTGATAAAGTGGCACAATGTTAAGGATTTGTGTATTTCTGAGAGATTTTTTATCACTTACTGGAGTTATTCTTTCTACTAATTGTGGAATTCTCTCTCAAAAGAACCAAACCAACCAACCAACACACACCCAAACCCAAAAAACATTTACTATACATACTAGTACATACTAAACATTGCTATATACTATACATTACATACTAAACATTACTATACATAGTAGTATATGCTATACTATACTACAAAAACATTTACTATACATAGTAGTACATACTAAACATTACTATATACTATACATTACATACTAAACATAACTATACATAGTAGTATATGCTATACTATACTACAAAAACACTTACTATACATAGTAGTACATACTAAACATTACTATATACTATACATTACAAACTAAACATTACTATACAATACTACAAAAACATTTACTATACATACTAGTAATAATAAACATTACTATATACTATACATTACATACTAAACATAACTATACATAGTAGTATATACTATACTATACTACAAAACCATTTACTATAAATAGACTCAATAAGCAAAGTTTTTATACAGGATGCTTACTTTATTAAAACTATTTCTTCACACTCTCTCCTTGGAAGTATTTTGGGTTGGTTTGGTTTTTTGGGGTTTTGGGGCTTTTGTTATAGTTGTTTTGGGTTTTTTGTTTTTATTTTTCTGGAGGAGAGCTTAATAAAGCAGAAGCTTACTTTACATTTTCCTATGAAAATAGTAAACCTCTTTGAGATTTGAGTTATTTCTTTTTGAATTCACTTCATAGGTAAGACATGTTCATCTTAATTGGTTCTTGCAATGAATTCCCAGTAAAACCTTCAGGAACAAATTCTGTTTACCATTAACTTCTATGCATGAATATTGCAGTTCTGCTACGTTAATGAAATATAAACCAAAGGCCAATTTCCCACCTGAACTAATAAAGAATCAGCCTCTCACTGTACTTTTCCACTAGGAAACTAATCCTATAAAGGGGAGGTGAAATTTGAGGTCCTCATAAAATTTGTGGCTGTTTAAAAGTCTTGCATGTGCCAAATTAAAGGTGTTAGCCCCAGTGTCTTGGTGAAATTCCAGATTAAATATTTATGGTCTGTGTACCTGAGATCACTGTCTAATTTCATTTAAATATTATTTCTTTCCCTAATGGCATCTATCCAGTACAGTTGCTGAATTTCAGTGGTGCTTTTATGCTTCATGATAGTAGTCTGAACTTTTGCAAACATACAGAATATGTACATTTAAAGGGATTATGAAATTTTTGTCTCCTTTGGGAAGTTCTTTGCATACAGTTAAACTGTTATACAATGGAACAAAGAGGAATCAAAAAGGAGATAAGAACTGTGGTGATATTTCAAGGAGCTATCTATATGGCCTCCTGGGAAACATTACCAGCATTGTAAACAGTGGCAGCAGGATAGAACCATTCCTTAGGATTTCTTGGGGAAAAAAGTCCCAAGATTTGGGCTATATTCCATCTAGATGGCATGAATTAATGTCATTATGAAATGTGGGATTTCCCATCCCACATACCATTGTTCAAGTGGGGAAGGAGCCTAGTGCAAGGTTTTGCCAGGCATGAGTACCATACAAGTTGGAAAGTACAAGAGAAAATGTAGCATGCTACATTTCCACTGACATGTAGTACTATGTCATGTTTCCCTGGAGGCCAGTTGTCCAATGGATGAACATTTCCACCATCCATATGGCTGCAGACTACCAGATCAAACACTGGAAGTCTGCAGCTAGACTGCAGGCAATTAGTTATGACACTGAGAGAGTGGTTTCACATCCTGATCCCAGCTCCAGCAGCAGCTCTTGGCAAAGCCGTTGGATGAGTTATCCAGGTACCTACCCTTAGGTTTACTGCCTTTAAAATGATTGTAGTAATACTTGCTTCCCTTCATGAATAATGCTAGAAAGCTCAGTACTGACTGTCCATAGTATTGCAGTTATTTCTGGCTTAATTCAGTGTTGCTGATTTACTGAACTAAATCTGTTTTCATCTCCTTTCAAACTTGGAAATGACTCAGCTATGGAACTCTGGTATGAATACCAGTACATACAAGACTTCCTGTGTCCAAGAATAATGATTTTCAATTTAGTTGCAGTTGAGACTTAGTGAGAAGTTATAGTAAAATATATGTGTACATATAAGAATCATTCCTCTACCTTAACCAGGACAAATACAAGGATGCTTTATCTTTTCAAAGCATATACCTAAACAGTCTGGATCATTGCCTTAGATGAAAATCTCCTTTGCTCTCAAATGCCTCAGCAAGGGGCCATAACTGTGTTTCTGAAGTGGGGTGGAAGAGATGATCACAGTAGAGAAGGATAAAGACAATTAATGTATTTTTACTCCAAAGCTCAAAACAATTTTCAGCTTCTCTATTTTTTTCAATAGGTGACTTAGAAGCAGTCAGTAGAAGTCTGTTATTGTCTATAATGCTCTACAGATATGAAAACAAGATTAGGAAAGACATAGACCTCAGGTCCTCCTATTCTTCACCTGAGTTTCTGATAATGCTGATGGGACTCATCTGCAACACAGCCATGTGGCCTCACTGATTTATAAACAACCAGTGATTGAGTATTGGAGATACCTAGGATCTAAAAATGAAAACTCCTAAAATGTGGGGGGAAAAAAGAGAGAGAAACATCCCTTTTCAGAACAAATCAGGCTTTGGAGATGATTAAAAGTTTGATTTGAGATCGTTGTAATTACTTCTTTGTGTGTTAGTGATTTTTTTTTCTGCAGTGACCATTAAGTGCAGTGTTTGTAAGCTGAAGTGTGATGCAGGCCCTGACACATCTTAAGCAGCACTTCAGGAGAGTGTTATTGTATGTAATTTGTGGATTTGTGCCAGGAACTATGGAAACATTAGAACACCTTTTGTTTTATATGTTATTTCCGCTGCCTAAAGGAACACAACTCATAGTAATTCTAAAAAGGGCAACAGGAATAATTGGGTTCCTGCTGCTACACATGTTTATCAGTGTGCTACTGCCAGATGTAGTACATGTGCTATAAATGGTCTTCCTATCCCCAAAAAGAAAAGAGGGGAAAAAACAAGCTAATCCAAACAAAAAACCAACCAGCAAACCACCCAAACCTATCCCCCCATTTCCCCACCTCCTTGCATATATAGTGATGTAGCACTAGGTCTAAAGCCAGGAAAGTGATATTAGCTTTGATACCCAGATCTCTTATATGGATGTTTTTATACAATTGATGATTGCAGATGAAGGATTGTTTTAATTTTGAACATGGAATAAAATTTTATAGCTTTGCATGAGAAGTTTGTACTCAACACTGGTCAGGCCACACCTTGAGTATTGTGTCCAGTTCTGGGCTCCTCAATTCAAGAGAGATGTTGAGATACTGGAATGTGTCCACAGAAGGGTGACACAGCTGGTGAGGGGCCTGGAACACAAACCCTATGAGGAGAGGCTGAGGGATCTGGGGTTTAGGCTGGAAAAGAGGAGGCTCAGGGCAGACCTCATTGCTGTCTACAACTACCTGAAGGGAACTTGTAGCCAGGTGGGGGTTGGTCTCTTCTCCCAGGCAGTCAGCAACAGAACAAGGGGACACAGTCTCAAGTTGTGCTGGGTAAGGTATAGGCTGGATGTTAGGAGGAAGTTCTTGCCAGAGAGAGTGATTTTCCATTGGAATGGGCTGCCCAGGGAGGTGATGGAGTCGCTGTCACTGGAGATGTTCAAGAAAAGCCTGGATGAGGCACTTAATGCCATGATCTATTTGATTGGATAGGGCTGGGTGCTAGGTTGACCTGGATGATCTTGGAGGTCTCTTCGAATTTGGTTGATTCTATGATTTAGAGACTGTGTGAGTTTTTTAGATGTGAACATAAAAGTTTATATAGCTCATGCTCTGTATGTGACTGGTGAAGATTGGATTATGGCATAACCTTCAGTATTGGGCATTTTTTACATTTGGAAGTGTTAACTGGGTGCTTTTTCTCAATGTACAGAAAAAGAAGGGCAAATTTCAACTTTTTTTCAAAATGGAAACAGCTGAAATGAGAAAAAAAATCATGTTTAATTCTGAAATTTAGGAGTAAACATTTCACTGGGCTAAAATAAAAAAGAATAGGCTCTTTTAAAATAAAAAAAAAACAAAAACAAAAACAAATCAAAACAAGTTACATTTCAGGAACCTTTCAACTTAAAAATAAGTTTCAAATTACAAAAAAAATTAAATACTTCAATTTTTAAAAAGAAATTACATTTAGGAATGATCATCTTTAAGCAAGTCACTCAGTCGGAACTCAGAATTGAGCAAGTCACTCAGTCGGAACTCAGAATTGATGTCTCCTAATCCAGCCATTCTAATATTATTGTGCAGTTCCTCTGAAGTCATTTAATCTTACAATGTGCCTTTCTTCCTCTGAAGAAGCAAAGGTTCTGCTGTACTGTGAAATCAGCAAAGCCAGTCCAGTATTATGACATAACCCTCTGAGGAGAGGCTGTGGGAGCTGAGGTTGTTTAGCCTGGAGAAGAGGAGGCTCAGGGGGGACCTCATTGCTGTCTACAACTATCTGAAGGGAGGCTGTAGCCGGG
This sequence comes from Tricholaema leucomelas, assembly GCA_013400475.1. Classification (NCBI taxonomy): domain Eukaryota; kingdom Metazoa; phylum Chordata; class Aves; order Piciformes; family Lybiidae; genus Tricholaema lacrymosa; species Tricholaema leucomelas. The sequence continues at coordinate 249,693 of WAAF01010234.1, read as the reverse complement.
TGGGGTTGGTCTCTTCTCTCAGGCAACCATCAATAAAACAAGGGGACACAGTCTCGAGTTGTGCTGGGGGAGGTCTAGGCTGGATGTTAGGAGGAAGTTCTTCACAGAGAGAGCGATGATTCTAAACTTCCACAGCCAGGATAATACATACAACAGGAAATAATGACAGCTTCTCGTGTGTGGAACACTTAGAGCCCTGCAGGATTCTCTCCCAGTTAACAGACTGTAGATAGTACTCAACAATTGTCTGAAAAAAACCAGCAGATATTATTAAGTTGTTAAATATTCATCTCTGGACAGCCTCAGGGATGAAGCTAAAAAAATGTGGCAAACAAAAATTACGTTGCAGGTCTAGAAACACTTGCAGTTTGTGTAATAAATTGGATTGAAGAGTGATGTGTATGTAAAAGCTAGGGCAAAAGTACTCAGTGGTGATTATCAAGTAAAGGATGAGTGTTTTGAAAATACATAAAAAAACTCAACAGAAATATAATTGGGAAAGCTCATCCTGTAATAAAGTGGAGCAGTTGGACAACAGACTACTGTAGCATTATAACAAGAAATACATCCTTTTTTTCATTTCATTATTATGTTCCAATGACATCCTGGATGGATACTTTGTGATCCAAGTGCACATAAATGTTAGATAAAATAATGTTTTGAAAATGCCTTGTTAGTTTAAAATGGCACATGCTGTCTGGACACAGTTTATCTCTCAAAATGCATGGAGGGCTCTCATATATATATATATGTGTGTGTGTGTATAAAGAGGCCAATAAAGTTTTCTTTAAAAAAGCTTATTTATTGTTCTATGCAGTGGCCTCTGTACATTAAGAGATTTATATTTCCTTTATATTTAATATTTTAGAATATCTTTACATGTCCTTTAAAAATTCAAAGAAAAAAAAATCAAGAAAAGGCCTTGGAAAAATATTTGTAAAGCTTGGAAGTCATAGAATTAATCTGATAGAAAAGTGAAAATAATTTTAACATCCTAATTTAATTTTCCTTCTGCCAAGACTTAGGACCAGAGCTATACAGAGTCATTTTCAACAGCTTGAATAGTGCCCAGAAGCAACTAGGAAGTGAGTGCTGTTCCCGGAAAAAGTATATACCCTGCAGGAAGCAGCACGCACCAAGCAGAAAAAGTGCACCTGGAGCAGAAGTAATATCTTCTTCTCTTTTGGTCAAACCAAGTGTCTGAACTAACATCCTGAATTGTTGTAGATGATGCAACATGTGAGTTCTAGCAGTTGGTTTGAAATCAAAATAAGTGTCGCTTCAGAAAACGCATCCCACATCCTTCTAGGTCTTCAAAAACGTGACATGAGGTCACATCACTGTAGAATTAAGATAAAATGTCAGAGGCACGTTACAAATTCATAATTAGTCAGAGAACTAATAGTGCACAAGCCCTATGAGGAGAGGCTGAGGGAGCTGGGATTGTTTGGCCTGGAGAAGCGGAGGCTCAGGGGAGACCTTATTGCTGTCTACAACTATCTGAGGGGTGATTGTAGCCAGGAGGAGGTTGCTCTCTTGTCTCAGGCGATCAGCATCAGAAAAAGAGGACATAGCCTCAAGCTACACCAGGGGAAATTTAGGCTTGAGGTAAGGAGAAAGTTCTTCACTGAGAGAGTCATTGGCTACTGGAATGGGCTGCCCAGGGAGGTGGTGGAGTTGCCGTCCCTGGAGCTGTTCAAAGCAGGATTAGACATGGCGCTTGGTGCCATGGTCTAGCCTTGAGCTCTGTGGTAACAGGTTGGACTTGATGATCTGTGAGGTCTCTTCCAACCTTGGTGATACTGTGATACTGTGAAAGTTATTGGTAGTAATTTGTCATTATTGAGCACGGGTAGCAGAGCTTGTGTTATGCCCAAGATTCTTCTTATCCTTGGCGTCTTGTCTCTGTGCTGTCAGAATTATTCACATTTAGATTACTATGTTGCTTTTGCTGGGTTGTCTCCCTGGTGTACCTCTCTGGAATACACATTCCTTTATAGACAAGTCTCATTATTTCTGTAAGGAAACAAAAATTAAAAAAAAAAACCAAAACAAAACAATAACAACAAAAGAAGCTGAGGCACAGCATTTAAGGCCTGTATGTAATCTGTATCTAAACCACAAGTCTGTTATTTTGAGGTCAATGAGGCCATTCTCATTGCTTCTCAGAGAAGGTTAGATAGGACTCTCTGGGTCTGCTGAAGATAAGAGAAGGCAAAATGTTCCATGTATAAGTAGCAGTTCCTTTTTTTTATCTATCCAAAATCATTAGGCATGAAAGAATATATACCTTATTAGCAGAAATAAAAGTTATTTCATGAAGGAGCATGTCACCTCACATGAGTGCCCTAAATTTCAATGCACATTAGATTATTTGAACCTCTAATTCTAGGAAATTTTACACCAGAAAGCTTACAAAAGGAGATGATTAGTCAAGGAAAATAAACCCAAATATAAAGACCAGTTTGTTTGTCACCAAGTGGTAAAAGGTGTGTGTATGTACTGCTAGTTGGAAGATCTTTGTACTGGTTGGCACTAGAATTTAGAGTTTATTTTTCTCATCAGTATATTTAACATGACATGAAGAATATCTCGCTACTTATTATCTGTAGAAAAACTGTGACCATCTTGACACAAAGCACCAAATGCCATGTTTGGAAGGGGAAAAACAAACTTTTTTTTCTTGTGAGTTTCAGTAAAACTTTTTTAGAAGAGTATAAGCATAAAATTCTGTTTGAAGTTAATTTATTTTGAGAATAAGAACTACTGTGTAAATTTGTCCTTATGTCATAATTTCCATATTCATGCATTGAGTCTTAAAAGAAATTTGTCATTCTACATTTGAGTCAATTCTAGAGCAGTGCTTTGATTTTTGATCCATATTGATGACTCCTTTTCAACTGCCTAGAAAGGCCCACCCAGCCTAAAACACAGTTGCTGGAATCCACATTAGTTACCTCTTTTTGCTCCCTCTGAGCAGAAATTGCCAGCTGAGCAGGACTGTAATGAATTCTTACGTGTTTTGTAGTGTGAACTTCCATCAATTAGGAACTAAGCTGAGACCATCAAACTCCTTTTAATTAGAACCTCTGGATTTATGCCAAAACCCCAAAGGTGAAAAAAACCAGTACAGATATTTTCCATCTTTTCCAAGTGAAAATTTTAATTGTTGTTTAATTCTATTTTCCTTCATTGGCATTGCATTTCCTTTATTGATGTCTGTGGGTGTGTATGAGGTTAAATGCGATTTTCTTTGGCAAGTGGTAGAGCTGTTCATATACAGACTGGTGAGATGAGAGCATCCCTTGATTCCATCCCTGTCCTACACCATTCCATTTATACTGGCAGACAGAAATGCAACTTTATCTCTCAAATCTCATTCTATATATCTAATTTTTAGTGAGATTCTGTGATGCTCTGTTCCCAATGCATGTTATCTTCCATTATTACCACAATACAATATAATAGATATTAAAAAAATATAGTAATAATAACTGATGTGTAATCATCAATCTTAGTGTGTCTTAAATCTGTTGTTATGAAATCTTACAATCAGATCCTAGTAATAGGAGTACCTAACCTCTGCATGTTTCAGCTTTGAAACTTAATTTCTTCGTAGGTTGCTGCTACCATTATTATCATTATTATTATTTTAACCTTCACAATCTGAATTTTTCAATTCATGCTTAGAGTTTAGTTACCTATCACTAGTTCTCTGCAGTGCAGAACAGTTTTCTGTATGGCTGGAAATATGCTTTTACTGATGCTGAGTATATTTGTGTGTTGCATGCTTTTGTGTGTACAGAAAATTCCACACAAAATGTTCTCCAGAATAGCCTTCATATTGAATATCTTTGAGATCAGTGAACCTTACAAATAGAACGGTAGCTGAGGGGTAGTTTTAGAGTTCACACACACAAAAAAATCTATAGGATCCTATGTAAATAGCTGGAGGCTAGAGGAATTAGACAAAGAAAAATTGTGTCTGCTTCAGGAATAGACAATTCAGACCATGTTGTTGACCCATTAAGTTGCATATGATAGCAACTAGACAGAAGTCAGGGGACTCTAGTTCAGTCCTCAATTAGGTCATCCAATCAAAACATATTTAGGAATATATCTGACCAGACTAGATACAGGATGTCTCAACTCCTGCCCTTTCTGTATCCCATGGCTAAATCTCAGACAGCTACATCAGGAAGAAAATAAAGATGAAGCAGCTGCTACGCCAACAGCTTGCAGCTGTGCTGAAAACATCACTTAGGTATAAACATAAATATACATTCATAGTGATGTCATACTTCAGGAAACTTTGTTGAGATATAGATGTATTTACAGCTTAATGAATATAAAGAGTTAGTGAACCAGTATTGGACACATAATTGCTTTTCCATATCTTAATCCTTTTGTTGATTTTTAGTACAGGCCTCAATTTAAAATATCTTTTAAGAAAGAACCAGCAAAGTTCAATGTTTTGATTTGGGCAAGCCAAAACCTGAAAAACAAGAATTAGTAGTTCTCAATGACATTTCAAGGAGATTCAAGGGTGTATATGGCATTGAAAATACATCAAAATAGCTAACGTTCTTTATACAGTTCAGAGACTTAACATTTTAATTGAACTCTGTCTTCTGAAAAATCTGGTATTTGAACAAGGAATTTTTTCATCCATTACATCTGATAAGTTGGTAGGTCCAGCTTCTTGGAAAAGCAAATAATTTTACAGCTACAGAATGTTCAGTACAAAAATGGAGAAGGAAGAGCTTGCATTGCAGAATCGTCCTTTAGCTTATGTTTAGAAGTAAACTAAAAAGACATATTTTTTCCTGAAGTGTTTCCAGTTATTGCCCTGTGGATATTTTGAGTTTCTTTTCTCACAGCGAAGGGAAAGGTGCCTTGTAGCCCACTTTTCCCCCACTCCAGCTTGTGGATCTTCAGCTGAGTCGTGGAGATAATATGATATTCAGCAGACTCAGGTCAGCTAAGATTACGTTCTTTGTACTAGGAGACTAAGGGGAAAAAAAAGAAAAGCACATTTGTTGAGACCAAAGGGTGCACAAAGGCAGCCCCTGAGTAATTCAAACATAAACAGGAAAGAAACTTGATAGAAAAGCCTGGCACTGGTCCATGTCAAGGCTAATTACTGTGGCTTTTTTTCATGCAAAGTTCTGAATTAATAAGGTGGTAGAGGAAATACAGGGCAGGGAGTGTGTTCTTCTTTTCAAGGACACAGCTTCAGCTTTCGGATTGTTTTCTTGCTGCTGAATTTAGAAGAGCATCTATGAACTACTTCTCAAAAACATGTTGTTTAAAACACACCGTCACAAAAAAAGCAATGCTGATTTTATTGACATTAGAATAAAGTTTGTTGTCAGGTAGGCTTTCACAGTTGTTGTGGCCTTATATTTTTTCAGTCAGAAAGTGGCAGATTTGTTTTATAGTAGGTCAATCTTATCTGTCTAGCAGTATGCAACTAAGCAGTCAATTTGTTTTCTCCTATAACTATCAGTACTTTTAAAGTGCACTTTATTGATTTTGCATTAGATATGATGAATGTAATAATTATTTAAGTGACATGACAGCTGCAGGATTGAGATTAATAAAGTAAAATACATTCTATTGTTTAAGATAATAATGGATATAAACCAATCTTCCTCTTCAGAAGTTTTGGCATGACCCTTAAAATCCTGCTGCAAAGCATAAGTCATTAACCTTGTAAACAGTCCATCTGGAGTGATGGATTCTAAGAGGAAAGAAAGGGAAATAGGTAAATATTTGTTTTAAAATAAAATAAAATAAAATACAATAAAATACAATAAAATAAAATAGAAGTATCAACCAAACCACACAAAAACTGACTAAAATTCCTGAAGTGGAATCAGTGGCAGAATGCCACTGATGTAACAGGAGATGAAACGGAGAAAGATTTCCAACTGTTGCATTTTTTTTAAATTCTTTTTAAATATTTTTAGAAATTGAAGTCCTCCATTTCCTTTTGATATATTAGAGGATGTCCTCACTGGAATGAAAACCAGTGAAGCTGTCTCAGCAAATGGCTAAGCTCCTTTGCCCTGAAGAGTTTTCACAAAATGGAGACAAAATTCATGTTCCATACCAAACAGCTTTCTCATGAGTGGAGTCCAGACTAAGCTGTTTCTAATAAATCTGTTTCTGCAGTACTCTAAAATTGAAGTGTTTGTGTGCACATGTACAAACACATGTTAAGATCATCCTGGGAGTGGACAAATCATTGGTAACCATTATCTGCTTCATTGTTTCCATGAACTTACTGCTAAACAAGTAAGGGTTAATGTTTTCTAAATACCACTTTGACGTTTTATTGATTGCTTTTATCAAAGTGAAATGTTTGAAAAGCAGAAAGTAGAAAGTTGCAGTAACTTTGTATAGCATCTGTGACACCACTTTCTGGTGTTTGCAGTCAAATACATGCACTGTTTACTAATGAGACAGGTATAAACTGATTTTATGTGTGCAGCCCTGAACACCCTATATCTGTGGTCAGAGCCAAGAATTAAGTGTGCTCAGAGTTCAAAAATATCTGTAGCTTGGATGTGTGGCTGAAGTGACATCATTCAAGCAATTTTAGCACATTTTATGCAGGCAATATGAATACCACATTTTAAATTTGTCCAAGCTTTTCTGTCAAGAGCTGGAAAATATTTGAAATTAGATCCTTTAGTTTCAGTCTTGCTTACTCTTCTGCATGCATGGAAAAAAGTAGTTGCTCTACAAACTGTACTTTTTTAGTGTGTGCACAGATTTGTGTTCTCAAGGCCAAGAGCATTTGATACTTCCAGGCATATTAAGAGCAATTCTAACAGTATAAATGCAGGACACAGCATGAAGGCAAAGACAAATCTACTGTTTCGCTGAAGGCCATTAAAAACTGTGATTTTTGGCAAACCTATCCATTACCACGTTAAACTATAACAGAGATACGTTCAGAAGGGAAACAGTATCCCCTTTGTTGAGCCAGAAAAAAAATTCCTGTTTCCAAGCTGCCCTTATAAATTCTTACTGAACCCTTTCAAGTAGCTTGCCAAAACATTAGGCAGTTTTAGGAGAACACCAGGGTGCAGATTAATTCTTAATAAATTGATTGATATCCCTACAAGTAAGCAAGCAAGCTGTGTGCTCCAATGCCATTTAGGTCCTGTGTAGCTGACGGTTTCTTCCATAAATTAAGGTTTAATTCTTTAAAAGATCAGTGTGTCATCTGTGTTAAAATCTTCAGGTGCTTACAGTTGTTTCACATTACAGCTTATTGTATTACAGTTCTGGTATATTCTTTCTATAAGTAATCTTGTGGGAGCTGAAGAAATTGGAGCCCTTCAGAGCGCAACAGCAATGACTTTTCCATGTTTCCGTTCTGCACTGTGGTAAAGGTGCAGCAATTTGAAGAAAGTAAGGGAAACTTCTCAGGCACCTAGGCTTCTTAAAATTTGATTAAGTTTTCAACAGCTTTTGTTTTTGATTTTAACATGAAAATGGGAGGAAGGCTGGTGATTCCTCACAGGCAGTAAATATGTGCTTCATGTTGAGTTCGAAGATGTTGAAAAAAACTCTTCTGTAAAGTAAGTTGCCAGGGAAGAACAGAGGTGTTGTATAACACATGTTTCCTTACACAACTTCAAACAACTCTATTGATAATGGATACATTTTGGACAGATGCAGACAAAGCTGCTTTCTTTACCATTCCTTTCAGTGTTCATGTGAACCCTAAAATAGGAATGAGTGTTCTTCCTTCCCAGGCCTGTTTCCAAGAATTCCATGACATTCCAGACACAGGCAGCGCAAACAGGTTACTTGCTGTCTACAACTACATGAAAGGTGGTTGTAGCCAGGTGGGGGTTGGTCTCTTCTTCCAGGCAACCAGCAACAGGACAAGGGGACACAGTCTCAAGTTGTGCTGGGGGAAGTATAGGCTGGATGTTAGGAGGAAGTTCTTGCCAGAAAGAGTGATTTGCCATTGGAATGGGCTGCCCAGGGAGGTGGTGAAGTCACCATCCCTGGAGATGCTGAAGAAAAGCCTGGATGAGACACTTAGTGCCATGGTTTAGTTGACTGGATAGGGCTGGGCAATAGGTTGGACTGGATGATCTTGGAGGTCTCTTCCAACCTGGTTGATTCTATTCTGTTCTATTCTACTTGGTTTGTTCAGATGATCGGTCATGTTCCCTGTATATCTCTAATTATAGCACCCTGATCAGAGCTTCAGTCCTGTGTTATCTCCTATGGGTTGCATTACTTTTCAGACACAGGCATCACTGTCCCAGTAGGTTTTGTCAGAAAGCCATCACCTTAGGTCACTTGACAAAGCCTATGCACTGCTACTACTGTTAATCCTCCTCATTTCCACTCTGCACCTATCTGGCCAGAATGCTGCCTGTGGCAAAATGAACAGGTGGGAACTCCCAGAAATTCTGGTGTATCATTTCTAAAGAAAGAGTTGTATGCCTGTTGTAAGCACTAACTTCCTGAAATGTAAAACTAAGCTTCAAATGGTCTGGACACAGAGATCACTCAGCAATTACCATTGTGGGCAAAACAGACGACTTGGGGAAAAAATAGTTTTAATTTATTACCAATTAAATTAGAGCAGGATAATGAGAAATAAAAATTAAATCTCAAAACACCTTCTTCTCAACTCTTTCCTTCTTTCCAGGCTCAAATCTACTTCCACTTTTCTTTATATCTTCCCTTGCCAGCAGCACAATTGGGTAGGGAATGGAGGCTGTGATCAGTTCACCACATGTTGTCCCTGTGTCTCCCTCCTCAGAGGGGGGACTCCTCACATTCTAGCATGGAGTCCCTTCCAAAGGAGACAGTCTTCCACAAATTTTCCCAACCTGAGCCCTTCCCACAAGTTGCAGTTCTTCACAAACTGCTCCAACATAGATCTTTTCCACAGGGTATAGAAACAGTTTGCTCCATTATGGGTGTCCCACGAGGTCACAAGTCCTGTCAGCAAACTTACTTCACTGTGGGCTCCTTAATTCCATGGAGTCACAGATCCTGCCAGGAGTCTACTCCAACACAGGCTTCCCACAAGATGACAGTCTCCTTTGAGCATCCACCCTCTCTGATGTGGAATCCTCCATCTCCTTTGAGCATCCACCTGCTCTGGTGTGGAATCTTCCACAGGCTGTAGGTAAACATCTGTTCCACTGTTAACCTCCATAGGCTGCAAGAAAACAGCTTGCCTAACCAGAGTCTTCACTATAAGCTCCAGGACTCGAAGCATCTCTGCCTTCTTCTTCACTGACCTTGGAGTCTGCAGATTTGTTTCTCTCCCATATTCTCACTGCTCTCTCCAGCTGCAATCGGTGTTTTGCAGGACTTTTTTCTCTCCCTTCTTAAATATATTATCACAAATGTGCTATGACCATCATTGATGGTCATAGCCTTGGCCAGTGGTGGGTCCCTCTCAAAGCTGGCTTGCATGCTCTATTGAATATGGGGAAAGTTTCTAGCAGTCTCTCATAGAAGCCATCTCGATAGTTCCCCTGCTATCAGAACCTTGTCACACAAATCCAAGACACATTTCTTATTAATAATACTTTTATACCACTCCGTTTATCTTCTTTAATTTTCTGTGCATAACTCTTTTCATTATTTTGTTTCATCCTTTCCTGTTACTTTTTGGAGAGATTGGACACACTTGTAATTGCCAGTTTGCAAGGAAATACTAATTGCTTAGCTTAACAGGTACTTCCCTTGTGATAATGGAGTTCCTGGAAGACATTTCCCAGATATTTAGGATGAAAGATCATTAATTGTTTTACATTGGCTAAGTGTATATGTTTAAGACTAAGTCACACACACCCATAATTACTTGATTTAACCTTCATTGTTAACCTTGCTTTTAAGCCAAATCTCAAACCTTACTTAATAAAATAACAGTAGATTATCCAAAGCAGAGTAGTTTATCATGGAGCAAAGATGTAGGCGGGTAGGTTGAGACTGGAAGTTCTTCAGCAGAGTGGTGAGAGCCTGGAATGGGAGGTGGTTGAGGCCCCATCCCTGGAGGTGTTTAAGGCCAGGCTGGATGAGGCTGTGGCCAGCCTGATCTAGGGTAGGGTGTCCCTGCCCATGGCAGGAGGGTTGGAACTAGATGATCCTTGTGGTCCCTTCCAACCCTGACTGATTTTATGATTCAGAGATGGCAGCAATTAGCACTCATATATATGTGACTGAACTCACACTTGAATTTTATTTTGTAGGTTAGCAAGTCAATAAGGGGCTGCAAAGGCAAAGCAGAAGCATTAAATCTCAGCTTCATCTGAGTGTGTCGCAACAAGTTTCTGGAAGCCTGAGACCATATCTGACATCTAAATGTAATCTAGCACCTGAAACAAGCTCCTTATACTAAAGTTTTGAAAATAACTGACATGAGTGGCAGAGAAGGACTTTACTGAACAAAAGGTATTAAGTATTTTGTTTATTAAAATAAATCTCTGAAAATATCTTAAAAATTAATATTCTACAGAAAAAAAAAAAACATTAATGATGTTAGAATACACTAACACTTCACTGGACATTTTCAGTTATTTCTTAAGTATCTGTATCATTAGAACCACTAACTATGCTCTCAAATCTTCTGAGAGAATCATTTTTTTGCTCAGTTGATAACACAGGTTATTTATGCTTCTGTGGATGACAATCTAAAATACTCTTGTGGTGCTCAGATAACCAGACTTCATCGCTCAGGTAACCAGACTTCATCGCTCAGGTAACCCTACTTCATATATTCATTTATGGCATTCAGGTACCTTGTTATAACACTGTGCTAGCATCTAGGCAACTGAAAACCACAAGGATTGTGACATTATATTGATCTGTTCTTGTCTGCAAAACATGCTAGCCTGTTGAAATATATCTATCTTAGGTATCAAATCCAAGTAGTTCATACAAGAACAACATTTATTTTTTCCATTTTCTTAATAGGACCTTATAATAACTATGGGATATGATAGGGGCTAGTTTATTGCCTTGTTAGAATGCAGTACAATGATCCCAATGATGGCACATCAACAGTATTGTGACATCAGGGAACATATCTTTCAAGTTGAGGGTCCGTTTTCTAAACAAAATCCATCCCACATGAACACTGAAATCAAATAGGAATCTATTCTGTAGCAGACTGATACAGGCAATTTTTGTTCTCTAAGAGTATTTGCTCAAATTAATTTTTGCTAAAACGTAGCTTAATTTAAGCTTTGATTTAAAATGGTTTGGTTTGTTATTTTTTGGCTTGTGGGTTTTTTTTTCCTTTGAATGGAAAGAACATGCATTCTGAAGTAAACTTGCTATCGCTCGTTGCTATTTGATATCACTATGAAGAATAGGACGATGCAAAAAGTAATGGATAGTTTTGCCTTCCTGTATTTTAAATAATGTATATCCATTTTGTAATCACACCATCATTATGGGGAAAAAAGTATTTCACTAACTACATTTTGACTGTATCAGAAGTACTCAGTAGCAAACATCATTTCTCGAGCAGGAAATTTGAACATCTTATTCTGATGTCAGATTTGCAGCATGCTTCACTTCATATAGGGAAAGGTTTCTATTTAGCATGTGCACATGTATCTACCTTTCAACGAACAAGCCTTGCTCTATTTGTCTTTCTTATTCTTTTTTTTTCATATAATGCCTTCCATTGTTTGTTAATAGTGACAGTTTTCCTCTATTTCAGAAATCAAAACAGTAGCTACTGAAGCAGCAAATATTTGCAGCCTTCATTATTGCCTCCAAACATCTTTTGATATGCAGTCTCTGCTTCCAAATTAGCAAATGAATGTGGAATTAACTGGGATGGTAAAGGCTGAAAGAAATAATTTCCATGTAGTTTTAATATGTTCCCTTATGCTGTACTAAATTAAAACTCATACCACCTTTGTAAAAGCAAAATCAATCCTAAGAAATCTGAGCCAGGGAACCTAATCCAAATTTTTATTTTAAGAAAAACATCAGGCATCTGCTCAGAAAGAACATAGTGCCTGTGAATGCCCACATTTCTCTTCCAACAGAGCTTGTCATCAAAAACTTACTCCCTTCTTTTATCCCACAGAAGTACTTAGGCAAGTTCTGTAGTCATTAACTATCAACATTTATATGAACCAATGCTATTAAGTAAAGCCTGAGAATCTTCCACTTTTAACTTACTACTTTTCTATGGAGAAAAAGGTCTCTTTCACTCTTCAAATATCTTTATTAGTAGAAGAATCAGTACTATTTTTTAGCACTTTGTTGTGCCCTAGGGATAAATTGGCACCTGTGTAAAAGAAAGTTAAATGATTGTGTTTCAAACTTCTTTTCCCAAACTCCTGGTTTTCCATATCTCTTCTCATGCATTTGGTAAGGAAGTGTAGTGATCATCCCTTTGAATTAGAGATTCAAGGACTAACTTTTCAGTGATGTTATAATGTGACAAATTAGGTGAAAATAGTCTGCTCAGTAGTAATAATACATTAGATACAATTATTTTTGTTTCTTTCTTTCTGTTCCCTGAGAAGAGTACAGTAAGATACAATGGCAGTATTAAGGTAGAATAGAATAGAATCAATCAGGTTGGAAGAGACCTCCAAGATCATCCAGTCCAACCTATCACCCAGCCCTATCCAGTCAACCAGACCATGGCACTAAGTGCCTCATCCAGTCTTTTCCTGAACACCCCCGGGGATGGTGACTCCACCACCTCCCTGGGCAGCCCATTCCAAGGGCAAATCACTCTCTCTGTCAAGAACTTCCTCCTAACATCCAGCCTATACTTCCCTCGGCACAACTTGAGGCTGTATCCCCTTGTCCTGTTGCTGGTTGCCTGGCAGAAGAGACCAACCCCCACCTGGCTACAACCTCCCTTCAGGTAGTTGTAGACAGCAATGAGGTCTGCCCTGAGCCTCCTCTTCTCCAGGCTGAAGAAGCCCAGCTCCCTCAGCCTCTTCTCATAGGGTTTGTGTTCTAGGCCCCTTACCAGCTTTGTTGCCCTTCTCTGGACACATTCCAGCACCTCAACATCTCTCTTGAGTTGAGGAGCCCAGAACTGGACACAATACTCAAGGTGTGGCCTGACCAGTGTTGAGTACAGGGGAAGAAGAACCTCCCTCGTCCTACTGGCTGTAGGTAGTGTTCATGAAAATGAGAACTGTATACATGCCAGTATATGAAGGCAAGTATATATGATATCTCTGTGACTCACTGTCTTAGTATCCTACCCAGATGTATCTACAATACAAAAATATTCTTTTATTGAGAAAAAAACACGAAGTCTTTTTTGACAACTGCCTTTGAATACATTTTTTAATGAGATTTCATAGTAATGTCTGGGTGCTTTAAAAATCTTGGTGACAGTGATAGAGTATTACTAACTGGTTTCCACAAGTGTTTGTCTAGTGTGTTTTTAAAACTATGAAAAATATATGCATATACTTCCTGCCTAAAAGGGTAAGAGGTGTGATTGTGTCATCCCACATATAAACTCCCCTCTCCCATGTAAATGCATGAAATACAACCACACATCTTCTATTTTGCTCTCCTCCTTTTAACAGCTTCTACATGCAAAGTGAATTCTGTGCTGTCAAGTGGGTATTAGGGTTCACTCTTTGTACCTAATGGGGGGAATGAAGCAACTGGCACTTAATCATTCCTAGAGACATTCTCCCCAAAAAGGCACTCCTCTTGTACTGGCAGAAAATGGTTTACCTTATCTTGTTGTCTGTGTATCCTACTCCTCAGTAACTTTCAGCATGCACAGATGAACATGCATATCAGAAAGATTAGGATGAGTGCAAAATTTAATTTCTCTGTTTCATAGAATAAGCATTACATAGATAGTTTTGGTTGCTCATCTATACATTCAGTCTGGAAGGAGAGTATTTTACAAGCCTGTTCCTAAAACAAAAGAAGGTTGGGAAAAACTGCATGTAAATTTTCCAAGGGCACCTGGGCAAAGATGCAGAAAATAAAGGGGCTTGATTTGCATTCCCACTAGACTCTCAGTCTCCCCATAGGAACTGACATTTCTGTGTCGATTGTGTGTTGCTTTGGTGTTGACCATCCATCTGCTGGGAAAATAACTGAGGCAGGCATTTGATGTCACATCAGCTAAAAGATGTCAGCCAGATGGCAATCAAATGCAACTGTCTGAACCACTCTCTTGGTGCAGATCTACATTATGAGCCCTCTTCACAGTGCTCCTTCATCTTGTACTATAGACCTCAGTCTACTTATGGAAAGATTTTGCCAAGTACAGCCTAAGACTTCAAACAGGACTCATGTCTTACAAGAAATTATTATCTTAGGGTTTCTTTATTTCTTTATCAAACCTGCAGCTAGAGATGTATTGTACAGTGGGTTTTCGTTGTAATAGATTCTCTGTTTACATATAGCTGCATTACTGAATGGAATTTCCCTTTAAGGAGAAGAAGAATTTTAACAGCCCAGAATTGCACTAATTGTAATGAAAGCTTTATGGGCAGCAATGAGTGGGAAAACTTTTTATCTCTCAGTTTTCAGGAGGTTTGTGTTTCTGAAATGTGCATTCATATTTTTGGAATTCAGCACATAGCTACAGTATAACTCTCATCATCCAAGGCCTTCTGTATGGAGAGAAGTAATTGATTGCTGGTTAGTTGTAGCTGTGACTAGGGTTTTGATTAGAATAATAACTTACAAACTCTAACAGAAAGCAACTGTTTTGCACGTTGCTAAAAAGAATTCGTGTGAGTTTGGTGTGTTTGATTCATACATAACGTATGCTCCTTAATGAGCTGCATAGCCAAAGGATGACACTTTAAATTGATGAGTGTGATATATTCATACATAGAACAAATTAGTTTAAGAATAGATGAAGAATAGATGTGCAGTCTAGCTAGCATGAACTGTTACAATTACAGAGATTATTACAACCGCAGTCTAATACCTTCCAGACATCAGAAATCATTAAGCAGCAGAGTTACATAGATCTACAAGCTAGTTTTATCACAAAATTATTATTGTATTGCAGCAGTTTCAATTGTGGCACTGTATTTGAGATTAGAATATTTCTACTGAAAATACTTGTCACATGTTTCTAACTTAACCTTAGAAACATATCCAAAAAGCAGCATGACAAAAAAATATCCTCAAGTGAAAAGGAAGTGAGTAGAGGGTGGTTAATTTTGTCTTGAAGCATTTTCTTTCACAAGAAGAACATTGTTTTAAGTCAGTGGAAGTCAGGGAGAGACTTGATTGGAGCAAAAGCCCAGCCCTCAGACAAGTGTGGGACTGAGAGGAGCTCATTTGCTTGAGGTTAACTTTGAAAAGAAATAATTTAGTCATATCTATTATAAGAATCTGTAAAGTATTGTAATACCTATACTCACTTCACACTGCACATAGGTTTACATGTGATCTTGAACCATACCAATAAATCCTAATATCATCAGGTTTGCAGGGCTATTTCAAGTTGAGTATGGCTAACTTCTATGACTTTGACTGCTCCCAAAATGTATACTATTAAAAACATCTGGAAAGCAAAATGTACTAGTTGGGACATTCTCCTATTGCAAACACTGCGGATGAATGACTTGCTTACTTATTGGATTCATTGGCTCTTTTCTGCTCTAAATTCTTCCATTTTCAATTTTATTGGTGATATGTTCTTCACTCACAAGGACTTTGCTTTATACCTCCATGAGGCAACAAAGGCACAAATGTGCATTTGGTACCCCAGACTATCATACTGTAATGGAAATGGTCAGGAAATAATATTTTACCCATAAAAGGTCAATGGTTGTTTGTTGTGGGGTTTGTTTGCTTGTTTGTTTTTAATTTTGGTGATCATACCATAGATTTCAGTATCTGAAATGGTATATATTGGTCCTTTTAACAGTCCTTATAATATGATAATATAATATAAATTGTCCTTATAAAATGAGTTCTACTGAAATGTAATTCTCTATACAGCCCTAGATACTAAAAAATAAAATCCTTTGCCCAAATCATACTTTCTTAGTGAAATTCAGAACAAATGCTATGTGTAGATTCACGCACGCAAGCAGCCATAGTATGGGTACTGATGGTTATAGTTCTGTGTTATTGTTAAAGTCTACTATTTATATTACAAGGCCTGTGGAAAGTTTTGTAAATGCCATTAGCTGGTTGAGGAAGTGGTAAAGCTGTCCAGCTGCTAGAGCACTAACCTACCTCATGGAGCTGTGGTGACAATAAATACATCAGAGATGTTTAGAGTTAGATGCAATAATTATTTTAGTCACCTAATATTTAAGCCCTGCTCTACTCAAATTTAGATATTTGCCCTCAGGATACACCAAATATGCTTACAGAAGTGTGGTCTGGCTTGTATTCAGATCTACAGAGGTATGCCAAAGATGCCCTAGCTGTGTAAAGATGAAATTCAGAATAAACAGATCAGTGAACTCAGAGTGAGCTGACTTGGGGCTACATGGTGAAAGACATTGAACCTAAAAGGAAGAATGCTAATGCCAGTGCATCTGCTGCCTTTGCTGGATCTAAAAGACTTGCAGAAGTGATGCATACTCTCGGACTTTCTCTCTGCTACCACACCTTTTTATTCTTAACATGAAATAGTGACGGGCACAGAAATAGTCATGCATACAGACAAGAATTAGAAACAAGGTTCAGAAAGTGACATAATTCCTCTTATCCTGCCCTGATAAAATGTGAATCAAACTCGTATAAAATAGGGGAAATCACCCTCCTCTGGTCCTTACCAGTTACTCCCTTATGCTCTTTTATTAAGACTTGAGAAATTCTGAAATTCTTTTCAGGAGAAAAAGTTAAACTAATGTTGATTGTTTTTTTTCCAGCAAACTCTCAGTATGTTTATGCATGTCACCAAAATGCCATGGGTTTTCACTGTACAAGTTTCTTGGTTATAATAAGGCTTATATCTGCCTTTTTTTTTTTCCAGTCAGTTGTTGCATCTGCTCTAGATTAGACTACATATGGAATGCAGGAAGTGAAACTAGAAGCAAGGAAGACAGCATTTTGAGGTTAAATTGACAAGGGGCAGATATATACATCTAAATTCTAAGTTTTCAAAAAACAATTGACCTTGGTAGTTAAGCAGCTGACTGCTGTTTGACTATAATTGGCATTTGGCCTGAAATTCCTCTAAAGATCTGTCTGCCTTTTTTTTTTTTTTTTCCCATGTGTGATGCTTTGGATGTTATCCACACCACACACACATTATGGAAAATCACCCAGACTAGACTCAGTGGCTCTGGAAAAATTGAATGAAGCTTTATATTTACAGCTTAGCACAATATACAAGCAGATATTTACAGTATATACAGAAATATACAAGTTAAAAAGTAATACAGCAGAAATACAGCAGCCCTCCCAGAAACCAGAGTCCCCAGGAGAGGCTCCCAACCACCCTTCCACCTTCCTCCCACCCCTTTACCTTACCCCAGACTTTGTGTTATGCTCAAGGTAGTTTGGAGGGTTGGCCAGAGGGGTTAGGAAGCAGATGGATTAGTCAGGCAGCAAGTTAGGGAGAGAGAGAAGTTCATGCAGCCCCAAGAGACAGCAACTCTCTTATCTATATTTGTGTTCTTGTTTTTATACATCTCAGCAAGCCTGTGAGTGAAGTGGACATCACCTTTGCTTTCTTTTCACAGCCTATAATCTAATTCTTCTCACCAAAACATTCTAGCTAGGCTCAAACTAGCACATCATGCTAGCTATCAAATACTATATAGGTATCAAACCAATAATCTGATGCTGAAATTGATGCAATTCAAATTTAGATGGTGAGGCAAACAAAAGAATAAGGGAATAGAAATCATACCTTCTAGTCCCACAATCTTTCAAGCAAATCTTTTACAAATTCAGTTTACAATAGTAGGTTATTACTCAAGCCCTCACAAACAAAACCATACTGTGCGTAAGTAAATGAATCCAAGGCCAGAAGATGTGTATTTAGATAAAATGGTGCCTAAGACTACTGTGTATTCAGATAAAGGTAGCTGTCTGTTTGTTTGTGTTTGTTTTAAAAGGACTCTCACTGCAAAGAAAACATTTAGAGGAATCCTTAAAGAAGACTACTGTTAAACTTTACACCACCACTTTCCATTTGTGCAGTTGTAGATCTATTGTATAGTCTAGATATTTGCTTTACTTGTAAACTGATGGAACAATCTTCAAAACTGTGAAAATGTTGGCTGAAAGAGCAAATGGCAGTTTACATAATAAATAACCATACTAAATTTCAACCTTAACAATATACAGTATTTAATTTTCATGAAACTTCTGCAGTCCGCTCCACTTATAAGGTCTTCACCTATGCCATACTTAAAATGTATCTGATCTTTTCTGCAGAGAGTTATTATTTGCCTCCAGTCATATAATATTTTCGATGCAGGCAGAAACTTACTGATCTCAAGTTTGTTATACAGCTACAGCCAAGTAGTTTAAGGGGAAGTATCTGAAGGTGTGACCTGTGCTGTGCACAGATTAAGCCCTCAATAAAAGTGTCTCTTCCAGGTGCAAGTAGATTCTATAGTGGCAGCCAAGGTCAATCATCTTAACTTTCTTGATACCTAAGATTTTATTTTGTGTAGATGTTCATCCATGCAGGCTCTCATGATTGACTCATTGGAGCATAGAAAGGAGGGAGGCCCCAGTTGTGAGGTGATGCTAAAAGAGGTCTCATCTAAGAGGTCACAGATCACAGGATCACAGGACATTAGGGGTTGGAAGGGACCCAAGGAGATCATCGAGTCCAACCCCCCTGCCAGAGCAGGACAATCCTATCTAACACAGATCACAGAGGAACACATCCAGACAGGCCTTGAAATTCTCCAGAGAAGGAAACTCCACAACCTCTCTGGGGAGCCTGTTCCAGTGCTCTGTGACCCTTACAGTAAAGAAGTTCCTCCTTGTGTTGAGGCAGAACCTCTTGCTGCAATTTATAGCCATTTCTCCTTGTCCTATCCCAGGGAGCAAGTGAGCAGAGCCTGTCCCCCGCTCCTGTCAGCCTTCAGATACTTATAAACATTTATCAAATCCTCTCTAAGTCTTCTTTTCTCCAGACTAAAAAGCCCCAGGTCCCTCAGCCTCTCCTCATCAGCTATGCCCTCCAGTCCCCTAATCGTCCTTGTAGCCCTCCACTGGACCCTCTCCAGCAGATCCCTGTCCCTCTTCAACTGGGGAGCCCCAAACTAAATGCAGTATTCAAGATGGGGTTTTACCAGGGCAGAGTAGAGGGGAAGGAGAACCTCCCTTGATCTGCTGGACACACTCTTCCTAATACACCCCAGGATCCCATTGGCCTTCTTGGCCACAAGGGCACATTGCTGTGCCATGGTTAATTTGTTACCCACCAGGACCCCCAGGTCCCTCTCCACAGGACTGCTTTCCAGCTGATCACCTCCCAGCCTGTACTGGTGGAGTTTATTATTCCTCCCCAGATGCAGGGCTCTGCACCTGTCCTTGTTGAACTTCATCTGGTTCCTCTTCCTTTTAGTGTAGAGTCCTATCAGAGGTTGTGCCTTCCTCCTCACTATATAACCATGCCTTACAATTAGGAAAAGATGTGGTGATTTTGTTTTGGCATATCAGATCATGGAGTAGGAAGTAAATGCAACAGTGTACCACCAAAATAAGAGCCACAAACAGTATGAAAGGAGGAGAGCATAAATCAGTTCAAATGCTAATGTGTGAACTAAGTCTTTACGTTTGTTATAAGAGATTCATCACACTGTTACACGAAGCAGCTTAGTCACTATGGAAGGGCACATTCTTGTTCCTTGGCAAGTTCTGCAGCCTGTGCCCAGTTTCATGGTCCTGCATTTTCATTGCTAATAGTAGCTTTTAAATGGCTACATTTATACTTAAAACAGAACTGAAGTAAATGTATCCCAATTACATACTGATTGGTGCACAACAAGGATGGCAAAAAAAACCCTGGTTTCACTCTTAGTTGAAGTTGTTTCTAATGTGTACAGGACTATAGATTTGGCAGAAATGACTGTACAGAGACCAAAAGGCTAGAGTAATAAGTAATTGGTTTTTTTTCACTGCTACTTTACACTAAAGAGCAAATCCTATACCCAAACTATCTCTATCAGAGGTAGAAATGAAGATGTAAACAGTAAGCCCAGCTGTAGGCTTTTTTTTATTCTTCTTTTTATTTTTTTTTAACACATTCTGCCAATAACTCATTATTCCCAACTATTAAGTCACAAATTTCCCAGGAAGTCAGGAAGGTCTGTACTGTTAAGTGCTTCTTTGGTGCCATGGCATCCATGTTCAGGAGATTCCTTTGCACAACACTGTAATCTCCTTATCTCAAGCTGACATTGCACACTACTCCTTACTATCTGTGGCAGAAGATGTATGTATCAGCATCTCTAGCAAGAAGTACCACTGTCTAGTTGGAAACAAAAACCTCTGTGTTTACAGTTAGAATTGTCAATCATTGTGATGGTTTGGGTA